>CM070089.1:11792471-11919971 GCA_036178185.1 Liparis tanakae | reverse complement strand
AGTCAAAAGCACTCGGGGCCCTGCAGTCCCTCCCGAGGCGAACGCTTTTTTCAAATAGAAAACCAGCCCAGTGCCTTCTCCTCAATGGAGGGCTGAACTAGTTTAAAACCTATTGTTAGAGTACACCCACAAGACTTGAGACACGGAGAGGAGGAAGGAAGGAACAAGCCGCATGAGACGGAGATGGAAGGAGTGAGGAAATGAGAAAGACGAGGAAGGGTCACACTTTTTCCAACTCAACCGGGATTCATTCATTCCTAGCAATGTCGGCATGTGTGGATGAGTTACATTTTAAATAAAAGCACCGGAAATAATCAAACCCCATCATAATGCATTGAACTGAATGATGACACAAGTACAAATAGTCCTGGGGAAAAAAAACAGTTGTGTGAGTGTGTGCGTGAGTGTGTGTGATAGTGTCAGATATCAATTGTTCATGCCATCCTTTCTTGGTTATTGCTAGCCGGATGCTAAGCAGTCCACATGTCCAATACTAAACAAGTGACTGAATTCACAGTTCAAATCCTAGTCAACATATTCAGAACATGAGCATTTCATGCAGTTGTAGTGTAATACAATAATGTAGTATTTTGAATGTTAGTCTCTTTTTTTTTGCTCACTAGGCATTTGTCACATTATATTGTGGATTAAAAACAACCCCTTTCGGCACTGAAGTCAGAAAAAGAGGCTTACTTATCGTATGTGTACTCAACAATATGACAAGTGCCAGGTGACATTTATAAAAAGGCTAAAATTCAAGTTTTTCTCTATTTCTCTGCCATCTTGTATTATCAGAGCTAGCGGGGCTAGCGACAGTGCAGGGGGACTTTCGGGAAAGGAATCTGAAACAATGAGGAAGAGGACTGTGACATCACAAATATTACACATGTATTTAGTCGTCATGGACACTGTGTAAACCGCACTCCAATTGTTTTCTGTGATGACATTGTCCTCTTGTTGTTTTTTTCAGAAAGGTCAGGCAGATGCGAATGTTTCCTTTCCTAAGAACCTATTAAGGAAAATGGTGGCTGCATCTCAATACAGAAAATATGTGTTCTTCTTATTTGCTGTTCTCGTCTTTTAGGCCAACACACGTTTAAACTGGAACGGGCACTCAGTAGAGCGCACACCTTCGCATATCACAAGATTTTGCATTACATTATGAACATTTTGGCATTAGTTGCATGCCAATTGGCAAAAAAATGTATGGTAAAAATAAGTTGTTGACCTTTTCATGACCTTGACCTTGACCTTTAACCCGATCAATCCCAAAATCTAAGCAAATGGTCAACGGATAATAACCAATCATCCAACCAAATTTCATACGATTCGGTTTAATATTTTTTGACTTATGCGAGTAAAACGCATACAAATACATAAATAAATAAATACAGGGCGATCAAAACATAACCTTCCGCATTTTCAATGCGAAGGTAACAGCGCGAAACACGGTCAAGGTAATATTGGCGGCAAAAAAAACAAAGTCTCCACTGCGAGATAATATTAATGTTTATATTACGGCCTGGAGATTATTGTTCAGTGGGAGGTGTACAGACGAGGTGATGAAGACGACGATGAGAATAAACTACTTTACAGTGTTGAGAGGCAGCCACTGGAAATAAGGTGCTTACTAAAAAGCAGGAGGAAGGGGGAGAGGGTGAGGAAGAGGGGGAAGGTGAGAGAAGGAGAAGGAGAAGGAGAGGTACGTTTCCAGTCTATCTTTAACGAGCGTTGGACCATGCAGACCGACGCGCACGCCTTACGAAGGAAAGCCGCATTTTTCTTCACGGCTCCACGCAGGGACTGAAAACGCTGGCGCTTACCTGGGGATAGAGAGCACGGCTCAGCAACACACAAACACACACTCACACACACACACACACACACACACACACAATGATACACACTAATAGCAGGGTTCTTACCCATTTTGACCAGTGGATTTCCATGACTTTTTCATGACTTTCCACCAAATTTTCATGACCAAACTGAAATCTCGGTATAAACATAAACAATTTTGAAATTGTTGCGTATTAATTGCGTACGCCGGCTTATATTTTGAGCGTCTTTCTTTAAAAATCCCATTCATTATTTCAAACACGGCGTAAATGAACACGTGATTATAACACATTTCCATGACTTTTCCCAAACTTTTATGATTTAAGTTTTTTTCCATGACTTTTTACTGTCTCACCTCGTCGCATCACTAAAGCTATTACTATAATTAGAGATGTAATAGCAGCATAACTGTCTTTCTCTCTCTCTTCCGTGTCATTTTGACTTTTAGTCTCCGTTTCATTGTCAGACATCGTATTTTAACTAAAAGTATATATTTATCTTTGGTAAAAAAGAAGGAGTAACTCATTGGGAGGGTGCATATGGAGAGTGAAGCTGAATAGCAGGTCAATGGGTTGTTTTCAATGAGCAGTGCACATTACACTAGCTTTCTCCATCCTTTTCTCCGTCTTCTTGGCAAACACAAAAGCTATTGTCTTCATTCCACTTCACCTCTTCCTCTCTCACTATTCCCTATTCCCGCCTTGTTGACGTTCTGCCACGGGATCAATCTATTGTTGGGTTCCACACATGCTTCCAGGGATTCTCACGCAATTGTCGGAGCGTACTGCAGAGGACGACCGGCGATGTTCTTCGAGTGAGTGAATTAAATAGCAGAAGCAGAAATAAAGCTTCATTCACAGACGTGAAGTCCGAAATCTAGAAAACATCTATAGTACACAAGCATATATGCGAAGACACAGTCTACTACACACACAGTAGGTACTCATACCGGTATCCATATAAATGAACTAATCACTGATTACTGCAAGCATCGCATACTAGCAGCTTCTTGGGTACCACCATATTTTTTATTTAACCTTTATTTAGCCAGGCGAGACAGATTAAGAACAAATTCTTTTTTACAACTGTGGCCTGACAAGAGGCAAAACCTCTTGAGGGAAAGGAGACATAAATAAATAACGAATAACGAATAAACATAGTTAAAAAATTATTTAAAAAAAAATATATAATAATAATATATATATTAAATATTAAAAAGTATGGACACAAATAGTTATTATATTTGTGGTATCAGTGATATTAAGATAAAATAAAATATTTTAGTTATATTTTGATAAAAATACTATAGTATAAAATAGATTTCACTTTTATTGACTTCTATTATCAAAATGACCAACAGCAAACAGGATATACATGTGTTTTCTCTTCTTCTTTTCTGTGGGGTTGTTTGATGCCCTTGACAAAGGCCAAAATAAAGTCATCCATCACTGGCGACCGAAGGACAGACAACGGTGCATTTCCAAAATAACGGTGCAAATTATTTAAAAACCAGTGGGAAGCTAACGCTAAATGTTTCCTCCCAGCATCCCATCCTTCAGAGTATCTGTGGGAGTCGCGAGGTGTCGTCTGCCCCCCACAACCAAAAGCATTACAAATAAATCCAGTGAAAGACTTCTATACTCTCATCAATAACAAAACCACTCATACAGTACGATACCTATTCTTATATATTCATATATGAGCAAACTATTCCCATCATACATCAATAGGATTCGCCCTTAGCTGTTCATGTAAAGATGGGATTATAGATAGACACGTAGGACGCCGTGTGTGCTCTCTGCATGTGTGTGTGTGTGTGGTCATTAGTATGACTTGTTCATGATGTGAAGTCCCATCTGTTCTCTGTCCCAGACACACACACAAACACACACACAAACACACACTCAAGCTCTCTCTATACTGTACATCTCTATCCCTCTTTCATATCTCAGCATTCATTTTGTCTTCCATCCGTCTCTCTCCTCTCTTCTCTAAGTGTCCTGCCCGTTATTCGTGTGTGTGCGTGTGCATGCGCATGTGTGTGTGTGTGTGTGTGTGCGTACTGGTCTATGTAAAATGTCTCGTGCAGCAGGGACAAACTGCCCTCATTCGTCTTCCCAGAGGATCCATCCATCGAGGGGAGACGGAGCTATATGGCTGAGTCGGCCAATGCCTCGGTTTTCCACTTACACAAACCAGGGGGATGATTGATCTCCTGATCACATGTATCAATCATGTTGTCATCTAAAGGCCTACCTTTGATTTAATAAAAGTAATGCACTGCATCTTGCACCCGACTGGTACCCACAACTTTACTCTTTAAATAGTTTTTCTCCAAAGTAAATACATTTTATTTGAGTAACTGAAACTTCCCTGGAAATTGTACATCTTTTGAGTGCGATTCAATTAAAGGGAAAAAATATGACTAAATTAAGCATTTAAATATTGTGATGTGACATTTTAAAAGATTGGCCCGAATGGGGAGCCGCATTTTGTGTTTGTTTGTTTGTTTATTAACGCACAAGTCCCCGCTGCTGTGTTTTTGCCACTGATTGGCCCAGGCCGGCGATAAAAGGTGCAAACATTTGTTCTAGACTAACCTCAGGGGGGCTGTGCCTGTGTCATGTAAATAGGGTCGCGGTAATTCCTCGAGCTTCCCTGAAAGAATAGATCATAATTTTTCTTTTCTCTCCTCTCGGCAGTTATTAGTGTTTCTCAGGATGAGAATCTTTAGTCGTCAGCATCCCTTCATCATCAACGTGAGCAAGCTGACCTCCAAGCGTTAACTAAATAGCTCTAAGTACACTACAAACTAAATAATACATGATAGTAAAGAGAAGTATTTTGTCAAATCCCTGCCTCTCTTCCTCACCATCCCTATCTCGAGGTCGATCTCTCATCTCTAAGACTAAACCTCCAGGTCAAAAGAGGCCAGTGTTACACCTTTCCTCCCCAGGAAATGTAGCTCATTCCTGGGGAGACATGTACCGATGTGTGGCTCCCTCTCTGGAGGTATCGTGGAGAGAGACATGGTGTTGCTTTGTGTGTATACATTTCTGTCAGACAGCAAGTACACATAGTCCTAAGAGTGCATACCTACAGTATGTGTGTGTGTTTGTTGTGTGTGTGTGTGAGTGTGTGTGTCCCCAGAGGGTATTAGCTGCAGTCTGACACATTCCACTAATATCCCAAACCTCAGGAGGGTTCTCATCCAAGCAGAACACATTAACATCCTCTCAGTCCTTCATTCACGGGCTATGAACCACCGTGTGATGGACATCGCGGTGAGCTCAGTATTTACTGACAAAGCATTAGATTTAACACAAACGTATGCAGTTACCCTCGCGCCTCCCCGTGTGCACGTTGCACAACATGTATACAGAAACAGGATCAATCCGGCCTTGCAGTCAAAAAAAATCGTACTCAACCCAAAACTGCCAACACCACCCAACTATATTTCATGAAACACACGCACACTGTAGTACTCACGGTTTCTAGGTTTATCGTCGTCCATGCCCTCCTCTTCATTCTCCGGGTCGATGTCTTCAGCCTGAGTGATCCAGTCTAAATATCCCTTTATTCACACACACACACAAAGAAAACGCTGATTGGTTTGTGGTCTTGG
The DNA here is from genome assembly GCA_036178185.1 of Liparis tanakae. NCBI lineage: Eukaryota > Metazoa > Chordata > Actinopteri > Perciformes > Liparidae > Liparis > Liparis tanakae. Next base: position 11,914,507 of record CM070089.1, on the reverse strand, counting down.
AAACCCTCTTCCTATCAACCAAACTGTCATCTGGAATGTTGGGAATGTTCTGTTTGAAAGGTTTCAGCATTATGTTTCTTGTCTTTTGCGAAACACATTTAGATGATGTAAGGACTAACAGAGGTGCGACTGCAATTTAAATTGCTATACTTACACTACCGTTCAAAAGTTTGGGGTCATCCAGACAATTTTGTGTCTTCCATGAAAACTCACACTTTTATTTATTAAATGAATACAAGATTAATACAAAATATAGTCAATACATTGACAAGGTTAGAAATAATGATTTTCATTGTAAATATTAATGTTGTTCTTCAAACTTGTGGCTCAAAGGAAGGCCAGTTTTAGAGCCTCTCTCACCAGCATAACTGTTTTCAGCTGCGCTCACATAAAAAGGGTTTCAATGTCAAGGAATAATCTGTTTGTGGAAAATGCAAAATAAAAAGTTATACAAAATAAAATAAAAGTGTTTCAAGGGGGTTCTACCCCTCTGTTAGTCTTCTAAGGCAATAACACAATGTACCACTAGAACATGGAGATGGGCCTCTACATATTTCATTAAAAAACAGAGAATAGTCATTTACCACATTAACTATGTAGAGAGTGTATTTATGATTAATTTAATGTCATTTTCATTAGAAAAAACTGTGTTTTTTTTCTTTTTTTCTAAGTGACCCCAAACTTTTGAACGGTAGTGTATAACTTTGAGTTCCTCTGTTGTAAAACATGCTGTAACTTCAGTCTCTTTGCTCTGCTTTCTATGCAGACTGCCTCAAACTGGAAGTATTTTGGACTTCTCTTTGACATCCATCTGACATGTTAGAAGCCTTGTTCATGAATCTTAGTGGTGAGTAATTGTACCGACTCTTTCCGAGGGGAAACGGCCTACCTTGAGGTCCTCCTCCAGTTGCTGTTTTTCTCTGAGTTTCTGGAAGTCTCCACGCGCCTTGGCCTTCTCTCTCTCCTTGGAAAACTCTCTGGGAGGAAGGGAGCAGGATGGAGGGATGGGAGGTCGACCGTTGGGAAGGGAGAGAGAAACCAGAAACAGAGAGAGGGGGAAAAAGAATCTGAAAATCTAAACTGAAGAGGTGCAAAACAAATCATGTGACGATACGATACAGAACGTGACAGTGCTTCAGGACAGGAAGGAGGGAAAACCTGCTCGAGAGAGAGAGAGGAAGAGAACACATGAAGAGGGGAAAGCTCTGCCAAGGAGAACATGTGTTAATATGCAAACACAGATGAAAGCTCAACCAGACAGAAACATTGAAGCCGGATTCACGTCTCAATCAATCAAATTCATCCGGATTATGTTTGAAGTAGCCGACAGATACATACAGCTCTATTCAGCTCTGTGTATGCGCTGCTAAACATGGCAAAACCATTACACTAAATAGGGCATCATATCTACACGCCATGTGAAATGAGCTGCAATGACAATTATTGGATTTGATGCTGTTTAACACTGACTATTGATTATTTGATTTGCTCGTCTGCCTTTGCTTCCCAACACTTACGACGTGTTTGATGTAGATGGATGATAATCATTAAGCCTGCTGCCCTGTGGGATGGTGAGGTGAGACACCCCGACTGACTGACCTCGGGTGGGGGAGGGAAGTCATTTCATTTGAGGAGGAGAAAGTTTAGGAAATAAATAGGAGTAAATGTTTGCTGCTGGTCATCTTTTAGCTGAGTCAGGATGCTTTTAGTCTGGAATTTATCACTTGTGGCTAAAGTTTTCTGATGAATTTAAGAGGTGGTTCTTCATCTATTTCTGCATAGGTTTTGAATATAGTAATAATCACGTTATATAGCATGTTGGCCTATAATATATAGTCTTTAAGTCTTGATGTAAACTTTTAAATGTGTACAAATACATAACCATTCCATGGCCAACACTCCTATAAGACAGTTTTAATTTACATTTTTTTATTTTAAATGTATTCTTATTATTACTGTATGATGCCTGCTTCTTGATTATGGAGGGGATAAGGATAAGGGGAACTTAAGCAAAGATGATTTATGACAACTAAAATCAACGTTATGAGTGTGAAGTATTAAAACTTTATGATTAAACGGGCTAAAAGAAAGAATTAAGGAACAGTTGATTTAGCGCTGCACTTGGAGAAGGTCAAAGTCAGGTGAGAGCTTATTAAAAATACGAGAGCTGAGAGGCTTTGGGACCATTTTCAGCTAAAAAGCACACAAATCCTCACCCTATGGTCTATAGACAAGGTGGATATTTTTTTATTAACATATTAGTGGTCAGTAGCGTCCCCTGTTAATCAGTTATCTTGCATCTTCTTGCTTTTAAATAACAAAGTCCAATTAACGATTTTAATCCAACTCCTTTGAGAGCAAGACCAGGATCCATAATACAGCTCTATAGATCGCCATGTGCCAATTGTATTGATTTTAATAGTATTGATTTTAACAGTCCATCTTTAGTCACAATATAGTAGAGTACATAGTCTGGAACAGAATAAAAAAGAGACTGTTCAGGGGTGTGTGTGAAATTTAGAGGACCGATGGTAAAGATCACACCTATAGACAGCCGACACACACTCACACGAGACGGATCAATGAGCATTAGGACAAACTGCTCCTGCCTCGCTTGTCAGGACATTAGCAGGAGACCCAATCCGTATTGATTTGTGTAAGTGTGTGTCAGCGTTTGATCTATGTGTGTGTGTGTGTGTGTGACCGAGGAATCACCCTAAATTTTCCCATTCTCAAAATTCAGCATTGAAATCTCCTTTTTTCCTCACGTTCGGTTCATCTTTTTCTTCCTTATCTTTCTCTTTTCTCTCGCCCCGATCTATTTATACACAGATTACGTTCAAATTCAGACGAACATGGTCACACCTGATGTTTCTGTCGATCTCCTTCTTCCCGTTTAGCCATTAGTTAGCGTGCCAATCTGAGAGCCACACACACACACTCCACGGAGGAGGCCGTTGGTAAAAGGTCAGGCTGTGTAGTGTGTTGACAGCATCATTAGTCAGAAGTCACACAAAGAGTCAGGCAGCCAAACCCCCCCCCCCCCAAGCTGTTTGGACCAGATAGACCTCTATTATTTCCCCCACAATGCCGCTGTCAGATTCGGGTCAGTCAGTCAGGGGTGAGACGCTTCACTCCCCTTAACCTGTTTCCTACCCCGGATCATCACAAGTCATGTGAAGAAACCGTCAAAACAAGTAGAGGATGGACTGACGTGAAGGTTTCACGCGTTAGATGTGATCATCCAGACAGAAAATATTCATAATTGTAATTATTTGCAAAGGTAATGTTTTTAATCTGGGTTGGTGGTGGCCAATAATCACAAGCATGAGGAGGATAGTTTGGATTTGGAAGTGGAGTTGTATGAAGTACTTATCTAGCTTATATGTAGTTTATTACCTACAGTGAATGGCAGTCTGCAGTTATTAGCAAGGGGAAGGAAAAGCGATATAAATATTCTAAATATACCGTACACTTTTTTAGGCTGGCCTCATTTTTTTAGGTGACTAAAATACCTTTTGCTGTGTCCACAGCAACATAATTGATTCAATTCAATTTAATTTAATTTAATTCAATTTAATTCAGTTTATTTGTATAGCCCAATTTCACAAATTTGTCTCGTAGTGCTTTACAATCTGTACACATAATAACTTTATTTATATAGCACCTTTAAAAACAGTGTTTACAAAGTGCTCCACAGAGAGTCAAAGCAAAACAAGTGGAATAGTAAGAAACCAATATTACATTTAAAAGTATATATTAAAATTAAAAATTAAAACAAATAAATTAAAACAAATAAATTAAAAAAACAAATAAATTACAAATAAATTACAAATAAATTAAAAACAGACAAACTAAATTAGGGAAACCAAAGTCCTGCATAAAAGGACTAGATCACTTAAAAGCTGTTCTATAAAAATGGGTTTTAAGAATTGATTTAAAAGAAGATGACATAGACATCCCTGTCCCAAAACCTCACATCGGACCAGGAAAATCTCCCAAATAACCCTTCAGAATTGCATGATGGTTACTCCAAACTGGGCACGTACCGACCATCATCTACTCCTACTGTATGCACTACACCGACTTGTGGATGAGTGCCTCGTACAACAAGCTACACGCCGCAAAGTATCTGTCAATATCTTGACAGTGTTCACAAACACAGCTTTAAGATGGTCGTATTAGGCGGCGCTCACCGGGAGCCGGAGCCTCTACGGCCGGCTTACGGCTCTCCTCATTGTAAATTGAGATGAGAGTGTTTTGTGTCATCCCGGCAGCACAGAGAACGCGGCGTTTCATGATAGTAAGATTGCTATTCTGGCCGAGCAACGCTGTCGAGGCGGGTAAAGTGAGACGTTTCTGATACAACCGCTTTGAGAAGGAATATAAAAAAGGTCTCGATGGCAAACCATCATAATCCGTCCTATTGAAGTGTCCTAGTGGAGGTGCTGGAGTAGAATTGCACTACAGTCAGCGGCAATAACTACTTACAATGTATGTGCAGTCCATTTGGTTAAAATATGTGAGTCCACAATTTGGATGGTATGTATTGTGTTTTTACATTACTGCTTAAACTTTACCTTTACCACACATCCCAGTCCATGATTTGTCTACATGTGTTAAATGTAAACAGTATCTACTATCAGAATCAGTAACTTCTTTTAAATCACTTCTTAAAACACATTTTTATAGAACAGCTTATAAGTGATCTAGTCTTTTTACGCAGGACTTTGGTTCCCCTAATTTAGTTTGTCTGTTTTTAATTTATTTGTAATTTATTTGTAATTTATTTGTAATTTAATTTTTTTAATTACATTTTTTCAATTTTATTTAATAAATATTTTCTTTCCACTTGTGCTATATAAATAAAGTTATTATTATTATAGTATTACTATCAGAAGCAGAAAGTAGATAAAGAGTTCTCTTCAGCAAAAACAAACAGTGAAGCTCTAAGGATGAAGGCGTAAAGGAGAAAGAGAGAGGTTAGTTTACACGTGACCTTTGACCTTGCCCTTACCCGCTCAATACCCCCAGAACCAAGTTTAGCACAAAGAAGGATCCGATGATGATTAAGGTGACAAAATACACCCAGGGCCACCTGTACCCTACTGCGTCATTCACCTACAGGTGGAGAGATGGAGGCATGGAGGAGTGGGACCAAGGAGAGGAGACAGGAAGGATGGAGGGAAGGAGACGAGAAGTAACGATTGGAGGAAGGGGAAGGAAGGCAAGGAGAGGACATGGATTGAGTGGACAGGTAGGAAAGAGCAGGAAGGAATGTTAGGAGAGAAGGGAGGAGGGGAAGAGGGGCGGGATTAGATCCTCGGTGAAACTTCCCAACAGATGGAGCGGTTTGCTTCATTCAGCAAGATCCCTGCCGAGATTATTGCGCATTCACGGTATTTGTCAGAGTCACTTATCTGGACACATGGCAACGTATCTGACCAGCTGTGTTTAACTTGGAATTCAAGGTTAAGAGTTTAAACATTTTATTCACTTAAATTCCACTCAAATCAGGTTTGAGGCTGCATCACTGTGGAGAGAAGACATGTCGGTGAGGAACTCGGACAGACCGTGCAGTAAGACTCCCAAGGATTGGACATCAACCAAAGTGAATAATAATAATATTAAGCACATAAAGAAGAGTTCAAGAGAGTTCCTTTTGTTTATATTTGATCGTGTTTCCCCTTTGCTGCTGTAATCCTGTTAATGTCCTCACTGCGTGAGTAATACAGGATAATCTTATCTAAAAGTGCTTCTCTTGAAGGTAATTTAGAGGTGGAACGTATTATTATAGTATTATTGTCATTGCTGTTATTATACCTTGTTTTTAAACTGATGTTCAAATTATTATTAAGTGTAATGCATTCATGAACTCTCACAAAAATGTATACTCCCTACTCAGCGCAGCCCTCCATCCTATAATTTCCATTTCTAATCCCATGTTTCCTCTTCACTCTGTTCTCAAAATTGCCTTTTTGCCTCTCGCGTTTTCCTTGTTTTGCAAAGTTTTTTTTTTTAGCTTCCACCTCTACGGCCAACCTGGGGGTTGAATTATTAATACCCCAGTGTGTCCCTGCAGGCCGGGTGGTGCTTGTACTAAAACAGCGTGACTTGGTAGAGTGGGGTAAAACACCAGCTAGATCGCCTGCTGGAGCGGCATTTATTGACAAAAAAAGAAATAAAGAAGAAACGCACGGAAATCACAGAAGTCACACACATCACGTGCCTCTATATACAAATATGCACACACACTACACTGCAGACGCACAAACGACGTATATAAGCAGATGCATGCTAATCTGCATGTGAGAAAACGTTTACACACAAGCCGGATTTAAAATACAGCCGTGTGTTTGAGGAGGAAGAGCGTATCAACAATAACACCTAACTTGACGTAACTAAAAAAATAAAAGAATAATCCTAATGTGAAAGAAAGCTGCTTGTTTATATAATTTAACACTTGGTGGTAAAAAGGAAAAGAAGAGTCCAGCCAGTCTGAATGATTTGTGTATGTCCACCTGTCCATCACAGACATGTTGTGACGGCATGCGGCCCCTTGAGGTCATAACAGATAGAGAGTGTGTGTGTGTGTGTGTGCGTGTGTGTGTGTGTGTCTTAGCGTGTTTCTCTCAGGCTTGTCAAAAAGGATTGATTCAGTGGAACAGAAAGAAGAGAGAGAGCGGAAGTGATTGTCAACATACAGCTCTTTTACTATAGTGGCCTGAGACTGCTGCTACCCGCCTCCTCTTATCATGTTTAATTTCTTCTGTTTACCACTTTACTGAACCACAACAATCCTAATAATCCAGATAATTTCGCCTATATGTGCATTTTTTGTTGTTGTTGTTATGTGTATGTTGTATTGTAGCTGGGTTTGTTCTGCCTGATTCAGCCCGTTATGTCACTGGTCTATTGCTGTACCTTTTCTTTTTGCTGTGTATTGGTTTTGTTTATATGTTGTCAGTTTGTCTATGAATTCTATTTCCATTTTATTTTGAATTTTTTTTATTTTGGGCTGCCTTAAAAACATCTGGCCAGGGACAGCAGATGGAAATTAGCCTCTCTGGCTAACTCTGGCTCACTTACAGTCCAACTGTTGATTGGTGTGCATTGTCCCTGCAAAATAAATGAATAAATAAATAAATTAAATAGATAATTTCTCAAAATAGCTGTATTCACACCTCATTTTAATATCTTTTTGCATTTAGTAAATTAGGAAACAATCCATGCAGATGTTTGGAACGTCCACCTGTTGGTCGCTTAAACAGTCGCTCCCCTTCAGCCCCTGGCTATGTTTTGTCCTGCAACTTTTGGATTACTCCATGATGGAGTGTATAGTGTCCTTAGTTAAAATGGGGATGGTGATTACAGGGATATATCCTAAAAGGCAGCTTCATAACAATAAGAATGAATTAAACTAAAAACGAATAGATCCTTAATAGTCAACCACATGTTTCACTTAAGATGTCTGTTCCAGGGAGTCTTGTCGCGTGGCCCTTCATCATCACATCTAAAACACGACGCACAGCACGGCCACATCACAAACAATACACGGACGCACATTTGTACACACGCGACAACAGCACGACCTCTTACCCGCTCAACACCCCCAGAACGAGATTGAGAACGAAAAAGGAGCCGAAGATGACGAGAGAGACAAAATAGACCCATGGCAGCTCATAGCCCATAGCGTCCTGCATCTGAGAGAGACAAGAGACATAGGAGAGAAGGAGACGAGAGAAGAGGGAGGTTAACAGGGAGAGGGTTGGTGGGGTGGAGGATGGAGGGAAGGTAAGAGGAATGATGATAATGGTGAAGGAAGAATAAAGTGTTAGGGGGGTTTGATAAGATTGACATGGAGAGAATGAAAGGATGCAGGAGAGGTCAAGGACAGAAAGTGTGTTACAGAGGGAAGAGATGACAGGCCGGAAACAGAAAAGAGCAGAGCGTATTAAAAAGAGCAGTAGAAAGACCTGGCAAAGCAAGAGTGGCGGTATCGTGTGATGTGTTTAATAGTTACACCATCCCTTAAAGGTGCAGTACGTATTTCGACTGAAACTGAATGCTCCGATCTAGACCCTGTCTGTAGAAACAGGACCCACTCTGTGTGGAGATATAAACGACTCATTCTAATTGAACAAAAACGCGTCAGAATTCTTATTTTCAGGTTGTAGGTAAACGTAATGAATCATTTTAAAAGTCAATTTTTGCGAATAGATATATTTCCTAAATGCTACGAACTTTAGGACAACAGCAGCATCTTTTTTTTGTAAAAGACGAAGGGCCTTTATGAGAAATATTTACGTGCTGTGACTCTACAGACTGGTGGAATCAATAAAGATGACACACTGTATTTAGTAATTTAGTATTAGTATTTTGTATTTTGTATTTTAGTAGTAATATTAGTATTTAGTATTGTGTTTTGTGTTTTTTATTTGTATCTTTTATTTTTATTAATGCTCTAATGTACATCCACTGCTGTGATCCTGAAATTTCCCCACTGTGGGAATAATAAATTAATATCTTATCTTATCTTATCTTACACTGTTGTGGATTCTGTATATTAGGGATGTGTGAGTATGAGTCATATAGGAAAAAGTGAGATTGAATAGGAAACAGTGAGATTGAAGCCTTTCAGTATTCAGGATTCGATTAGAGAAAAAATCAGATTATTAATCCGCAAGTAAACAAATAACAACAATAAGAAAATGTAATGAGTTCCACTTCCATCAATTTAAGAGTTGTCACTTTAACATGGAGACATGTTGGATGGACAGGGGCGACAAGGGAGATAACGGAGCAGAGGAGGGCGACCGGAGGGTCAGCGCTACACGCAGATGTTGGACGCCATTCATTTATTTTCCACGAAAATGTGAGACAATGAAAACAATGTAACGTCCCGGCCCCGACTTAATGAGAGGCTCGCTGTTGTCCAAAGGTTTTCCTTAATGATTGATACTCCAAACAAATAAGTCTCATTCATTATGAAGACAGCTGGATACACAAGGGCACTCAAACTAAGTGATTTGTACGATTGTGTGTGTGTGTGTGTGTGTATGTGTGTGTGTGTGTGTGTGTGCATACAGAAGGTTGCAGGTGACAGGTTGGTTGCAGGAGGGGTGCAGAGCGAGTAAGCTATCTGCTCCATGTGTACACACACACTCGTAGACAAACAACGCGCACACACACACGCACATGAATCCGCTTGTTGTAAAGTAAAATCTCATACTCACACATACACACTCACGCAAGAAACGCATCACTCATTTTTGTTATATTTCAACAAACGTCTTTACCAAACTGTTTATTCCAGCTTTTGTGATTCTTTAGATGTTTGTTAATAGAATAATGAAGTCCTAACCTCAGCTTGTGCTTCTCATGTTTTATTATCGTCACTCATCATTTGTTTCTCACTGATGAGCTCACATACACCCATAATATTATTTAACATTTCTCAACACTGTTTTGAAAGTATTAAACTCTCATATCCTTTGCATACTTTGCATTTTGAACACTGTCTATATTCATTTTATTTTATTTTACACTGCAGTCATTAGTCATTAGTATTATATTTGTGTATGCATGTATGTTGTGTGTGTGTATATATATATATATATATATATATATATATATATATATATATATATATATATATATATATATATATATATACAAATATATTTTATTTTATATTTTATATTTTATTTGCACAGTCATTGTATTATATTTGTTTGGTTGTATATATATATATATATATATATATATATATATATATATATATATATATATATATATATATATATATATATACATACATGTTTAGTTTTACATACACATATGCGTCATTTTGTATTTTATATTTTACTTTATATTTTATTCTCGTGTGTTTAGTTTATTGGTGCTGCTATTGTGATGACACATTTCCTCTTGGGGATTAATAAAGTATCTATCTATCTATCTATCTATCTATCTATCTATCTATCTATCTATCTATCTATCTATCTATCTATCTATCTATCTATCTATCTATCTATCTATCTACCTATCTATATTTCTATCTATCTATCTGAATAAAACAAATAAAAATACTGTATCTCATTGCTCGACTGACAATATGAACAAAAGGTTTTATCAGGTATATTTAATCAGTTATATCTATATCCACATTATTTTTGACATTTTCATGAAGCACCACAAAGTGAGAAAATATGTCACTTCTGGCTGCCATCTAGTTTTGGATTTGGTAACTCGATGCAGGACATCTTTTTATGATTATTAATTCATCGAGCTGGACATAAGAGTATTTGAGGGTTCATTTGAATTGCATTAAGAGATGCTTGCTCTGCTCTGTGACCTGAATGTAATGATAAAACATGACAAACCAAAACCGAGGCTATCAGATGAATAGAAGTTAACACCATTTGATTTCACTGGAGCAGTTAATGCAAACTTTATTTGGAAAGTGACTCATCTGAACCACATGAGATTGGAGATTGTGCAGCCAGTGTTAATGTAACTTAAGCTGGGGCTTCATGACTTCATCGGGAAATCAAGAATATCATAATCTGTGCATAAAGCCAAAAGTCCAGAGGTCCAGAGGTGTAAATGAAATGCTTTCTCAGGAAGGCACACGTGGGACTTTGATCGAACCGCTTCCTCAACATTGATTAACAGCACAGACTAATCTATTGGTCTATTTAGCTAGACAGGCTGGCCATTTACTCGGGTAGGGATAGTTATCGTGTGTTCACTGTGCTTCGTTGGCTGTGCGCGCGCGTGTGTGTGTGTGTGTGTGTGTGTCTACTGGTGCGTGTGTGTTTTCACTTGACACTTCAAGCATCAGGATTCTAGACACGTCCCAAATGAATCGGTGCCTTCAATTACACAGTGTATTGTCTGCATCGATTTAACCCGAGATATGAGCGCACACACACACACACACACACACACACACACACACTCCCGTACACATTCTGTCTCTACCTAAGAACAATCTGTGTGTGTACCTTTCTGAGAAAGTGTGTTATTGTTTTATATGCCTTTTTTCAAAAGCACTCATGCGGCACTGATGTTACAGATACACTCCATTAGTTACACACACTAAGCAGCATGACTCTCACACACACACACACACACACACACACACACTGTTGTGGTGTCCGGCTCACCCAGTACAGCACGTCCGTCCAGCCCTCCATGGTGATGCACTGGAACACCGTCAACATGGCGAAGGCGAAGTTGTCAAAGTTGGTGATGCCCTCGTTGGGGCCCTCCCATCCCATATCGCACTTGGTCCCGTTGTGGTTACAGTGGCGGCCGTACGCGCCCTCGGGTGCACACGGCGCCGGCTTCTCCTCTGCGATGGTGCCTGTTGAAAATAAAAAAAGGACCAAGAGGAAACGCGTCACGCTGTAGCGTCGCTATCTGAAATTGTTGCTACACCTGAAAGTCGATTCAAAGTCGATTCAAATGTATTCGTGTTTAACTTTTTTTGCCGCTTTGAGCTTAGTGATGCGATGCTTCATTTACATCCTTATGCACACAGATATGGAACCGTTGACTCTTTATGAAAGTGTCTTTAGAGATAATTTATCTAAAAGAGAAAAATGTACATCTAAAAGAAAGTTAAACAAAAGACACATTACATTAAAAGCAGATTAGACTTAAAAAAATATATATGCAAAGGTGTTTTTCTAATTATATGAATAAGCTCTTGAGGGTGAAGCATAGGATTACAGAGCATCCCGCCAGCGTTCACCCTGCGAATGCCTCTCATGAGACCTATAACATCAGCATAACAACACTTAAGTCCATTTATACCTAGGGCCCTTCACTGGAAAAGTGTTTCAATCATTGATGGCAGCTGATGTTTCAATTACCGCCCAAAGTATTCACACTCAGAAGCATAAATGACGGTTTAAATAATTAACGAGGGTTATCGTATAAACTGATTTAAGCTCTGTTTTCTCTCTGCTGCGTCGGCTGAAAGGTGAAGTCTTACCGTCACAGAGTTATGCAACACTTTTTTTCAGAAAGGTTTGTTTGTGTGTGTGTGTGTGTGTGTGCGCGTGTGTGTGTGTACCTGTGTGCTCGTGATTGCAGGTCTTGTGCATCTTGCCCATGAAGAGCTCCAGGCCAATGATGGCGTAGATGATGATGACGAAGAGGACCAGCAGGGCGATATGGAGCAGAGGAACCATGGCTTTGATTATGGAGTTCAACACTACCTGTAAACCTGCAACACACACAGAGGAACTGCTGAGAACACACAACGGAGGGAGAGAAAACTAGGAAAAAAAGAGTACTGAAACAGTTATGTTCATGATAAAAAATACGTTGTTTCATTAAACACTCTATAATTACAGTTTATTAGCATGTGACTCAAACGGACCATTGTATTTGCTCTAAAGCTTAATTTATCTTGATGAGGCTTATCCATATCACATTTATTTATTTGATTTGATTCATCGATCAAATTAGTTATTTAGACGTGCTAAAGAAACACCTTATTAGATCACTTACATTCACATTGATACAAACATTATAGCTTGATTTTTTCAAATCTGTTTAACCATTTAACATTAACATTTAACATAGATCCATTTTGTGCAAAATAGAACCTGTTAACTTCTGATGTTGCATGCTGTTGCATCAATACGAAAGGAAAATAAAGGCTTAAATGTATTGAAACGTCATTTTTGATGAAAGCAAACCACACAGTAAGTAGCATAACGGAGGGAGGAATACTTGGAATGGTTCTGGTATGAAACACAGGACTTGTTTCACAAAAACATTGTTGTGACATCTCCAACATAAATCATTTTTAACAAAACAAACACATTATTTCTTGTGTATTCTGCTGCAGGTGAGCAGCATCGGCACTGGGAGCTTTTACAGATTCACGGTGGAGTAATGTTGGACAGGGACCGAGCTAAATAAGATAAGATAAGATAAGATATTCATGTATTAGTCCCACAGTGGGGACATTTCAGGATCACAGCAGTGGATGTACATTAGAGCATTAAGAAAAATAAAAGATACAAATAAAAAACACAAAAACACAAAAACACAATACTAAATACTAATACTACTACTAAAATACTAAATACTAATACTAAAATACAAAAAAATACTAAATACTAATACTAAAATACAAAAAAATACTAAATACTAAAATACAAACAAATACTAAATACTAATACTAAAATATTAAAAAATACTAAATACTAATACTAAAATAATAACAAATAATAAATACTAAATACTAATACTAAAATACAAAAAAATACTAAATACTAATACTAAAATATAAAAAAATACTAAATACTAATACTAAAATATAAAAAAATACTAAATACTAAATAGTAATACTAAAATACAAAAAAATACTAAATACTAAATACTAATACTAAAAAATAAAATAAAAATACTGAGCACTGCAGAAGCAACGACGTGAGTGAGGGGCTGCTGTGCATTTGCCTGCTTTTGTAATGACAAGAGGTGTGTCTCTCTCTCTCACACACACACACACACACACACACACACACACACACACACACACACACACACACACACACACACACACACACACACACACACACACACAGACTCAGAAACAGGTGCGTGCACTCGCAAAAGCCTTCATCCACGATATCCGATCCTCCCGGGCCTGTTGGATTATTGATTCCTGCGGTCACTCACACAGAAAGGTTGACAGACAACTCATCTCCTGCTCACACCGAGTATCTGACAAGAGGACTCTTTGTGCGAGCGCGTGTGTTCGGTGTCACTGCGGTCGAACGCGTGGCGTTGAGGAGCTTCTATCAGCTCCAATCTGACGTTCATTTCTGCCCCGCCTCGCCCAAATCACCATTCACACCTGAGCCTCACAGCCTCGGCCTTCTCTCTTTCATTCTCTTCTTTCTCTTCCGCGGCTCTCGGTACTTACTGGGTACTCCAGAGACCAGTCTGAGGGGTCTGAGTACTCTGAATGCCCTCAGAGCCTTGACATCGAAGCCCGCTGCCTTCCCTCCAATAGGAGTGCCCCCGTCCACCTTGGTGGCCTGCTCCAAGATTGCACTGAATAACCTGCAAGACAGAAAGTAATGACTTCAATAACCATCATCTTCGGGCTGACACCCCATTTCCATGTACCAGAGGATAGCTGAGATGCAGGCGTATTATATTACAGAGTGATGGATATCTGCAGTTGGCCTTATTTTATATTCCCTCCCTCGACATGATCATTATCAGAATTTATAAGACAGTGGTTTGGGACCAACATTTTAAAATCCGATGGTATGACGAAGACGTGGTTCCTGGAAATACCACAACAGTGGAAATGAAAAGAGTTTAATGAGGATGCTCTCCGACACAACAATAGAGAGTGTTTCATCTGTTCCCTCTGTCTTTCACAGAGAAGGAAATGTGAGGCACTGGGCTGTAATGAGTTGACAGCCAGCTGAAGAGAACACAGTGCATGTCCAGTATGAAGAGAGATGTCTCCGAAATGTGTTCATAAGTGAGTGTGTGTGAATACAACACGTATTTACATGTTGCCATGCGACGTTACACAACCTTTCCTGTCTCTCCGTTGTCATATCTGGTAGTTAAAGCCCCATTATGTCGTTTTCTCCTTGTAGCGCCCCCTTCAGGTATTTAACGTGTACTTCAGTGTGGTAAATACCCAGTTACGATAGATCAGGTGTCTGAACCTCTGGCTCTGAGCCATATATGGCTCTTCTGGTGACGCATATGGCTCTTTTGAGTTTGAGTTTAAATAATAATCTCCTCCGCCCCCCTGTAACTTTCTCTCTCCTCCAGATGACAGCAGCAGTAATGTCAGGTCCCTTTCTTAAAGACGTCTTTGTTCTTTTATTAAACTAAACGTCTGTTATTGGTCGTCTCCACAGCAGCATGTCTCTCTGTCTCTACGTCGCGTAGCGGAGACAATAAAAAGTCCCCTGTGAGGTGGACTGGACTATGTGACGCTGGTCATCATGACAGAAAGCAGGTCCAAGGACCGGGCGCTACAACATGTGACAGAGTCGGGTTTTTAGCCCACAGGCGGAGGCGCAAATCAACATATTAAAAGTCATTTTTTTCAAGCTGTCATTTTAAGGTACAATTGTTACATAGTGTCGCTTTAAAGCAGAGAGGAAGGCGTGATGATGTCAAAGATCCTCCTCTATAAAAGACCTGCTCATGTTTCATAGAGGAGGATGCAGCTTCTTGTACGTCTGTGGACACTTTGGTCCATTTGCATCTGTGTCGGGTCTGCCGGGGGTTTTCCGGCCCCTAAGTGTAATTATAATCTTCAATAAAAGGGCTAAACAGTTTCATTCTTTTGTTGACTATTATCCCCTCTGAATTTTATTACAGACATCTCTTAAGAGGCCAGCGGCTCACAAGCTGGAATGTGTGTCGGTCCAGCTGAGCTTATCGCTCTCTGCTCTCTGAGATCCTTTAGAAATCACTACACAATACCATTTTCCAGCTCGCGCGGCTCAAAGGCCAGTGAGCGACGCGTTAGTCATGGAGAATTATCAATTAGCACAGATGAAATGGCCACTTGAAAAGACCTCTCAAAACATATCGCCCTCTCGCTCACTGGTTCTCTCTATTTCTCACTTCCTCCATCTCAGTTCGATTCCCTCTCTCTCTCTGCTTTGAAACAGAGGATGAAAAGCCCGCCGCGGCTCCACCGCTTTGCACCGGCAGCATTTCCCCCAGCATGTTTTGCCGTGGTGCGGCGTGAAATGATAATTAGAGCCTCCGAGTGAAACGCCACATAACGACGTGACACAGCCAGAGATGGCAGAAGCTGTACATACAGACGGATAACAGGAGTTATCGTCAAAACACCACAATACTTCTGAATTATTTTTATCATTAGAAATTCATAATAGGTCTGCAACTGATTATTAGCAATGGATCAATTAATTGTTAAACAATTGTTTATTTAAAATATTTGTATATATATATATATATATATATATATATATATAGTATTTTATTTAAAATGTGTATATATATATATATATATACATACATTTTCATCAAGTGGTGAACATGCCAAAGTCAATGCTTTTAAATGTAAAGATAATCTTCAATTTGAAAGGCTGGAACCAGTTTAACCAGTGAGTTTTGCTTTTTAAATGACTTTAAATGGTTAATTATGTGTCAGTGATAGTTTTAATACTTTGTATGCAACACTTTTGATAGGGCTGCACAATTATTTAAGATATTAATATACATTTGATACAAATCGCAATATGGCCAGCTGCAATTTTTAATGTTTATCAGGCTAAATCTATGTCAAAATGACTTTTAAAATTAAACATTGTCATGCTGTGGATTTATGAAATATCTTTGTTTAGTACACAATCCCTGCAGAAATCACACACACAACTACACACACACACACATGCAGCCTGTTAGCTCACTGAACCTTTACTAATAATCGTTTAGGTACGAGTCAGTAGGACTGTAGGCTCTAGCATTGGTGTGTATGTGCAAGTGCTCAATGTGTGTATGTGAGTGTGTGTGTGTATGTGTGTGTGTGTGTGTGTGTGTGTGCCTCCAAGGCTGCTCAGCACCAGCTACAAGCTCTTTCACCCATATGGTGAACAATCCAGAGGGAGCCAACTCTGTCACTTCTCATCCAAACACACACACACACACACACACACACACACACACACACACACACTGTATATCTAAATGAAAAAATATGTTGAAGTCAAAGACAAATTGATTCTTTCCAGCAACATCTTATATGAGTGTTTCCTCATCTGGAATTAATTTAGGGAAACGTTTGTGATCATGGATTAAGATCACTGTCATGATGATTAATAATATAATAAAGGAAAGTTTAAAGTTTAAACAAATGACCAATGCTTTGGATCTGCATTAATCTGCTGCCATCACATTGCTTTTTCCTGGATTTCAGCTCATGCCTCACCTTAGTGCTCAAAACGTTGAACTGTTACCCTGTCAACGTGGAACTGAAAATGAGGTCACTTCAATAAAATAGTTTATTTTGGCCATGTGAAGGGGAAACGTTTGAAAAGAAAAACGTTATACACCCTGGGGAACGGACTAGAGAGGCAATTCAGATGTAATCTTACAAATCATCAAGCACCAACTCTCCAAACATGTCCTTGAGCACGAACACTGAATGCTGCCAGTTCTGAATCCTGCAATAGGTATCTGACCTTCTGACCCTCTGACCCGTCTCTTTATCTGACCCTCTGACCCGTCTCTTTATCTGACCCTCTGACCCGTCACGGTAAAAGATAATTTCCTTGAAGGGATCTATACGATATCAGTTTACATAAAAATGTGCTGCAACTCAATAAAAGCCATAGGTGCAATATATATGTTGAGAGAGAGAGAGACAGAGAGAGAAAGAGAGAGAGTGAGAGGGAGAGGGAGAGAGAGAGGGGGGGGGGGCAGCATAAGAGTGGTAAAGGTTGTGTTCATGCCAGGTTCACTGACACAGAGGGGACAGCTGATGGAGTGTGTGGAGGGGTGAAGCCTAACCCTAACCCTAACCCTAAACCAAAACTCAAACCCTAACCCCAAACCCTAACCCTGTACACATACAGTGTGTGTCTTTGGGGTGAACCCTAACCCCAAACACTAACCATAACCCCTAAACATAACCCCAAAGACACAAACTTTATGTACACATAAAGCGTGTGTCTTTGTGGTGAAACCTAACCCTAATCCCAAACCCTAATCCCAAACCCTAACCCCTAACCCTAACCTGTGTCTTTGGGGTGAACCCTAACCCTAACCCCTAACCCTAACCCCTAACCCCAATCCCAAAGACACAGACGTTATATACATAAATCGTGAGACTTTGGGGTTAAAACTAACCCTAACTCTAACCCTAACTCTAATCCTAACCCTGTACACATAAGGCGTGTGTCTTTGGGGTGAACCCTAACCCTGACCCTCTTTGGGGTTAAGCCAGCCATGTTGCGCACTTGCCTAGCGATGGATAAGACTCACTGACTTTCTTCAGGCTGTGCTTTCTTACAGTGTCTTTCTTTATGTGCGCACACATACACACACCTACACACAGATGCACCCCCCCCCCCCCACACACACACATACACACAAACGGTCAATTAGACCATATTATGCCATGTGCCATTTCCCCCACACAATACCATATGCAAAGCACAGCTGGCAGGCAGGAGACGTGCGCACACAGAACACACACACACACACACACACACACACACACACACACACACACACACACACACACACATGCACAAGCACACGCATGCCAAAGGCACAGAGGGTTTAGCAGATGGGCTATGTTGCTGAGTTGCAGATAAAGAACAGCGCAAAGCTTTTCTATCAGTGTCTAACAAGCTAATCAGTTTAGGCCTCACCAGTTCACTAGACCAACGTTTTGTTGAGCCTTTAATGCAGATTTACTGCAAAGGAGGATGCTTTTATGGCAATATTTAGTTGTGTCTTGTAGTATTTTTTAATCAGTACCACATATAAGACCACGTCTTCGCTTTTTCAGACTCTCTGAAATGTGCATTGTGCGTTTGCTGACATTTTTTAAACTAGAACGGGCACTCGGTAGAGCGCATACCTTCGCATATCGAAAGATCGGGCATTGAATTATGAACATGTCGGCATTAGTTGCATGACAATTGGATAGAAATTCATGGTATCCCCCCCCCCCCCCAAAATAAAAATATTTAAGCTAAACCGTGCTGGGAAAAATGGTAAAAAGAAGATGTTGACCTTTTCATGACCTTGATCTTTAACCCGATGGATCCCAAAATCTAATCAAAAGGTCCCCGGCTAATAACCAATCATCCCACCAAATTTCATGCGATTCGGTTTAATACTTTTTGACTTATGCGAGTAATACATGAATACAAATACAAATAAATAAATAAATACACGGAGATCAAAACATAATGAAGAGTAAGTGTCGTAGCTTTCTTGCATTTACTACAGAAATAAAAGGTGTTCATCAGAAATACAATCTTCATTTTTGAAAGACTCGCACTACGAGCCTCTCTGCCGTCGGGGCATCGAAGCTGCCAATTGTCTTGGCTATAGTTTCATTTGTTGACAGTAAATATAGCAACGGTACTCTGAGTCACTCGCCAGCGATGCGACGATGTTTTAAAATATATATTTTACAAAAGAGACGGTGAATTCTAACTCCAAGCGACTCGCCATCGTTGTCCTTCCTTCCATCGAACTCCACAGGTGTGTGTGTGTGACTATGAAGTTTCCTTTTCACACTGTATCAAGTTCTCTTCGCTACCAAAAGTACAAAAGCATGAAATTACATTAATTATTTTCCTTTTTTTTTGTCACTGTTTTAATTGTCCAAAAATAAAAGTTTTAATTGTAACAGGCTTGATTTTTCTTTTTCTTTGATTAGATCACTGCCAGGGCTTGAACCCAGGACATTGCGTTCACTGAACACACACGTCAACCCACTAAGCCACAGGGACTACATTCAAATTTATTTTCACACTGCATCGAGTTCTCTTCGCTACCAAAAGTACTAAAGCATAAAATCACATTCATTATTTTCCTTTTTTTCCCCAAGTTTCTTTTTGTCACTGCCGGGGCTTGATTTTTTAAAAAGTTTTTTTTTGTCACTGCCGGGGCTTGAACTCACCCCACTACCACGATGATGAAGTCGAGCAGATTCCAGCCGTTCCTCAGGTAGGCGTTGGGGTGGAAGAGCAGGCCGTAGGCTATGACCTTCAGGAACGCCTCCACCGTGAAGATGATGAGGAACAGATACTCCACGCGCTCCTGGAGGGACACACAAACCAGACAGGTCCATTTATTCGTCTGAGCGGCGGCGTTACAGACATTCAATATGTCGGAGAACACGCGTCGGAAGAGATGAGAGGGAGATTATAGACGAGCTGTGAAGGCCGTGGGAGACGGAGTTTCACCTGTGTGAGGAAATAAACGGGATCCCTTTTTTGGGACACACCAATCGAATGAGAGACGATCAAACATCTATTCCAGAAAGGTTAGTTAACCCTCCGATTACCTTTGGGGTCAATTTGACCCCATTCAGTGTTAAATAGTCTCTAAGAATGAATGACATCATTATTTTTGCTTCATATTTCATGAATTTTCCTAATTTATTGGGGACAACTGGAAAAACATAAAATTCACATGATATGTTTTCAATGTCCTGAACACAACCCCAGGCTGTTTTTCACTGTGTAAAACATCTAAGAAATATCAACTTTTTTATTTATTTAAAAGGCTGTTTAGGTAGTCAACAAACAAACAAACATAAAGTACCTGACACTTACATTTGAGGAAACAATATTAATTCTAATCATTTTCTGGAGGTTTTAATTGCTGGGGTCAAAGAGGGTAAAATATGTTAGTGAATTTGAAGGTAACAGGAGGGTTAAAGCAACTGGCCAAACAAAAGCACTAATATACACATTAATTCACGATATAATGACGTCAATGACGACACTGAACCCTGCGTGTGAGTTATGAGTACGGACATTGTAGCTGACCGCTTGCTCCTCTGAGATTATCAGCCAGAACAAGACGTTCGCTTACTGTTTATGTGGCTTCTGGTGTGTTTGTGTGTGTGTGTGTGTGTGTGTGTGTGTTTGATTATTTATGTATTTGTCTAACATGTAATCTGGTACACTATCAAAAGCATTTGGATTATTTAATCAAAGTAGCTACTATTTAAAGAGGAATGTACGTGTGTGCGTAAATACACACACACACACACACACACACACACACACACACACACTACTACAGAGTTCCTCATAGAGTGTTGTCTTAGTGATGACTCCTGCCTAAAAGGGTCCTGGGAAATGGCCTTAAATGGCCTTGAGACAGAAAAAAGAATGAATTATGTAACTTTCTGACCATCATCAACTGACAAACAATTCATCATACACCAAAGTCATCAGTCATATCTGCTTTGTATTTTCTGTTCAGTCTGGTGACAGGAATTAGAAATAGATGGTGCAAAACTATGAAGCTGCAAGCAAAACAACAACAACAACAACAACGTTTCTAATCGCCTCTCTGAGGTAAATAGTTTAAAATATATTTAGCTCGTCCATCCCAGTGCCTGCTCCTCCTCCTGCTCCCTCTGTTTTCCCATGGACTCACAGGGGGCCAGAGGTTTGGGACACAAGGCCAGCCAGGTCTCTCCAGACTCAGAGCCTGGGAGCAACCAGCTGAACCTGAAGCTGAAGGGACAGTATGCGTCCAAGTTTCTCAAAAACAGCTGACGAAGAATCACCCCGAGACATTTCAACGATGGTCTTTCATCGGACATTTTCAATTCAATTCAATTCAATTATTCAATTCTGTTTATTTGTATAGCCCAGTTTCACAAATTACAAATTTGTCTCAGAGAGCTTTACAATCTGTACACATAGACATCCCTGACCTTTGACCTTTGACCTCACATCGGACCAGGAAAAACTCCCAAATAACCCTTCAGGGGGAAAAAAGGGAAGAAACCTTGAGGAGAGAACAGAGGAGGATCCCTCTCCAGGATGGACAGAACAATAGATGTCATGTGACAGATTTAGAGTTAATACATTCAATGAATTTGACAGAGTTTATCAATAGTTCATATTAGGCATATTCCACGATGGAGAGTTTGGAGATTTTAATCTGTGCACCTGTGCGAGAGTAACTGCCTCAAACAGAACTTTATAGCCCTAACTGTCTATAAATAAACATATACAGGGCATCCACACGAGTCCTGGGCCATGGGAATCAGTAGCCTCCGCTTTGACGCAGCAGCTGTGCTTTCACTGTCACATCTGACAACCGAGGGTCAGAAAGTGTTTATTTTAGTCGGATTCAAAGAGCATCTCCCGCCGCATTGCTCTTTCAAGATTTTAATAAAAGAATCATGCTTTGATTTTGTTCTTAAGGATGTGATTATCACACAGGCTGTGATTTGGAAGTGTTCCTCCCCACACTTGGAAGTGCTCAGCGGGCTCGGTGGTGGAGGGAATGACAGGAATTATAATACGGTGGATTTTTCACTGTTTTCACTGAAGCCGTCTTCACCTTGTTTTGCCTCTCGTCAAGTCCATCTAGTCTGAGAGTATCCGTCTTAAAGATGACGGTCAAGGTTTTCACATTAAATATCGTTTTTCCATCTGTGTGCACGTGTCAGTTTCAGAGCCTGTAGAAAAGATTTTCTTTTTTCCATAATTCGTACTGCAGACCCTCCACCGCACAGTGAGTCTATACGAATGTAATTAATCTAAGAAAACACACCCACGCGCACACACACACACACACACACACACACACACACACACACACACACACACACACACATACACACACTGTGTATCTGCCGGTGACAAGCAGACAGTGAGGCGCTCAGGAGAATAAAACAAGAGAAAAACATCTGGTTGGAACAGCTCACCCTGACACACACAAACAGACACACACACACAGACCCACACACAAACAAAAACACACAAACACACACACACACACACACACAGATGCACTTCTCTATCTCCTTTCTTTCCGTTCATACAGACCGATTAAAGGGCAAAATCCATAAGGGGCCAACTAATCTGGTTAGTGACGGGAGAGAGAGAAGATGAGAGAGAGAGAGAGAAAGAGAGAGAGAGAGAGACTAAAGAGGCAGAAGAAGGAGGACAGAATGACAGAAAGGTGAGTATGTGGGAGCAATAATTCAGTTAGCTCTGATAGGTCAACCAAACCGCCTATCCATCAGCTCGGCCAATCAGATTACGGTATCGACATTCTACCATACAGCGGGCGATGTTTCCATTCGCCATGACCTTCTGTGTATGTGTATGTGCTGCAGGACAGGATTAGCCATTAAGCTGTTAAAAAAACAAAACGTGGACACACAGTAGCGCGTGCGTGTGTGTGTGTGTGTGTGTGTGTGTGTGTGTGTGTTCCTTTCCGGCAGTTTTCAATAGATAAAAAAGAACAGAAAAAAAACACCTTCAACAGATTTTACAAACTAAACATTAATACGCAAAAACAGCAGAAGTAAAATATAACAAACAGCAAACATATACTATTCGGGAACTTTATCTTGTGTTTAATCTTAAAAAGAAATTCCCTTTCATGCTGCACATTTAAACCCCCTACAGCTGTGTAAACACAAGGCAGCCACACTTGAGGAAACATTACTGTACAGTGTACACTTTACAGTAACACACTCCCATCATCCAGTTATGATTTATTCAGATGCAGCAACCACAGAGAGATGGTACGAGGGTCTGGAGTGCAACGTGCACGCGGTATTAGCAGGCTAATGATGCAACTGTGGGGATACACACTCAGAATAATAACTGATAGACAAATACACAGGTACATTCAGTTTTGTTTGAAATTATTTTTGCCACGATCCTCTCTTGCAATAAATATATGCTACCGTTCAAAAGTTTGGGGTCACCCAACGAGACAATTTTGTGTTTTCCAAGAAAACTCACTTTTATTTATCCAATGAATTGCAAAATTAATAGAAAATATAGTAAATACATTGACAAGGTTAGAAATGATGATTTTTATTTTAAATATGAATTGTGTTCTTCAGACTTCAAGCTCAAAATGAAGGCCAGTTGAAAAGCTTCTCTGACCAGCATAACTGTTTTCAGCTGTGCAAACATAACAAGAGGGTTTTCTAAAATTCTACCCCTCCGTTAGTCTTCTAAGGCGATAACACAATGTGTCATTAGAACACTGGAGATGGGCCTCTATACAACCGTGTAGATATTTAATTTTTTTAAACAGGTGTTTCAACCTAGAATAATCTTTTACCACGTTAATAATGTATAGATTTCATTTCTTAATAATGTAATGTTATCTTCATTCAAAAACATGCTTTTCTTTGAAAAATAAAGACATTTCTAAGTGACCCCAAACTTTTGAACGGTAGTATATATATCGTCGTTAATCCTGAAAAACAATACAGACAACTCAAGAAACACAAGCAGTCAAACAACCGTAAAGATTGTGTAGACATTTCAAGATTATCCAAACTTATTTAGAGGAGAAAACTGTTATTTTTTGTGCAATGAGGAATAAGTATGGTTATTATGAACAAATGAAGACGTTTAAAAAAAGTTACGCAACGTGAGGAAGAACGTAACAACTAGACGAACCGGCTTCTCACAATTACGTTTGTCTTTCTTTTTCTTGTCCGTCACTTCTACGTCGCCTCCTCTCTTTTCTTCCCCTCATCCCTCTCTCCGTGTCTCTCTCTATCACTGTGGGTGCCAACCAGAAGTTACCATAGAGACCAAGATGGGTTCCTACGTTTCCATGGAAACTGTGGGCAGCAGCAGCAGCAGCAGCACGCTCTCTCTCTCACACACACACACACACACACACACACACACACACACACACACACGCACACACACACACACAGATGACATTGATCAGTATTGTACTAAGAATATCCACAGCACATAGTCCTAATTACTACTCTTCTGTCAGCATCCAGACTTCCTATTATGCGTTGTGTGTGCACATGTATACCAATGTATTGTGTTGTACAACAGTGTGCGCTCTTGTCTTTTTAGTGTGAGATTGTGTGTCTGTGTGCCTGCTCCAGTGATCAATGTCATACTTACTTAGCACCCACCACCAGTTGATAGGGTTTCACTGAGTCTTCCATGAGGCGGTCGTATGTCACCCTGTCACTGCACACTCCTTTGGGTTCAGACAACTTTCATTGCTATCAACAAGATAAGATCTGTCTAAAAATACAATATATATATATATATATATATATATATAATATTCAGTTTGTCAGGGGATTAACCATCTTACAGTTTCAGTGAGTTGTCATATTCTATTTTAACTGTGCCTGATACGGCACATCAATAAAAATAAAGAGGAATTGCATTTTCTTTCACTACATTTTAGTCTAATCTCATCTACTAGATCTACTATCTTCTTCCTTTTTCCCCCTGAAGGGTTATTTGGGAGTATTTCCTGATCTGATGTGAGGTTTTGGGACAGGGATGTCTATGTGTACAGATTGTAAAACACTCTGAGACAAATTAGTAATTTGTGAAATTGGGCTATATAAATAAACTGAATTTAATTGAATACAGCGATACATGTTGATTTATAGTACATCGTGTTTAATGATGTCGGTCCTAATTGTCTTGTCTTAGTCAAAGGAATAAAGGTTATTGATGTACAACAAAATTAATCCTGCAGTAGACGCAAAAGGTTAAACAGTTCAACTTAATTATTGTCGATGTACCGTTACACTTCGATAGCGGTGTAATACAACTTGGGGGTTAAGTGTTGGGTCAGCGAGTGAGGATTGGTCTGCATTTTATTTTGTATTGTTTTAATCGCTGCAGCATGGCGATACATAAAGACGTTTAATCGAAGCTGACGATACTCAAGAGAAGAGTTGCAGATTAATAACGTCATTATCTTATGATGGGAAAAAATGCATCCATAGATCACTGTCTCACACACCTATGAGTTCCTGTCGAGAAAGGATCTTAAAGCTATTTTAAACCTTCATGTCACATACAGGGAAATTAAAAAATGTGTCTTCTTCTCCCTCCACTCTCTGTCTTTCTGCATGGAGAAACAGGTGTCAAAGCACGGATGCACAGGAAGTAACAGGTGCATCGTTTGCAATTGAAAGCCAACGGATCAACCGCAAGTTTAATAGCGCTTTAAATTCCAACGAGGTCGATGGAACCCACGGACATCGTGGCTCTGCTCCGGACGCAGCAGCGTGCCTTTTGTCACTTCTCGTGAGCCTCTCTTTGGATAGCGTGGCTGAAAGACAACGGGCGTGATTAACATGCCAGCGGCATATGCTCAACAAGAGTCTCATTAACAGAGCGACGATCCAATCAGTGGGCCTCTGACCTAGGATTAGGCTTGATTTAGATTTTCACTCGCACATGTCCATGTATGTGTGTGTGTGTGTGTGTGTGATGGGAGAGAGAGAAAGGGAATGAGATTGTATTCTAGTGATCAGTAATCTTTGACCTTGTAATGGAAGATAGATCACCTTAGACAATGGATTAAGATTCATGGACACACGCAAACCAGAGCCTACCGTGTGCTTTATGCTCTTACACATCATTTGCTGTGCCTCACTACTGTGTACGGGTTTAATTTGACTGAATACTTTTAGGCAAATGATTATAAAAAAATGTCTTATTAATGTCATTAGAGTTCTTCTTTCTGTTTGTCTTTAGTTTCCTCCTCCTCGGAGTATCAAAGTTTACAGAGATACAGAAAATCTCCTGTTTCCAGGCAACACGCACTGTATCTACCAGTTGAGGGATGGAAGAAAGGATGGAGGGAAGACAGAAGAAAAAGAAAGGAAAGAGGTGGATATACAGTATAGTGGAGGGAAACCCGGACACACAATCCGCCTGTGGCTGATCATCACCAGTAGCTGGTGAACCATACCTGCTGGTCAAGGTCATGAAAAACGGTTTGCAAGTTAATTCTTTCAGTTTTTCCGAGACTTTTCGTTTCGTCAGATACAGACAGACGCCGTGACATTTCCTCTCGCGCCGGTGCAGAACACATGCACATGTTTGGCTGTGCTTTTTCTCTTTCGGCATTAATGCTTTGAGATTGGCTAATTGTTTGGTGAGAGAACTTGCAGCACCCTCCAGGGACTCACAATGCAGATGAACACGTCGCATTGACAGACTGTCACATCCTAACTCGACTAACTCTCTCGAAACACACAGAAACGTGTCGCACGCTATCTTAGTGGCTTTGTCTCCATTTCATTGTCGAGGAAGAGAATCCTTGAAATGTCCCCATTTATTTTTTCGAGTTAGACACGTTTCCTTCGACTGGTTTGGAGCAAATAAACGTTGCTACAGCGTAGTTTGGTCAGAAGTAGCAGTTATTAGCTACTGCACATATTATTCTGATCCCCAGCAAACAAGTGGCCATGGACAACGAACCATATCCAACCATCTGATAAAGATATATGGAGAGAGGTCTGAAGGAATTTGTTTTAATCGTTCTCTTTTATACAACCAGAGGATTCACCCCCTGGTGGTCAGTAGAGAGAATGCAGCGTTAACACAGAGATTTCTATACAACAAGAGGAGTCGCCCCCTGGTGGTCAGGAGAGAGAATGCAGCGTTAACACAGAGACTTCTATACAACAAGAGGAGTCGCCCCCTGGTGGTCAGGAGAGAGAATGCAGCGTTAACACAGAGACTTCTATACAACAAGAGGAGTCGCCCCCTGGTGGTCAGGAGAGAGAATGCAGCGTTAACACAGAGACTTCTATACAACAAGAGGAGTCGCCCCCTGGTGGTCAGTAGAGAGAATGCAGCTTTAACACGAGGCATAGACTTCCATACAACCAGAGGAGTAGAGTCACTTTTATAGACTTAACTGCATTTAATAATTCTTCGTAACCAAATCTAGAGAATTCTAATTGTTCTTTCGTGTCATATCGGCCATGTTTTAAAGGAAAGCATTCGCTGGTTACAATTTACTCGTAATCCATTTAGTTTCTCGACTTTTATTCTGGACGAAGGCAAAACCTTTAAGAGTGTGTACAAACTTGTTTTAGCAATTTCCATAACGCTTTTCCAATGCGATGCTTCAAGATGTGCACACAACGTGTGTGTGGAAACCCGGCTAACGTGTCAAATGCTATTTCTTTCACTCTTCATCAGTTTCTGTCCCTCTCACTGACAAATACTATCATCCGTCATCTGTCCACCTCCAGGTTTAGTCTACACGTCAACAAACATCATCACTCCTGAAAAATCTCTGACAGACAGGGAAACCATCATGGTTTTATTTTTTTTCTTCTTCAATTGCATCCCCTTAATCTGTTCTAGGCTACAGGGTCTGATGTCTATTACAGCATGCGCTGCAAGAGAGGCCGGGAAATAGCCCGGACCGCCCACCACCAGTCCATCACACACCGCACAAACAAATCCAGTCGTACAGCCACAAAGCCAAAGTTGGAGTCAACCTGACCTATGGAGAGGGGAGGACACCCATGTTGATGATAACATTGTCTGAACACAAACTGAGGTGTAACACACAGGGGACAATATTTAGAGAGGAATGGTGAGCTGGAGAGAAAAAAGGAGGCTTAAAAGGAGAGATAGAAACAGAGTATTTGGTTTAAAAATAATAGAACACAGGAGTATAAATCATCTCATATAGAGCACAATGTGTGTGTGTGTGTATGTGTGTGTGTGTAAGCATACATGTGTGTGATTGCTAGTTGGTGTCGAAGGTAGCTGGTACTCTTGAGAGAGCAGCACAGGAGATGGTAGGAGGTAAAGGACAGCAAGATAGTGTATGTAAAGAGAGGACGAATAAAAAAGGACAAAGGGTATAAGAAATATCACTTTCCTCCTCTCTTCTCCTCATCCCCCCATCCCTCCATCCCTCCATCCTAGCAATCACACACCCCTACCTTCTTCTTACGCCGTCTCAAGTGTAAAAAGCTACCTCTTCAATTCTGCATTTTGATGCGTGCGTGTATCCGTTTGTGTGCGTGGGGCTTTTTCACACCTACACACACACTGGCTTTCCACATTTGCAGTATGACACACAAACGGAGGTGCAAATGAAGACAAAGTGAAGGGACACACAAACACACACAGATCACTGCAGTGCATCAGGATCACAGCCGCCGCTCGCCAAACTGACAGATAGATTACTATCCTCCGTAAATGACTCACGGCACGGAGCATGTGAGCGCGTTAGTCATCCAACATGCGACGGGGATTGATGGTGATGTTGTGACTTAAAAGGAAGAGACAGACTGAAAGGTGCTAGAGAATTACAAGAATATACTGCAAATGCGGTTGCAGTTGAAATGTCTCACTTTTATTCATATACTCATATACATATACTCGGAATAAGATTCCAGTTTTATTGTTTCAAGATGAACAACAACCGGTAAACTGTTTTTTTAAATTATAACTGACATTATTACCGTCGCATTGAAAATGCGGAAGGTAATGTTTTGATCACCGTGTATTTGTATGCGTGCGTGTGTGTTATTTGCATAAGTCAAAAAGTATTAAACCGAATCGTATGAAATTTGGTGGGATGATTGGTTATTATCCGGGGAACATTTGATTTGATTTTGGGATTGACCGGGTCAAAGGACCGGGCTGGCAGAATCAATAACTTCTTTTAAATCACTTTTTAAAACCCACTTTTATAGAACTGCTTTTAAGTGATGTCGTCCTTTTATGTTTTTATTTTAATTGGCTATTTGTTTGGTTTTAGTTGTATTCAATGCTTTTATGGTATGGTCTTTTTTCTTTGCTGCCATTTAAGTTGTGTTTATGCTTTGTTTATCTGTAGAGCACTTTGTAAACCTTGTTTTTAAAAGTGCTATATAAATAAAGTTTTGATTATTAATATTATTATAAAGGTCAATGTCATGATAAGGTCAAAATCTTCTTTGAATCGCATGCAATTTAGTGGGATGATTGGTTATTATCCGGGGACCATTTGATTCGATTTTGGGATTGATCGGGTCAAAGCTCAAGGTCACGAAAAGGTCAAAATCTTCTTTTCACCATAGCACAGTAAATGTTTATGTTCATAATGCAATACCCAATATTGTGATATGCGGAGGTATGCGCTCTCCCGAGTGCCCGTCCTAGTGTTGGCTATGTTTTCCTACTTTCTGACATTGTATTGATTAACCAGCTGTCAAACCATCCAACGGCTACGCGCCTTTAAATGGACATGCTGTATTTGTACGGGATGTCAGAGATGAGCCGACATGAGAAATGAAACACTGCGTAATTCAGCTGTATATCAACTCATCCGTTTCTGTCATCCACATTATTCCCTGTAAATGCAGAGAGATGAAGTGAAGAAGCTGTGTTCGGTCGCACGTTCTTTTACTCGCTGCCTTCCTCCTCCTCTCGCTTGTCTTCCTTCCCCTGTTCTGTCCATATCCACCTCTCTCCTTGCTCTCTTTCTTCTCCTTTTTCGTCCATTTATTTCCCCACGTCTTCCTCTGTGTTCTCCGAGCTCCCAATTAATTATCCTGTCCTCGTGGCAGGATGATACGAAAAGGGTTGCAGTGAAAGAGAAATCACTGAGACAAATAAATGAAGGGAGCAGTACTGGTGTCATTGTGCCACAGACAACCGCCTGATCAACCAATCAGATGCGGACTGTAATCATCCAGTTCCTGAGAAGCCGCCTACATGAACCTCGAATGAGAAACCAAAGACTTTTAACCCAGTGGTTTGCCAAAGGAGACTCGCAATAGCGGCTTCCCATGATTCCATCATGAGGCCGTAGTGACCATTGTTTCAGATTGGATTTTAAGTTAAAATAAAACCGATTAATTCCACAAAAATAAACAAAGTCTGTGGTTTATTTGATCTTATCTTTGCCCAATGAGGTGTTTACACGATGTTGTGACAATAGTGGTCATGGATTGTATGAATAGTGCCAACACAGAAAAACTGGTTCCAGAGTAACCTCAAGGACGAATAAATACAAAACATCAAAGCCACTCATGAACAAACATCTTCAATGGCGTTCCTCTCACACACAATCCTTGCTGTAAAAGTGAATGAACATAATTTGAACCCAGTAGTCACAACGTCAGCAACATGAGAACCCCCCACCCACACACACACACACACACATACACACACACACACACACACACAGTGGCAATGTGGGGATATGTGCACTGTGTGAGAGGAGGCTGCATTTTACCTTCCAGCCATTTACCTACTGAGATCAAACACGCCATGAGTGTGTGTGTGCGTGCCCACAGATGTGCATGTGTGTGAATCCCACTGTGACGACACATGGTCTCCTCAGATGACGCAGGACGGCCCAACAGCCACGGCAGCGGGTTTTTTATTTCAAACTTTAAATGACATAAGGAGATGGAATAAACCCCTTGGGTTGAAATACACCCTGATGTGTACACATGTGGGAAGCAAATTAAATATATGTATAAATCTATACACAGGTATGTGTACTCTGGCATGGGTAAACCATTAGAAATACAGCAGCACTGCTTCACACTTGAATCACCATGAAATATTGATTCAAACAGTATTAGTTTGTATGTGCTATTGTTGTTTTTGTTCTTATTTTCGAATATCCAAGATTTCAAGTTTCCACCTGGAAGACAAAGGGGAGAATAAGACTCTCTCGCTAGCTCTGTGTTTGTCCCCCTTGCGGTTTCTCCATGTTGAATTGGTTTTCTTGCTCCCATCAGAACCAAAAACACCAGTCCATCTCCCCGCAGAGGACAAGCATCTTCTGTGAATAAGTGTGTGTGTGTGTGTGTGTGTGTGTGTGTGTGTGTGTGTGTGTGTGTGTGTGTGTTTGTGTGTTTGGACGTGCGTCGAGAATTGCTCTATCGTTCCTCCCCTAGTTTATGTCCAGCAGAGCGAGACGCAGGGAAATTGGAGAAACAGAAAATGGGAAAACACTGACACGTGTGCGTCAGGGACAATATTATGAAGAGCGCTGGAACTGGTATGTCAATTATTTCAAATGACAGCAGGAATCAATATCAGTTCCCCTCAGGGACTAACATGCTTTCATCACACGGCGATTATTCGTCCCCAAATGTCTATTTCAATGTAAACTGCAATAATATAACCAAACTAAGCAAGGTCATTTAAGGTGGTATTTTGTGTTTATTAATGTGTGTGAGCTGGACAAAACATTTCTCTGAAGTTGTTGAGAACACAGAAATAGCAGGAGCAAGTGGGAACTATGGCAACCAGAGATCTCAGGTTCCTTTATGAGAACATATGAGTCCATTGTTTATCTTTGAGCAGAAACTGAGGAACTGTGGAGAATATAATATGGAAACACATTTAGTGATTTAGAG
The DNA here is from genome assembly GCA_036178185.1 of Liparis tanakae. Lineage (NCBI taxonomy): Eukaryota > Metazoa > Chordata > Actinopteri > Perciformes > Liparidae > Liparis > Liparis tanakae. Next base: position 11,882,610 of record CM070089.1, on the reverse strand, counting down.
TCCTAACCCAGCATCTTACCCCCTGACCTCCCGAATCCTTATTGGTGAACTATGATTAAAAAGAAGGGTGCTGGAGTATAGCTCTCCTACTGGGTGCCACCATGACACCCAAACAGGATTAACAGCTCACACCCACTTCCCTGCTGTTACCATAGTAGCACTGTTGAAACAGACCCACCAGCTATAAAAAGACAAACGGAACTTGAGAAAAGTGAAATAAGAAAATAAAGTAATTAAGATAAGGAAAGGAGGGGGAGAACAAAGGTGACCAACTCATCTGTTGTTGGTGTTTAACATGATTTGACTAAAGCACATTTTAGTTGTTGGGTCAAAACAAGAAAAAGGTAAAGAGAAGAGATGAAAAGAGTTGAGCAAGGCCATTAAAAAGGATTACATAGTTATTAATGAGGACAGAAGAGAAAATGATTGATCTCTTTCTTCCATCACTTTGGGAGCCTCAGAGGATCTGTCCTCACCTTTTCGACCTCTTTATTCCCTTTCTCCCTCCTTCGATCACTTCATCTCTCTGATTCTGGGAAACCGGCAACACTTTTTCTTCTTCTTCATCGTTAGGGGTAAATCAAACTGACAGGAATACCCATGTTTGGTCCGCGGTGCCGCAAACACAGAGAGACAAGGATGACGCAACGCCACACGAGACAGGCGGGCAGCGAGGTCAGAACCCAGAGTGTCACGATGAGGAGAGGCGGCGGAGGAAGAAGAGGATGGAGAGGGGGAAGTGAACTTGCGGAGCACCGCATCGGAAACACGCTATTGGCTGATCAGCATCAGTTGACTTGGTTTATATAATCTGACAGGCTGGGATCAGTCATGATGCTGGGACCGGTTACGAGTTATTCTTCTGACAAACCAGCATCATACTGCAAAGATTGAATTAGTACACATAACTTGCGATAGCATCTCTTGAATTGTGCATTATGTACACAACACTGCTCTCCAGAGGGTTTTTTATTGCACAATGCTACGTATGTTTCCTCCAAAGCACAGGTGTCAAACACAAGGCCCGTTTTATGTGGCCCCTAGCGGCAGCTTTAAAGACACGTAATGACCTTTTTTAAAAAAGAAATTGAAGACAAATATGCTATGCTTTTATTTTGAAAAATTTGGATTAAATGGATGTACGTTATAATGTTAGAGATATGTTCTTATGTTCAATATTTCTACACTCAAATAAACAATAATCAAATGCAAATAGAGTCATTACCTTCGCATTCGAGAATGCGGAAGGTTATGTTTTGATCGCTGTGTATTTATTTATTTATTTATTTGTATGCGTGTTACTCGCATAACTCAAAAAGCATTAAACCGAATCGCATGAAATTTGGTGTTATGATTGGTTATTATCCGGGGACCATTTGATTCGATTTTGGGATCGATCAGGTCAAATGCCAAGGTCAAGGTCATGAACAGGTACCAAAAAAGTGGCTACGGCGAAGGGTTTATAAAGTGTTTCCGGCCCTTTAAGAGGGCGGCAATGATGCTGATTTGGCCCACAAAGAACATGAAGTTTAACACCCCTGCTCTTAAGTAACATACATACCAATATTAATGTGCAGTATAATCCTAGAGCACTGTTCAGTATGACCATTATACTATTTTTCCTTGCCCGCTTGTTTCCTCCTTCCTGGAGCAAAATCAGATTATAGTCGAAATAAAGTCATTTTTCACTCACCTTGGAGACACTATGTGTCACTCTGTTCTGTTTCGAGCCGTCAGTGTGCGCTGTGGATATTTCTATGATCAAAGACGGATCAAAGCAAACACACATCACCTACACTCTTCCTGTCAGCTCAGTGGGGGACACAATGGATGTGGCTTGTGGCCATGTTACTGTACAGGAATGGCCATCATTAACTATAAGAAAGACGTACACACACACACACACACACACACACAGGCATGCTGGCATAAGTCACTGTCTCAGACCGCACGGAAATTCGACTCCCACATCCACCAGTCCATGCAGCGTAATTAGGGGAAACCGGAGAGTTCATGGATTTCACTACATTTATGTCATAATTAGTCGTCTTTGTCCTCACTTCGGCGACACGTTTGTCAGATGGGGGCGGGGCGCCGTCCAATCAGAAGCCCGACGGCGTGCTCCTCGGACAAGGCGCTTAAACTCCAAGTCGTGCAGGTGGCAACTTGCACGGTAGCCTTTGCCATCAAACATTCATCCCGTGCATGCTTTTGCTAACATGCCCATCCGTGTGCGTTTGCATACAGCATAATAACGCAACCTTGTATTGTGCGATGGACTTTGTGCATATGCGTCCACCTTTTTAGCACAATCATCACTTTATGCTCGCTTTAACTCAAAGGCTCTGCGTAAGGGAACTTTGCACTTGGATTGCTACTCCACACACTCTGCACTTCCCCCTGGAGTGTTGCACTGTGTGTGTGTGTGTGTGTGGGGGGGGGGTGGAGCTGATGAAAGGCCCCTTAAGGATAACAATACTTGTGTTGCTTCTCAAATGTTTATTTCATAAGTCTCTGGTTCTGGTTTTCAACCAGCGCTTGGAGGAGTAAATCCAAACTGCAAACAAAGGGGGGGTGTGGGGGGGGGGGGGGGGATGGGAGCAAACAACTGTTTGTTTGTTCAGGTGAAATTATGAATGTTACCACTATGCACACATCTCACACAGAACTATCAAACAAGAACAGTTTAAATGAAATATGTAATGATTAATGAGAAAATAATACAAATTCCAAGTCAAACTACAATCATATGACGCATGTTGTGGTTGTGGTTGTGTCACACCACACGGGACAATATAAAGACTGAAGACACAACTTTGAGATAAAGTCACCCCAAAGTGTGCGTCACCTTAAAAACAACTGCGTTATGAAACAGGAAAAATAAAACAAATTAACCCAGCAACTAAAGTAATGGTACATATAAGTGAATTATCACAGTTTCTGCTTGTTTGACATGATTTTATAATCCTTTTAAACCAAGTGGATGTTGAGCTCCTGATGCAACAGCTTTTTAATGAACACCACCCTGGATGTGTTCATCCTATTCAGTTACGTGTGATAACATCATGTTGCACTCAGAACACATCGCCTGATACTTGATACATAATAAGCAGGGGGGGGGGGGGGGGGGAGGTGGTAGTTCGAGTGAGTAAAACAAACAACATTGTTAAAAATGTGAAATCCGGACAGACACAGGTCTGGAGAGAAAAGACGAGGAGCCAAGACAGAAAGAAAAAAGATAATAACATCAATAAAAATACAACAAAGAAAGAAAAGTAACTTTAACTCCTGAATATGGACTCACTATTCAACAAACATGGAGAAAGATTGAGCAAAAAACAGAGTACGAGTCAACATCTGCACACACACACACACACATCTGCAGTTTATCCCTGAGTTCTTAAGAAATGAAAGACGTACACGGGCTTTCTTTCATGTTTCCTTCAGTTACCTTTAATGTCACATGCTGCTGCCTGGGAGTCTGAGGGAAGGAGGAAACCAACCAGAGCTCAGGGAGCGAGGGCGCATCGTAAGGGACCACGAGAGACGGGGAGGAAAGAGGGGTGATACGATTAGTCTAGTTCCTCCCGAGTCTCCTCGCTGTCATTTTACCCTTGCTGTCTCTTAGAGAGAGAGAGAGTGTGTGTGTGATGCGTATATTGGAGTGTGTGATGAACCATGAATAATAATGGCGATTGGACTGTCAGACAAGGACACAGGCAGAGACACACACTGTTTAACCCGACATCAGTAAATAAAGTATCACAGGTTTTTCTTTTTCTTTTTCTTTGTATGAATTAAGTCGAATTGCATAACATATATCTGATCCTTCGACTGTACTGTGCATCTGACTGCACTATTCTTCACTTTGTTGTACTATTTTTAACTGTTTGTTTCACGATATGTTTTGTATGTTTTTTGTATGTATTGTATTTTGTCCGTTAGCGGTCGCTAAGGCGTCAGCTAACGGGGATCCAATAAATAAACTAAACTAAACATAGATGATCGGAGTACAAGGACATGCTATGCCTCTCTCTCTCTCTCTCTCTCTCTCTCTCTCTCTCTCTCTCAGTTCATCACTCTTCACACACACTTTTTGCCTTTAACTCACACATCCCGTTCTTCTATTTTTATTTTAGCTTTTCTCCATTATAACTTTCTTTTCAAAACTTTGTCCGTGCTCGATGCCGTGTGTGTGTGTGTGTGTGTGGGGGGGGGGGTACGGCTCGGTGCATCGGTGTGATCCCAGTGTGTGTGTGTGAGCGCCAGTGACTTGTTAAAAAAAGCCGTGTTTGCACGCCAACGTTGGTTTATGATTGAATCATTTAGATTGGCTCAACTTTGGACCCTTGTGTGTGTGTGTGTGTGTGTGTGTGTGTTGGCCTCTCATTAACTATCCAACCAGCGTTGTGATGTAAACCCCCGCTGAGTCTGGCACGGTGACCAGTTCTCTCAATCCATCCCTCCATCATTATAACGCTTTGTTTCCTCTGCTCGACTTTTATCTGTTTTTCTCTCTCTCTCTCCTGCGTACAGCCACACAGTTCCTAATGGTACCAACACAGTACGGATCTCCTTTCATCCCTGCAACACAAACAATTCTCACATGTGTACGACGTGTTTATTCGGCTTTGCGTTCGATGACTTTATCTCTAATTGTCGGATTAAATACATTTCGGTGGAGAACACCTCGTACGGGGGGGGTATTCTCAATGAATTCACAGGTGCTGGGTACAGAAAATAAATGAAATAAAACATTTCATAAAACATAAAACGTTTGGAAGGTTTCTCGCAGATTTCTCTCACAAAGAAAGTGATCCAGAGTTCGACCCCTTGATGCTCAGTCTCTGCTGTCGATCGAGTGCCAGCTATTGAACACTGGTTCCCGTATTCAGCGGCAAATGAAACTCATATGGCAGACATATCTGTGTGTAGCCTTGCAGCGTGTGCCAGGTCTACATGAATATGAGAATGAGCCGTTTAACCGTTAAGTGACTCTTCATCAAGTGTAGCATTTATTCACTCATACTTTCATAGCTGTACGGTTATGTTGAACTTCAAGCTCCTCATTACACACGCAATCTCCAGTATCTCTCTCTCTCTCTCTCTCTCGATCGGCCCTCTCAACACTTGGAGAGGGCCGTGACAATAAGAATAGAATAGAATAGAAATATACTTTATTAATCCCCAAGGGGAAATTTGTTGACACAGTAGCACCAATAAACTTAACACAATAAAAATATAAATATAAGAAAGAAAGAAAGTGACTGTGCATAAAGTACACAAAGTGAAATATAAAATTAAAAATAATAATAATAATAAAATAAATAAAATATATATATATATATATATATATATATATATATATATATATATATATATATATATACACACAACATATATGTAAATACAGCAATGTAAAATTAAATTATATATCTATATATATAGACAGTGTGCAAAATGCAAAGTGTGTGTATTTGTGTAGTGTAAATGAAATGTGTGCACAACACTCTGAGTATAGTTCCTCTCCTGGAAAGGTGAACTTGAGACTGATGGATTCAGCCTGTTGGTGCATCTGTGAATGTGGCGGCTTGGCAGCTTGTTATGCACTTCGACCGCAGCACTTTTCAGAGAAAAACACAAATCTAAATTACCGTAGCTAAATCCGAGTACAGCAAATAATGCAAGCCAGACATAACTCCATAAGAATGCGTAGCGTAGTCGAAACTGCCCTTCGATGCGGTGATTGAATTGGGACCATTTATAGTTTTGCAACTGCGATTACTCTTGAATCGAGCATAATTACATTTCCATCATCTTTGCGTGTACACATGGGTTATGCTAAGCGTGTTGGCGTGGATGTAAACCTAGCCGGCTGCCCAGCTATGACTCATCAACAGGGCAACCTACACCTCTTCCCTCAATAAGAAGCACATCATAGGGCGACGTGTCCTAGTGGTCCACTTCGGGGAGATGTCACATGGTTGACCAGACACAAAGAGACTCCTCCCAAGAGATGCATGTCTGGACAAAAGGACACATATATATATATATATATATATATATATATATATATATATATATATATATATATATATATATATATATATATATATATATATATATATATATATATGAATTTATATAGATATATATATATATATATAAATATATATATATATATATATATATATATATATATGTATATATATATATATATATATATATATGTACATATATATATATATATATATATATATATATATATATATATATATGTACATATATATATATATTTATACATATATGAATTTATATTTATATATATATATATACATAACAGAGGAAAGGAAGTCACAATGGAGGATGGGACAGAAGGATGAAAGGGGCGTGTATATGAGGCCATATATCGGCCCCCTATATGATTACGTAAGATGGATTTTTGTTTCAGCCAGTCATTGTAGAACAAATTTACCTCTCCTTACATATTAACATTATCCATAAATATATATCTAGGAACATTACAATTTTTTTAATATGGCATAATCTTATCTTTAGCATGTACGTTTTTCAGTCATTAGCATTTAAAGTGGGGATTTCAATAATTACCGTCCTCGTTTTTCTCTCTTTCTCTCTTTCTCCATGCATCTTGTTATCCCACTTCCCTGCAGTATTTCTTCTTCATCCACCTGTCTTCCTGCATGTCCTTGTATTGTATTGTATTCTCCAGCTCTTTAGTATTTACCACTCTGACTGTCCTCTCTTCTTGATGTTTGTTCGTTCCCTCTGTTCTTTTCCAATTTGCATATCATTTATCTGCTTCTGCGCCACAACTTTCACATGCCTGTGTGTGTCTGTCAGTCCGTCTACCAAACGTAGTCACATATTTAAACACACACCTATCTCTTCTTCTTCTTCTTCTTCTTCTTCTTCTTCTTCTTCTTCTTCTTCTTCTTCTTCTTCTTCTTCTTCTTCTTCTTCTTCTTCCTCTCCCCCCCCAGAGCATGCTCATTAGTTCTGCTATCTTAGTGTTCGATGGAGCCTGTCCCCCACACCGGCCCCCTCAGACATCCCACCGGAGCCACCATGGAACCTCTGATTCATCAATCTCACTGCAACTGGCAGGAAACTGACCCGAGGGGCATGATCCCTGGGGCCCGCCTGGAGCCGAGATAGCTGATGGGGCAGGAGAGCGAAGAAGAGCACAGAAGCCGGTGGCAGGTAAGAGCTTTAACAGATAAAAGGAGTAAAGAGAGTTGTGCTGAGAGGTGGAGGAGGGTGGACACTTTCTCCCCCTCCATCGTTTAGAACATAAACCCTACAGCAGTGCTACGTTATCGCGAGGCCATCTCTCTCTCGTGTGTGTGTGTGTGTGTGTGTGTGTGTGTGTGTGTGTGTGTCAGAGACAGAAGCAAGCAGGGAGCTGAAAGTAGATTTCATGGTACTAAGCCGATGCACTAAAAGCACAGTAAAGGGCACAGGGGTTAATAAGCATTCAACAAATGGATACGGCTAAGTGTAATCCCCTAACATACCTATGCCTACACAAACACACAAAACACACACGTAGCCAGGCACACACACACACACACACACACACACACACACAGATCAAGGTGCAAACACATCTACGCTTTTTCAATAGTTTCAAGTTTAAATGCCACTTGAATGCCAGTAAAATGGTGCGATTGCTCGATGGACTGGTTTTCTATGTCATTCGCCTATTCATACAGGCATGCGATGAGCCACACTGCAAAAATTCTGCCTAAAAAAAACAAGAAAAAAAAGTAATAAAATGAGGGAATATTACTTGAAATAAGCCAAATTATCTGCCAACAGAACAGGAGAATTTGACTTGCCAAGATTTCACAAAACAAGTGAAATGCTCCAACATTAAAACTGCCTTGTAAGAAGAAATATCTTGTTAGTCAAAATACAAGCATAGATTGATTTAATTTGAGATATTACATTTTACTTAGATTTAAATGTTTGCAGTGCACCTGCCTATCAGGACACCCAGTCACACGTTGATGGCACAGCATCGGGTGCAAGAGGGTTACGAGCGAACCACAGTCGCTCGTAACCCTCTTATTACCTTTTGCGGTCAATTTGACCCCATTCAATGTTTACTGTCTCTAACAAAATTATTGACATCTTTTTTTTTTGCTTCATATTTCATGACTTTTCCTCATTTATTGGGGACAACTGGGAAACCATAAAATTCACATAATATGTTTTCAATATCCTGAACAATTTGACCTCAGGCTGTTTTTCACTTTGTAAAACATATAAGAAATATCAACTTTTTCATTTATTTAAAGGTCTACTTAGGTCGTCAACAAACAAACTTAAAGTACCGCAGCAGAAACACCCCCTGGGCTTCATAGTCATGATGAACCCTCAGGAGCTGCACGTGTAACCACCGTCCTCTTGTGAAGGCCTTGGATCAGCAACACTTAAGCAGCGGAGGTTCAGCGCCTTGCTCAAGGGCCACATGTACGTAGTCGGCAGAGAGTGTCGCGATTCAGTTTTCCAACCTAGGTTTTCCCGTTCTAGTCTAGGCACCAAATCCAATCTGCTTCTTTCTTCGGCAGATTGAATGAACCCCCTTCTGTTCCTTGACCTCTAGTCCTTTCAAAATAAAACACAATTTGAAATAAAATGCGAAGAGCAGCAAATCCTTCAATTTTAAAATCCTACTAAACTCAAACTGACACCACCAATATACAACATCAATAAAACAACCAATCATTCCAGACAGATCACACATTAAAATGTATGAATCTGTGTGTACCATGAAACTGACGCGTTTGTGTGTCCATGGACACAAGTGAACAATGTACAGTACTTCCAAAACACACCCATATAAACCTTTTTTACTGCATTGATGAGTCATTGATGACACACACACACACACACACACACACATCATTAAATCTTCTGCTCCCTGTGGTAATGGTGATTTACGATCGCATATATTGTCTCGCGTGCAGAGAAGACTCACACAAACCCACACAAACACACATGCACGGACATATGCACGCCTACTCATGCGTGCAATACATATTTCTGCACAACATGATTCATATGCATATAGTTAGAAAGAAACACACATTAAGCAATTGGGCTGGGGTCTGTTTTAGACTAGAGGACTGGAGTAACAATGGGTAGCAAGACCCGCGGGACGCACACACACACACACACACACACTGCCGCTCACGTTCCCCCTGTGGGTACGGACACACAGCACATGCTGGGCCGTTGTTGAAAGCTTAGCAGGATTAGCTGCATGATCTCAGCACTTTTTGAAAATTATACAGTATATTCTCAAATTTATTGTGAGTTTTGGCTCAATAACAGCAGAAAAGCAGCTTTAGATTAAAAAAACGTCAGATTAAACAGATTTTAGCGCGTTCAGAAGTCATCATGGTGTGCTATGTACACTATATGGCAAATAGTTTATGGACACACTTTTGGTGTGAGGCTGTATTTGGTTACTTCAAATTAAGGAAAATCGACAGCGATATTTTATGCATGCTTCTAACTTTATTTCAATAGTTTGGCGAAGGATATCTCCTGTTTCCACATGAAATGCCCCAAGAAAAATAGTTTTCTGAGTTTAGTATGCAAGAACCAGACTGGCCTGCACATAGTTATCGAACATCTTTGAGATTAATTGGACCACCCTTCCCCCCATCGATGCTCGACCTCACCATTGCCCTTGTCTCTGAAAGGGAGAAAATAGATTGCAGCCAGAATCCAAATCCACATTTTATTGCATGCATTTTCCACACAGTGGGGGTTGTTATAGCAGCATATTAATGCCAATACTTTTAGGGAAGAGATACGAGTATGTGTTACGCGTATCCATACTTCTGGGCACAGTATAATCGAATAAAATCATATCAAATCCAACATAATCCTCTCCATTATTTATAATAAAGATCCAATAGACTTCATTTTGAATGCTCTAACTCTCAACTCATCTGAGGGTACGCATTTTTTTGTGAACCGCCTCTCGCAGACAGACACAAACCACAAGAACATGTTGCTCATGTAATAAACTCGTGTAATGGCACTGAGCTCATTCGAGCTCCTTTTTAAATAGTCTCCTCGGAGAAGGTTGACTTTGCCTTTTAAAACCCGGTGCTGGTGATTTGTGAGTCTCCTGTGAATTCTCAGGGCTGTGTTTTCAGTGAAGCGAGCAGTAGCGAGACGTCTCTGCCTCGTTTTACTTCGCATTTTGTCCACTTTCTGCCCCCTCCCCACACACACACACACACACACACACACACACACACACACACACACACACACACACACACATCCCCTCGCTGTATTCTCCCGTATAGTCTCTTTCTCCCTTTTTACATCTTGAAGCGATCAGTGTCTTGGCAGCGAGACAACAGAGAAGGCAACACAACACGTGGAGAAAAACATACCCACAATTCCATGGCTGTGTCCAACACACACACACACACACGCATTACTGACACAAACACGTGTCTATAATTCCATTCTGTTAACTAGCTGGCAGAAAGCCTATCTGAGTGTTTCCAAGGCAACGCGTTGGTACATTTAGCGACACTTGTGGTGCATTAGATATTTTATGAAAACAATATTGAAAGCATACGGAGTTGCAACAAAGACACGGAGGCACTCGAAGTCGTCTTCCAAACACTTTGGCGCTCCTTCCTCTCTTCGCTCTGACGGCTCTGTGGCTTCTCGCGGTTGTGCATGTGCATGTGTGTGTGTGTGTGTATGGCACACGCACACGCGCGCGATGATGTGCGGTTGACGTTGTAATCTTCTGCAGTCTCGTGCTGCACCTCCCAGGGAGATTCAAACTCAACATCTGCTGCACGTTGATGCGCCAATGCTTTCTACCCGGCGTAGATTTGTTGACGCCGATGCTCGGTCGTAGTCGGAGGAGAAGATTGTGCTTTTTTTATTATTTTTTTGGGTTAAAAAACCCTATGAAAAGACAGAAACGACATGCTATCCTCCATATGTGGTCTTTGGATGTCTTTAGTATCGAGCAATCTGCTATATGAGGCTGTGGCTATGAAGGAAAAAAGTTAGTTGGGTTCTTACATATTTTGACTAATGGATTTCCATGACTTTTATATGACCTTTCCATGACTTTTCCATGACTTTAAACCAAATGTCCATAACCAAACTGAAATCTCAGTAAAACATGACAAATTCAGAAGATTTTGTGATGTTAGACATTCTTCATAAAATTATACCAACTATAAGAATGTATACAAGACAAGTTAAAGCGATTTTATCTATATCGCCTACAATCATTTATACATCATCTAAACAGGACAAAGGGGAGGCATCTCAAGTAGAACAATACAGTATAGAAGGGTTGTCTTGCAATTACATCCCACTCATTAGATTCATTTAAAATTAGATCTCTAATCTTTATACTGTGTGATAAAAATGCAAAGTGCATTTCCTAATCCGATTATTACTGGACACATCCATCGAATAGCGTATTGAGAGCGTACGCCGGTGATATTTTGAGCTTATTTCTTTAATATCACACATTTCCATGACTTTTCCCAAACTTTTCTGATTTAAGTTTTTTCCATGACTTTAAAAACCCATGACTTTTCCAGTTTTTCCATGACCGTACAAACCCTGTAGTTGGATCAATTCCTTGTTGATTTTGATCTTGTGTCCTATCAAATGAGTAAAATAATTCCAAAACATGAATAAAATGAGAGCAGTGAAGAAACTCTTCACCTTGTTCACCAAGTATCTGTGCTTGTGTCTCTCCTGGGGTGTTAGAGGAAGCTCTGCCACAAAGCGATGCTGAAGGCTAATATGCTAAATCCATAATCATAACAAAATGCAAACACATAACACAATGTGTACAGTGTATCCTGGAGGGATTATGCTGGTATACAGACACACACACACACATACAGTACATACTGAGAGGATTAAAGTGAAGATGCACGTGATGTCGATGACTTGCATGCAGCATGTCTTCCCCAGAAGGGAACACAGCATGTAGGAACCACGAGAAATATTTTGGGGGTTGCACATTGTTCTCTAGAAATTCATTAGAATCTACAGACAAAACAGATCTACATCTCAAAGCAAAGAACCCTGTTCTAATAGACTGTTCCCCCTGTTCTCATAGTTGTTGTTCTCCATCTCTCTGGATGGGAAACACAGAGCAAGAGGCAGAGAATAATGATGAGGAAGGAAAAGCAAGAAGGGAGAGAATGATGAAAGTGAGAGGGAAAAGCGTCACTAATGTTTCCTGCTAAAATATTCAGACTACTGCCGCATGATGCGTCACCCTGTCCCACACAAACACGCACACTCTCTCATACACACACACACACACACACACACACACACACACACACACACGCACGTGCACACACAGAGCAAGAGCCGCTCCGAGCCCCTCTACCCAGAGCCACTCTCGGAGGAGCAAACTGGAGCTGGCGGCCATATTTGACCACGCTAAACTTCCTGTTCACACGCTTCTCTGACTCATGAATGCTTAATAATGTAGGAAAGGGAAGAGGAAGAGGAAGAGGAAGAGGAATTCAACGAGCAGAGCGGAGAGGGCACGAATCGCTGCTGCTTGCTTTGTAGACACGTTATTCTGAGGATTTGACAAACACTTATTTCTCCACCATATATGTAGATTTTACAGATACTAGTTTGTGTTGGTATGCATATACTTGTGATAATAAAGGTCCGCATATAGTTTCATGAAGTTCAAACCAGGGTTGCACAAAAAACTGAGATTGCATCATTTGTTTTCTTCCGCAAAATATATCGCAATATGAGAGAAATACAGGAATATAAAATGTTAAATACCTACGTGTTTGAGATTAAAATGACGAGGCTATTTTCGCTGCAGCTGCTCTTGTAAACAATTTAATCGTAAACACGGTGATGGATAGGCCAACCCACAAAGCAAGAGGAGCTCGGTGGGCATTAATAGGCTCCTCCCACACCGAGCGGCCGTCTCCGACCCACCGAGTTAAATTAAAACTAACCATTTAAACTGCGTAGGTGGTCCCGCCTGCATCTCCCTTTCAGAGAATGAGAAGGAAGAGTGCGGGGGTGTAATAAAAATAAAAAAGCAGGAAAGGGATAATAAAGAATTAAATGTGGAAAGATGCTTTAAATTTCTCTGCGGAAAGAGATTATGATGGAAGACGAACAAATAGAGGGACAAACAGCAAAGACTTAAAGAAACTAGAACGGGCACTCGGTAGAGCGCATACCTTCGCATATCACAAGATTGGGCATTGAATTATGAACATTGACTGTGCTATGGTAAAAAGAAGATTTTGACCTTTGACCCGATCAATCCCAAAATCTAGTCAATTGGTTCCCGGATAATAACCAATCATCCCAACAAATTTCATGCGATTCAAAGAAGATTTGAACCTTTTCATGACCTTGACCTTTGACCCGGTCGATCCCAAAATGAAATCAAATGTTTCCCGGATAATAACCAATCATCCCACCAAATTTCATGCGATTCGGTTTAATACTTTTTGACTTATGTGAATAACACGCATACAAATACACGGCGATCAAAACATCACCTTCCGCATTTTCAAAGCGAAGGTAACCAGGAAATATAAATAAAGCTCTTATCGTCCTGTCTTTGTGTCCGGATCTCAGACTCAGCATATAAAACATGAAACACCTTCGGTCAGCTCAGGAACGCGGGGAACGCGCAGAGGACGGAGGCGGCGGGAAGCAGAGCCGTGTCCGTCTGTCAGCGGCCGAGAGATGAAAGACGGACAGAAGACGTGTGTAACCAGTTGAGTGCAACGCTCAGATGTGGTCAGTGCGTTCAGTCGAGGACGCATACACCGATGCAATGCAACACGCGTCTCCTTATCTTGGCAGCTTTAAAAAAAAAAAAAGCAGAGTAGTTAACAGACGTAACGGAAAAATAATGTGTCTCTGAAAATATGGTCTCGGTAGATATCACTTTATGTCTTCTTTTTGTGTCCCTGTGGTCGTTTACGAGTTATGTTGTTCCATTATGGTAATGTGGAGGATGAAACAAGTGCGTTTTAGAGTGTGTCTGCCTTCACTAATAGGCAGAGCAGTAAAGCCAACTCCAGATGTTCAACAACTTCCTTCGAAAACCTCTCTCTCTCTCTCTCTCTCTCTCTCTCTCTCTCTCTCTCTCTCTCTCTCTCTCTCTCTCCTCTCTCTCTCTTTGTGCCTGCACACCCCCCCATGACCCATCCTGAACACACTACCTGTTCTTATCTTTACCGCCAATGTGTCTATGATTAAATTGTTTACTAGAGCGTAACATTTTTTACTGCAAAAATAAAAATGTAAGTAAAAGAGTGCAATTTTTATATTTTCTCATCACAGCAGACGTCGCAGGGACCAAAAACTCATGCAACGTCATTTTTTTTTGCAAATACAGATGCAGCATCCATTTCCAGCGATGCCTTTTCAACCACGTATTCTCTGTTGCATTCAGTTTCATATCAGTAATGTGTGCTCACATGCAGAAGGTACAGCAGCTCATATTATAAGTGCAATATGGTGCAACGTATAGTGTGGAGATTACTTCAAAAGGTAAAGACGTCCCAGCCTGACAGAGTTTGTCCGCTAGCTGAAACCATGACGGCTGCAACATATATATATATATATATATATATATATATATATATATATATATATATATATATATTAATATTCCTGTCACATGTGCTCACAAATACACACCCTGCTGGCCGCTCTCAAGCACAAGCCCACTACATGTGAAGTTTTAAAGACTCTGATAGTACGTTGTGGTCCTCCACCCACCAATCCCATGATGGCAGTACTTTGCAGTGGTGCAGAATTGATTTTAAACGGGTAAGCGTCTGTTAATACAATTCCCGTCTATTATTTCCAGTATTAAAGTCACCTTCACAATAAAAGTCCCTTGTTATTGTAAGTCACGTCACGGATTTCAACCGGCTTCGTCGATCCAAAATCCTAACATACAGTCACTCTCATGAACATACATTAATTCTTGCCATTTACATTTGCATAGAGTAAACATTACCCCTATGCTTCATAACACATTAATAACAATATCAATATTCTCCCTAATATTTTCTATTATAATATCTTTCTATATGTATTAATTTAAAACACAAGACCTCTGCAGATGTTATCAAAATAAACTATTACAACCTAACACGTCACACACACACACACACACACACACACACACACACACACACACACACACACACACACACACACACACACACACACACACACACACACACTTTACAGAGGGCCAGTAAGGTTGATATACAGTAAAAATGCATCATTTATCCTAAATATGTTCAAAGAGTTAAACTTGAGTATGAAAAATAAAGTTTGAATTGAAGTTTGGGTATAAACGATAAAATGACTCAAAGTACAGATCTGGATGACTTTGTAGAAAAAGGTCAAATACACCCCGGGGATGTATGACCCAGGGCTGCAGTGACATACTTCATTCTCATATTCATCTGATGAAAAGAGCTTACTTTATATCCTCCTCTTCACTTGGGCTTCCTGTTTGGCTTATTGACTTCATCTCTCTGTCTTACTTCCTTCCGCCATACACAATGCAACCCCCCCCCCCCCCCCACACACACACACACTCTTCAAAGGATTTTGAGACATAATACCATAAAGAGAACACAACCGCACTTTATATTCTGCACTAAACATACATAAACATGCACATACACAAAGCTGTGATGGTGTCCCTCCTGAGACAGTGTGTCCAATCCTCTCCTATCTAGGTCAGCCTCATACAACCTCTCTCTCTCCCTCACTCTCTCTCTCTCTCTCTCTCCTTTTCCCTTCTTCATCCTCTGAACCAACATCTGTCTCCATTCTTGCCTCCTCTTTACTTCTTTATTTCCTGTCACTCTATGCCATATATGTGTGTGTGTGTGTGTGTGTTTGTGTGTGTGTGATGAATGATCGAGAAACCCGACCAATAGTTCGAAGAAAGTTCCATTTGTCCCGTTGCCAGGGGATACGGTAACATTTCCATGAAAGGAAAAATAAATGAATGTAAAAACGAGGCAGTGAAATGTCTTGATATTCAGATTCTGCATAGCTGCAAAACACATTAAAAGCCTAAAGCCCCAAAAAATCATATTCTAACAGCATAAAGTCCTGTTGACGATGGAGGATCTGTGCGGGATGCACTCAGAGCCTCATTTAAACACAACACATCCCCCATTTGAAGAAATCACACCTACGCTTACATTTCTTTTTATTGCTGTCAATGACAATTGACTGCATTGTGGGTTCCTAATTTACTCATGAGTCATCTTTAATCCATTATTTTTTTAGCGATGGTCAAGAAAAAGCACTGATGTCTTTCAGGTGCTTCAAAACGAGTCGTGAGGAAAAGTCGCAAGTACAAGAAAGCTGAGCTTAGAGGACAGATGTGAACGTTTGAGGAATAAGCGAGAGGAAAGGAAGGCCTGCGTTTATGTAACAGGACATGAAGGGAAGTCTTGTCTGCTGGACTAGTCGTCGTGCCTGTGGCCGCAAACAGACAATAAATAGGAGGTGCTGGAACAACTGGACACACACAGCTCAGCGCACACACACAGAAGACACACACACACACACACACACACTCAACCCTCCTGTTACCTTCAAATGTATAACATCTTTTACCCTCGGGGTCAGTTCGACCCCAGCAATTAAAACCTCCAAATTATTAGAATTAATATTGTTTCCCAAGTTTAAGTGTCAGGTTTGTTTGTTTCACTACCTAAATAGCCCATTAAATAAAAATACCCCCCCCCCCCCTCCACCCGATACATCCGTAATACTTATATATGCAAATCACTATTAAAATCTCACTGATTGACCTAAAATTGGAAAAAATATATATCTTTGTAGTGTTTTAATAGCTTTATATTTTATGTTTTCCCAATAAATCAGGAAAAGTTATGAAATATGAATAAATAAATAAAAAAGTTGATATTTCTTATATGTTTTACACAGTGAAAAACAGCTTGGGGTCAAATTGTACAGGACATTGAAAACATATCATGTCAATTTTATGTTTACCCAGTTGTCCCCAATAAATGAGGAAAAGTTATGAAATATGAAGACCCAGAATGATGTTAGTAATTTGTTTAGAGATATTAAACATTGAATGGGGTCAAATTGACCCCAAAGGTAATAGGAGGGTTAAATGCATCAGTGAAATATATATATTTTAAGGTTAATATGGATGTGTACTGTATATGCATGTGTGTGTATGTGCTGTGCTCGTCCGTCTGTCCCAGGTTGATCTTCTATGTTCAGGATGGTGGCGTATCGGGGGGGGGAGAAGGCTCCTCCCACATCTCACAGTTCTCCTTGAGCGATATTCATTACACTCACGAGCCAACTTCGGACTTAAAAATTCATAGGATGGTTTTGTACACAGTTTCATGAAACAGTAAACAACACCCGCAGGATACAATACTTCTGAATATTTAAATTATAGGGAGTCGGAATAAAGAGGAGAGCACTTCAAAGCTCCAAGTGCACCGCGTGAATGGTCAGCGTTTGTGTTCGAGTCCACGATGATCATCAAAAAGGTAAATAACGGAACAAAAAATGCACTGAAACTTTAGTCATCTGTGTAGTTAAAAAAATGACTTATTAGCATGAAGCCAACCTTTAAAATCTCAAGATGTAGTTGTCAATAAATGAGAAAGACAGTTGGTCTATTAAAGAAGCCCTTGAGCAAGGCAGGTTACCACAGGGATGGAAGTAAAGCTCCAGGGAGTTGATGTGTTTTGCCTGGTCAACCTTTTCTCCAATGGAAACAAGACAGAACTAAATTGCTTGCAAGGTAAAGTGGGCATTGATCAATTAAGGAGCGGCTCTCCAGCAGAGGGCCGTCTCGTTTATCTCTCACACGTTCACCGGCCATCGTGATGAAATCACGAGAGATTGAGCAGAGATGGCCGTTTGGCCAGCGGCCCAGACAGATGGACTATAACACCGAGCTAGGGCAACAACATGGCCCACAGGACAGGACAGGCGTGCACACACACACACACACACACACACACACACACACACACACACACACACACACATGTACACACAGATCACAGGAAGATGGCCAATCACACAAGCCTCTCTGCCAAGGTCAGTGACCCACTGAGAAGGAAAGACACAGACTGTGTGTGTGGGTGTGCGTGTGTGTGTGTGTGTGTGTGTGTCTGTGTGATGTGCGGATTTATGAAATGATAGATAGATAGATACATACTTTATTAATCCCCGAAGGGAAATTTGTCATCACAGTAGCAGCAATAAATAAATAAACTAAACACACGAGAATAAAATATAAAATATAAAAAAACAGGGATGAAAGATATAGATGTATACAAGTAAAAATAAAATAAAATTTAATTAAATATAGACAGAGTGTGCAAAATGCAATACTCATATAACTGAGTATTTATGATGTACATAAGTTACTCTATGAACTGCTAAGCTAGAATTGGAACAAGGTACTTTGTGTTCTATTTGGGCTTTGACTAAATGATTATTTATTTTTATTTTTTATTAACTTGTAAAATGAATTGGAATAAGATGCTAATGCTAGATTTGAGCTAAATGTTGTGCATGCCTTATGGACTTTTGGCCCACCTGAATCATCACATGGACGTATTAAAATAGTTTTTTCATCATTTCAACACCGTCTTTGAATCTCCTGTCGAATCTGCAGTTTTTTCCCAAACTTCAGCATTTTGTCGTCGACTCTTGAGCGATTAACAAACCCCTCGTCAGGCAGGTGAATGAGAGCCGCTGAGACGCGTTTGACTCATTACCGCTGAAGGGGGAGTCCTCTGTGTCTGTAGCTAGCATGTCATTAAGACTTGTTGAGGTAATTCTGCTGCGATTAACCTCTCTGTGATACGAGGACCGGTTAAAGACGAGGCCGCTCCGAGTCAAAGCCTCCCTCACACACAAAAAACTCTCACCTGATCCCAATCAAACAATTCAACTCAATTCACTGTTATTATTCCAACGGCTATGATACCTACAGCTACTATAATGTGTTTTTTTTTTAAAGCCTTAATCAATTTGCACAACCCTCCTAACGTGAGAGTGAAATCGTACTCTGTTGGAGGGCTGCCATCAGAAGACCCACAGAATCAAGCGTAATTAGCCAAAGCTGATGTGAATACTGATGGGATACTACAGCGATCTGAGGACAAACCTTTAGAAGAGTAAAGTAAGGACGGCTTGTTTTTGAGCCAATATGATCCATTCAAATGTGTTTGGTTCGTAATCTAAATACCAATCCAGCTCAGGACCTCTTTTGCTTTATCTCTGGTAGTTTTATCTTTATTCATTGTGTGTGAATACCAGAATTTTCTTTTACGATGTTTAGTTCAAGTTAACCCTCCTGTTGCCTTCACATTTACTAACATATTTTACCCTCTGGGTAAATTTGACCCCAGCAATTAAAACCTCCAGAAAATTATTAGAATTAATATTGTTTCCCAAGTTTAAGTGTGAGGGACTTTATGTTTGTTTGTTGACTCCCTAAATAGCCCTTTAAATACATAAAAAAGTTGATATTTCTTTTATGTTTAACACAGTGAAAAACAGCCTGGGGTCAAATTAACCCCAAAGAACACAGATGTTAAACATTGAATGAGGTCAAATTGACCCTAAAGGTCACAGGAGGGTTAATAAGTAGCTCGGGTACGGTCAATTTACCATTTACTACTTTACCAGCTGACCGTTCGATAAAACTAAAAAGCTATTTAAGATCTACACAATACTTTTAAAGGATATATCCGGGATGTCAAAAGAGGAAACAAAGATACAGACAGAAGCAACAGCTTACAGATCAAAGTGTAAAAGATAACTCCAACCTCAGCGGATCAGTATCACTATTACCCGTTTAACCGCCTGCAAATGACCTGGCCTACCTCTCTGTTTGTTGTCATTTATTCACTTTCAGTTTAATTACAAGCCTCATTTAAATTAACAATTTGTATCCTTTGTATTCTTAACAGGTCCTTTTCTAGAAACTCTCAAATAAATACTTCAAAGGTCAGACTAAAAGCACACAAACGCTATAAAACACGTTGTCTGTGCAGTTTACAGGGACGAGGCAGTGTCTCCTCTTCTCGTCTGGGCTCCTCCCTCCATCCCCCTTTGCCTTTTTCACTCATTAAAATGTCATCTTAACACCGGAGACCCCCCCCCCTGGAGTCGTTTGTTCACCTCCGTTCCCAAACATGGTAAACGGAGAGAGCCGAGGAGGCGCGTGATGAACGTCTCTCCCTCGGACACGTTGTGACCGAGCCCATCTTCTTCCCGGCCCATCTGTCTCCCTCGTGACGACAACCTTAAACTCGAGTGCATGAAATTCAGAGTGAGATCATTTCTCATGGTTCCGTTACACAATGACTAACACGTTGTCGTATTCGCGGCACACCTCTCCGGCAGCGTTTGAAAAATAAACCTCGCTCCTGTGAAAAATAAAAGACGGACCTCGGACATAATTTGAAAGCAGAAGAAAGACGAAATTACACAATAGCTGAAAAAAAAACTAAGTGTAATAAATTATTCTTTTATGATATTACTTTGCCGAGTAAGTTTTGGATTATAGATATGAAATATCAAACGCAATCATTGCATAATTCTGTGCAGTATTAAGACAATATAAGTATAATAACAGATTAATAAAAACACGTATTGTTTACACTCCAGAACCAAAAGTACACTACCGTTCAGAAGTTTGGGGTCACCGAGAACATGTTGTGTTTTCCATGAAAACTCACACTTTTATTTATTAAATTAATACAAAATTAATACAAAATATAGTCAAGACATTGACGAGGTTAGAAATAATGATATTTATTAGAGATATTAATGTTGTTCTTCAAACTTGTGTCTCAAAGGAAGGCCAGTTTTAGAGCTTCTCTCACCAGCATAACTGTTTTCAGCTGGGCTCACATAAAAAGGGTTTCAATGTCAAGGAATAATCTGTTTGTGGAAAACGCAAAATAAAAAGTTATACAAAAAAAAAGGGTTTCAAGGGGGTTCTACCCCTCTGCTAGTCTTCTAAGGCAATAACACAATGTACCACTAGAACATGGAGATGGGTCTCTACACACCTCTGTAGAGACTTCATTAAAAACAGAGAATAGTCATTTACCACATTAACTATATAGAGAGTGTATTTCTGATTAATTTAATGTCATTTTCATTGGAGAAAACAGTGCTTTTTCTTCTTTTTTCTAAGTGACCCTAAACTTTTGAACGGTAGTGTATGTAGGCACCCCAATACAGTATGAATCCAAATATGATGTGATCATGTAAAACAAGTTATTCCAGGGGATGTGCTGTAGAAGCCTCCAGTGGGAACGCTCTCTACGTGCTCCTGGAACCTGGTTGCAGGGTTGTTTACAGCAAAAGAGAGGCAGCCAACAGTTCCTCATAGATATAGCCTCTTAATTTAGCTTTCAAAAAACAGATTCATGTAATTAACTCGTGGGGGAGCTTGCCCCCGCACCCCCTGGGGTCAAAGGTCCACCCACCTTCGTCTCACAAAACTCCCGTGGCAAACACTAGCCTTGATACATTATTCAATTATTCAATTCAACTCTGTCTATATTTAATTTAATTTAATTTTACACTGGAGTCATTGTCACCAGTATTATATTTGAGTATTTGCATATATATATATATATATATATATATATATATATATAAAAAATATATATATATATATATATATATATATATATATATATATATATTATTTTATTTTATTTGTATTTTATATTTCACTTTGTGCAGTCACTGTTTCTGTTTCACATATTTATATTTTATTCTTGTGTGTTTAGGTTATTGGTGCTACTATAACAACACATTTCCCCTTGGGGATTAATAAAATATCTATCTATCTATCTATCTATCTATCTATCTATCTATCTATTTATCTATCTATCTATCAGTGGCTAAAAACTAAAATTACAGGCTCTCAAATTTACTGAAAATGGTTTTGAACACCGATATCTTTTGCGGTATTGTATAAAAATGTGAAATCCCAGTAACTCGACACGATTGGATTTTTTATTTTTAAGAAATAACTAAATAGAGGCTTCTCTCTAACTTGATGGGCCAATGTGTCTCCTTTTGCCTTCTGCTGAATAACGTCGCTTTAAAATCAGCGAACGACCTCGTGCGATTCACCGGATGATTCATGCGTTCGATGCATAGTGTCACTTTCTGAGCGTGAACCTCTTCTTTGCATGTGTACGCAGACATGAACACGAACATGCGATTGCTGCATGCTTTTTGTGTGTACCAGTTGTCACATGCGCACCCCCGTCTTTGCAAATGTTAGGCTACTAAGCTCCATCACCAAGGAAACCAGCTTGTTGCCAGGTAGCAACAGAGAGAGAGAGAGAGTGAGAGAGAGAGGGGGAAATGAGAGCAATTCATGAGACAGCAAAGACAAAGTTAGATAAAAGTGTGAGACGGCATGTGTGAAAACATGTAGCGGATTTCTTTAAAAGATGCCACCACAATTATAATGATGTCTATCATTCTTCTCTCTATATTTTGGGGAAATGTGGGTAGGTTAGACCAAGCAGCAGAGCTAAGGGTAGCTAAGGGTAGCGGTCATGAGGCCAGAAGGCAGGTTTTAGTGAAGAAAGCTAAAGTGGCGAAAACTAAATCGATACCAGCCGACATCAAAGCCACATGCGGATGTGGTCGGCTGTGCTGTAGAATCCATAATTAAATCTGACTCTGTGGTCAGTGAAGATTAGTATTAGATTAACACTCGTTCAACAATGTACGAGAGACGAGGTTACATCACAGCTCCGGACCAATCGGAGAGCCCCGTCACCCGGTCAATCTGTCGGCTTTCAGAAACAGCTGATGAGGTATCAGCGGCTCGCCGCGGGACGGGGGGGGGGGAGTCGTGGGTTATTCTGACATGAACTCGCCTTTTTGTTCCAACCCCATTCCGTGCACATGTTTCCTCGAGTGACCGCGACCGACAGAAAGAAAATGGGAGAGGTTAAGATGTACAACATCAAATATCACCGCCATGTGTGTGCAGTGGACAACGTGTTGAGAGCCACCCCAATTCTAGAAAGGTAAAATATTAGGAATGCAAACTGCAAAGTGGGAGATTAATCCATCGCTGCAGCTTTAGACCTGACGTAGCCCCCCCCCCCGCACCTCCGGACCAATCACACGCTGGCAATAATGTCCCTGAGGATATCGCGTCTTCGAAATCCCATCTAACGCGGCACAGTCAAATTGTCAAACATGGCGGATAAGCCGCTAAGCTTCCAAATCATGACACAGCGGATTCAGTTTTTTTTTTTTTTTTTCTTAAATATGACACAGCGTATTTACACTGCAGCAGAGCAAAGAGAGACGAAAGGAGGAGGAGGGGGGGGGGGGGGGCTCACCAGTGAACTGAAGATGGCATTTTAATTAGATCAGGGTGCATACACGGAGAGAGAGAGAGCGAGGCTGGAAGAGAAGGGGAAGTAAAGCGATAAGAAGCCAAGAGAGGAGCAGGCAGGGGGAGAGAGAGATGGGGGGGGGGGGGGGGGGAGCTTTCATGTGCATCTTACCCCGTTACCCCGAGGCCATAAAATTAGGAGGAAAAATCATCTCTTTTGAAAGCTTCGCCAGTGATAACCGGTTGTATTGCTGTATTAAAACCATGCAGGTTGGCTGCATTACATAATGGTTAAACCCATGCTAAAAGCATGAATATTTGCTTGAGATGAAGTTAGATAAAACTAAAGTTACATTTGAGTTTCCTCCCTAAGGTAGATGTGAATTAACATGATTAAGGACAGGTAACACATTTTAATAGGTGAAAATAAATGTTGCAATATAAAATGTCATGAGAGCAGAGATCATGCGAAAGATGCATCTTGGTTGTTGTTATTGGCTGAAAAGCTAAATGTGTGTCTATGTCGGCTTCTCATTTGTGGCACAATCCCCCCATTTTTAATGAGTTAAAAATGATTAAAGTCAAGGTGGGGGGGGGGGATAAAATAAAAATTCTAATCTTCTGTCAAAATGATGTCCTAATTGTATATGGATATGAATTGTATAATATATTATGCAATTCATATATATATAAATGTATATATATATATATATATATATATATATATATATATATATATATATAATGCAATTCATATATATATATATTTTTATATATACTGTATATATACATATATATATATTTATATATATATATATATATTATACATTTTTTATATATATATATATATATATACTGTATATATATACAGTGTGTATATACATATATACACTGTATATATATACAGTGTATATATATATTGCAACTATGCCTTTGATTTATCCTCACTCACAATTATTGACTAAATGCCTTTACAGGGGGGGGGGGGTGACGAATAAACAACACAGAAAGGTGGTGAATCGACCATGACTGGTGACTGACGTGTCAGTGAGTGAAGAAGACATAAAGCTCACATTTTGTCATGACTGAGCGAAAGCCCTGGAGGAACAACCTTAAAACACATTTGGAATAACTAACTTCATCAGGCCTTTATCATCACATAGTAATTGGTAGTACCAGCGATCGGCTCGCCTCTTATGCAAATAACCCCTGTGAATGCCAATAACAAAGTCAAGAGATAACATTCAGAATGTGATCATTTGGGACCGTTGAAATATTTTTCTGAGCTGGTGAATAGAGTTAGTCTCCAGCCATGCCGTCAATCAAAGCTCTTAGAAAGAAAATTGTGCGGTTGCATCTCTACTGGCGCCACAATGTGAAGTCCTGCTATGTGTAACTTCATCCATCTTTCTCTTCCTCTATAAGTTCAGTTTGAGATTGTGAGAGATAAGAGAAAAGGTGATAAAGAATTTGTGGAAACACCTGACCTCAATTAAAGACGGAGACATCTCCAAGGAGAAAAGAAAAAAACATTCTGAGTGACCGAAGAAAGAAAAAGTCCCAGTGACAGGAAGTTGAAAGCGAAGATGAAAACAGAAATGTCCATATACGGTCGCTGGCGGCGCTCGAGTTGCCTGGCAACTCAAAAGTTTGGCTTGAATCTCACTGTCATGTCATTATTGCTGTGAAACAATGTGTATCCTTTTATAACTCCAGTCAAGTCAGAAAGAAGAGAGAGATTTAACAATAAGCGGCTCAGAAAAGAGACCACAGACAGGACATGGGTGAGGAAGACAATATGTTATTATGGTACATCTGAGGTCCTGCAAGCATTGTCAATGTTCTGCATGTGGTCAAAGCTCCATGCACCACGTGAGAACCATGCATCTGCAGCCTGGTGACGGTGGGCATCATCAACGCAGTATTGAACTAGAAGGGGCACTCGGTAGAGTGCATACCTTCACATATCACAAGATGGGGCATTGAACTATGAACATTTTGGCATTAGTTGCATGCCAATTGGATACAAATGGTAAAAAGAAGATCTAATCAAATGGTCTCAGGATAATAACCAAACATCCCACAACATTTTCATGAGATTCAAGAAGATGTTGACCTTTTCATGACCTTGACCTTTGACCCGATCAATCCCAAAATCTAATCAAATGGTCCCTGGATAATAACCAATCATCCCACCAAATTTCATGCGATTCGGTTTAACACTTTTTGACTTATGCGAATAACACGCACGCGTACAAATACACGGCGATCAAAACATGACCTTTTCAATGCAAAGGTAAAAATAAAAAATAATAGATTTTCTTGAGCAAACGTATGCATGCGTGTGCTTTGAAGTCAAAGGCTGTGGGGACACTTATAAGCCTTTCAGATTAGGTAAACTATATAATTTACAATAGCCAATGAGAGAGAGGCAACAGAGATGAACTACACGCTACACAAGTTTATGGTTACTAATGCACACACACACACAAACACACACACACAAATAAAAGTCTTCAACTTGTGTTGTGATCGTCCGTCTGATGACAACAACCAACCGGACCAGATTATTGGACGTGTGTCTTTAAATAACACTCCAGCTCTGGTTAAAAGTAAAAGTTGTGATCCCACTTTGGTTGTGTTGAATATATTTGTCGTGTTTGTTTAAACCTGCTTGTAATGTCACGTCTCTTGAGATAATCTCGGTAAAGAGCTTAAAAGTAATGTAGCACTGTGGATGTAGTATTTTCACAGCTTGCTTGACATTAATTAATTTGTTCTGGTGAGATAAACTTCGGCTCCTTTTCTTGTGTTCCCACTTATCTGCTTCTCTTCCTCGTTGGACGTCTCCTCCACATCCTCCTCTTGCCTCTCTCTATCTCTCTCTCTCTCTCTCTCTTTTCGTCTGTCTGTCTGCCTGTCTGTCCCACACACGCATCAAAGTCCTTGTTAAGCAGCCTTGGTGGGACTAATAGTAAAGTCTGATAGCTAACATGTGGAGACATACACAACCTTCCTCGCCATGTGCTGTGAACGTGTGTGTTTGAAGATAAGCATGTACAGTGTGTGTGTGTGTGTGTGTGTGTGTGTGTGTGCAGCACATGTACATTACCACTCACTCTTTTTGAACTCTGAAGACGTCTATAAAGAAGGTACCGGCGCCGTGTCGCTGTGCCCACCGCTGCGTGAAATTGACGTTGGAAATTGACGTTCAATTACAGAAAATGTAATTCAAAGAAATATATTTCGTGCAAATGAAATGACGTTAAGTTAAAGTTGATATAAACTCATTTTATGTCTGAAGAAAATGTGTTTATCATCAATTACTAAATAAACAGAGCATTATTCGGTTACAATTTTGACAACTGATTCATCATTTTCATCATATATTAATATTAAGCAGCGATGTCGTACATTCCCCGGTTATCCAGGGGATTGAACAAGTCTGCAACATGGAAATTGTGATTTGCAACATGAAATAGTTCTCACAAATCAAAACAAAAGCCAAGTGCACGACAGCGGCGCTGCTTTTAACGGACGTGGAAGTCAGCGATCCGCTCCGAGTGAAGCAGAGCTGTACTCCAGACGTTTCACAACGTTTACCTCCCATGTAAACCTTCACCTCACAGTTACCCTCTTTCTTTATGGAGGTCTCGGTTGGAAACACGACCGTCATTACAGGCTTACGGCTAGCGCTTCATGTGCGTGTGCAATTAACACTTAGGAACCTTTGATTTCTTTTACTGAGCAAATGTATGCATGCCTTTGAAGTTAAAGGCTGTGTGGGCACTTTAAAGCCTTTTAGATGACGTGAGCGGTATTATTTACAGCAGCCAATGAGACGTGAACGTGTGCTGTGTGTGTGTATTTTAACTTATTTCGACAAACTTAATGCCAGGGTGGATGGACAGCTCCTGCAGGAAGGTAATCGGCGGCCACCTCTAGATGCCCCTGTGTTTAGGTGTCTGCTCCGGAGAGTGTGTGGTGTGTGTTGGTGTGTGACAGCTAAAGGGCTATTCGACAGGTGTGTGCTGCAGTCAGTAGTAACAGAGATTAACAACAAGCCACACACACACACACACCAATGTGTCCCTGCCATGTGAGGTATTTGACTCCGTGACTGATAGTGAACTCCTTAACCTCGACGTCTGGCCTTCAGCTTCAAATTAACTGAACTGCATTACCCATAAGCCACTTCTACTTGTGTGACCAGGCATACAGAGGGCAGAGGAGGAGGTCAATAAATGTAGGATACATTCAGATGTTAACGGCGACCTCAGATGATTGTAACATATTTCTATTATTTTTTGTTATATTCCTCTTTTCTCATGTTATCCTTTTCACAGATGGTTATTTCAAGGCATTGTTTTCAGCTCCCGGCACGGATATATCTTCGCAAACTTAATTGTACATATTAAAATACGATCATGATATTAAATTACCATGGTCAATTTTACCATTTTAATTAACTAACAAATTGAGCTGACAATGTGCTCTGACCTACGTATCCACCAATAACAAATTATCGCAAAATCAGTAACTTCTTTTAAATCACTTCTTAAAACCCATTTTTATAGAACAGCTTTTAAGTGATCTAGTCCTTTTATGCAGAACTTTGGTTCTCCCAATTTATTTGTAATTTATTTGATTTTTAATTCATTTTTAATTTGAATTTTATTGATTATTCATTTTAATTTTTAATTTTAATATATACTTCTAAATGTAATATTGGTTTCTTACTATTACACTTGTTTTGCTTTGACTCTCTGTGGAGCACTTTGTAAAGATTGTTTTTAAAGGTACTATATAAATGAAGTTATTACTATTATTATCTTTGACAGATTGTGCGTGAAGCCGTAAATTGCGACAACGGATACTAAAGTGTAAAAAGAGTTTGTTTCGACTCGGTGTCGCATTACAAAGCTCGTCTAGTAGAGAGACGTTCTGTTCACGCTCAGTATTGTACATAACCTGTTATCATATTAATGTGATTTACTTACTTTAGGAAAATCATGGTGGGGCGCGACACGGAGGGATCAATCTAGAATTAAACCAATGGATATGAGTGATGGAGTGAAAGGCCTGGGACCATTATCAAAGCTTCCAGCCACTAATTCAGCATGAAGTCACCGCTTTTCACTGTTTTCCACTTTTCAGGACCGATTTAATGGTTTTTTAAACAAGTATGAAATATTAAATTCAAATGTGTGCAAGCACCAAATCACTGCTATTGAATTGACTGTAACTGTAACAGCAGGTCAGATGTACTTTCCCCCAACTCTTCATCTTTTCTCTGCTCAGCTCTATCCCTCAATGTCTACGCTCCATCCCTCCATGAGTACCATTTCTCTTCTCCTCTCTTCTCATCCTTTCACTTTTCCATTCTAATGACATGTTACAGTATACATTTTAACTCTTCCCCTCCATTATTGTTACCTCTGTTCCCCCCCTCTCTCTCTCTGATACACTGTCTCTCTCTCTCTCTCTCCATCCATTATTCATGGCACAGTCACAGTTGGCATTAAAGGACCTCGCAATATCGCTACGGCAACAACGCAGCAGAAGCAGCCGCATTGGATCATGGGAAACTGGGTCACCTCGCAGGAACGGGAGGGTAGAGGGGCGCTGCAGAGAGAGGTCGCTGTCTCACACACACACACACACACACACACACACACACACACACACACACACACACACACACACACACACACCTGATGGTTGTCCTACAGAACAGGACAGAAAAGACAGAGGAGAGGATGCCTAGCAGGGAATGAGATATCGGTTTGGTCAATGATCCAAATACATGATGGGTCGTACCTTTATGAACTCAGTTTTTTTTTTGAACGATGCTTTCAAGGCAACTGGGACATCGGAGGATTGAGAACTTAATGGCGACCCTTTGTCATGTAATACACAACCAAATTGACATTACCCGTTTTAACGCCCCATTATGTAGTTTATCTCTTGTAGCGCCCCCTTCAGGTATTTAACGTTTACTTCAGTGTCGTAAATACCCAGTTACGATAGATCAGGGGTCGTGAACCTCTGGCTCTGAGCCATATACGGCTCTTCCGGTGACGCATATGGCTCTTTTGAGTTTGAGTTTAAATAATAATCTCCTTCGCCCCCCTGTAACTTTCTCTCTCCTCCAGATAACAGCAGCAGTAATGTCAGGTCCCTTTCTTACAGACGTCTTTGTTCTTTTATTAAACTAAAGGTCTGTTATTGGTCGTCTCCACAGCAGCATGTCTCTCTGTCTCTACGTCGCGTAGCGGAGACAATAAAAAGTCCCCTGTGAGGTGGACTGGACTATGTGACGCTGGTCATCATGACAGAAAGCAGGTCCAAGGACCGGGCGCTACAACATGGTACATAGTCGGGTTTTTAGCCCAGAGACTGAGGCGCAAATCAACATATTAAAAGTCATTGTAGCGGCACCATTTTTTTCAAGCTGTTATTTTAAGGTAGGAATTGTTACATAGTGTCGCTTTAAGTCCTTTTAAGAAGATTGTTCACGAGCGCAATGCTTTTAGGCAGCCAGCCACCCCCACTCACATGCTAGGATTCCCTTAAATGCACCACAAAGGACGTTTTCACAACTCCCCAAATCACGCACTCTCTGGAAAACTGGTTAACTCCATTGTGAAGTGCATCCGATTTGTAGTGAAGGGGATGAAAACAATCTCGTCTCTGCTTTCTGTCCGTATAATAACACGTTCATTTTCATACCTATTGATTCCACAATAAACACATTTCCGTGAATAGATGTGAGTGGAAGCAGCACTTTACAGCGTGAGCTAGGCGCCTCTATTGATCAGGACCAATCTGCCTCCCACCAGCCTCTCAACAACGAACCGCAAAGACCCAGAAGCAAACGCTTTACTGATATTCATCTTTTGATCTTCTCTTTTACCCTCGAGATGACTCATCGCAAGGATTAAACAAACGCCGGCGTGTTGAATGTCAGGTGGGCCTAAATTATGAATGTGCAATATATGAGGATTTTTTTCTCCAATATTGAGCCCCCCTTTTTGCACAATCCACATCTTAATCACCTCGTAGCTCAACATCCATTAGGTGCATCTCCTTTGTGGTCGGTATAGATTTAACGATGATGATCAGTATAGGATCATTTAGGATAACCTAGATTCACCTCATTAGTGCATTTAATGAAAAGAAACATGGGTCCGTATGCCATACTTTCATGGCATCACACACACACACACACACACACACACACACACACACACACACACACACAAACACACACACACACACACAGAAACAGTCTTTCACATGTTCGCGAAGGAAGACAGTGGAAACGTGTTTTTATGGGAACCTTGTCCGTTAATGGCTCAGGCAAAACACACACATCGTATTGTTAAAGCACGCAGGTACACACACACACACACACACATGTGCACTCACACACTGTTGTGTTCCGCATCATAGTGACACTCATTATCACGAGCCGGAGCTTCAATGGAAGATTTGTACGCTGTGAACCGTCACCTTGTTTGTGTGTATGAGAGAGAGAGGGAGAGAGAGAGGGAGAGAGAGAGAGAGAGAGAGAGAGAGAGAGAGAGAGAGGCTGCCAGATCCCGGACCAGATGGCTAAATGTCAGTGAATACCACGCCAACATGACAGCTAGTTCTCCCTGACAGAACCAGGACACGCAGCAACACAGCGTCACCTCTTGATTCAGTGAGCAGGAGAGCTGCAGCTTCTGCTCCGGATGGGTTTTATTTTAACATTCCGCTTCCCATCTTTGAGCTCAGGGGAATCCGGATTCATTCACAAGCAGGACCATTAGGGCCACCGTCGCCACGACGACAATGCAACACTGTGCATCCCTTGGATGTGCCGATAAAGATGCTCCGAGCCTATTACGGAGAGGTCTGCTGTCAACTGTGCACCTGTTTTTATTTTGACGTATCAAAGAAATGGACTGGCGGGTATCGCGTTATGATTGATGGGAGGAGGCCTTTAAGCTGAAAGGCGCTGGTGGGCAGTTTGCTTTACTCTTCTGGTGATGTCACAGCCGGCTTTAATGGCTGGTCAAATATTAGCCTGGAATGATGAAGACACATAGACACACATGCACCACGCAAAGTACACAGCACACCTGTTTACCTGCCTAATTTGCCCAGAGATCTACTGTGCACTTCCATTACCTGTGTTGCCATGGCTACAATGTTTGCTGTGCACGCAATTCGTTGTGTGTGTGTGTGTGCCTAACACTGGGATGCCAGGGAGGGGTGATCCTACACATTAGGCTCAGATGTTACTAGAATGAACATTAACCATGTTGTGACACTTTACCACACTGTTTTTTGTACAGTGCTTTTTAAATATATACATATATATATATAAATATATATATATATATATATATATATATATATATATATATATATATATATAAAAATATATTTATTTATTTATTAATATTATTATAAATATTATATTACTGTTACTATTATTATTATTATTATTATTATTATTATTATTATTATTATTATTATTATTATTATGGTGTGTTTGTTTTGTATCTCTGTTGACTTGGAGAGCCCTGCAAAAACAATTCCGATGTGTCTGGACTGCTGGTCTGGCAATAAAAAACCTTGAACCTTGAACCTTGAACTAAGAGAAGAGAAAAGAAAAGGTAGATTCAGAAGTATCACTATACGTACTTTATATGTAAATAGTGGAACCCCCTCTCTCGTGGATGTCCTGGTATTCTGAAACGCTTTTGACTTATTTAGAGCTGAGCGATGTCACGCCGAGAGGCCGTCTTCGTGTCGCCGCCCCTGACCGAGGGGAGCGCCGTGTCGGCCCACTGCTCCTGAATAGTTGAGATGGGTCAAATGCCAAATCCCCCACGAGGTTTATTAAATGTAAAGTATATGTGACTCTAACAAGAAATACATGTGATTTCAAAAGGAAACTTAAGGCAGCAATAATCAGAAAGGAAATTATAGTAGATTATGTTATTATTTTAGGTATTTAGGTATATTGTTTTACATTTAATGTGAATGTTGTTTTCTAAGTCAAAGTATTTTTGTGATAATTGATCATGTTGTACTGCATTTTATGTATTTGTATTGTAAAATGTGCACACTATCTATATATATATATATATATATATATATATATATATATATATATATATATATATATATAATTTAATTTTACAGTGCTGTATTACATATATGTTGTGTATATATATACATATATATTTTATTTTATTTTATTTTGTATTTTATATTTCACTTTGCACACTTTACTTTATGCACAGTCACTTTCTTTCTTATACTTATATTTTATTGTGTTTAGTTTAATCTGTACTGCTACTTGGGGATTAATAAAGTATATTTCTATTCTATTCTATTTTAATGTTTTTTTGCCTGGACCCCAGGAAGAATAGTCTCCACTATGGTGTAAACTAATGGGGATCCTTAATAAACTAAACTAAACTAATCTAAAGTGAACATTTGGACCCAAACTAACCTCTGAGTGCACAGCAATCTAAATAATGTACTCCACACATCACTGATATGTATTTGATGTCATCTGTATACTGCAATATGCACAGTTAAAACTAAACAAGTGTTAAACTGGGCTTTTCTCACTGTATCCCCTCCCGAGTCTTTGTTTATTTTCGCCCTGTGCAGTATGAAATAGCTTTCTGTTTAGGATAGAAAACATATCTTGAAAAGCCACGAAGCTCAACTCCTATAATGAGACCCTTTTTATCTGAAATGGGGACATTAAGACTGACACCGCTCCTTGTAGTTCGGTCGCACTGAGAACTCTGAGTGCCAGTGATGGACAGAGACATTATCTCTCTCTCTCCGTCTCTCGGTCCGCTCTGTGGGAGCTGTAATGTGGGTCGATGTGAGGCAGAGGACACTTTTAGCTCAGTAAAAATATCCCGCTCTTTCTCTTCCTTCTCTCCCTCACCGCCTGGGTCTCACTCATCTTCACCACTGGCACATCTGGAGCTTCGTATGAACGATCAGGAATTCGCCTCGGAATTACTCGTCCCTTTCAGACGGTTATGTAATGTTCGTGATTATGTCCTCATCGCAGGCATAAAGGAAACTTTATTTAGTTTCATAAGACTCATTTGACCTAATTTTACATGATTTAACGCAGAGGTGTCAAACTCATTTTCACCGTGGGCCACATCTGCATCACGGCTGCCCTCAAAAGGCTGTCACTGAAACATTTAAACGTATAAACTACTACCCAACATATTGTTAAATAACTATATTTGTTTATTTGAGTGTGGAAATATTGTACTTAAGAAATGTTCTCTAATTTTCTAACATAAATCCATTTAATTTGAAACCTTCAAAATAAAAGCACAGGATATTTTTGTGATTATAAGTCTTTTAAGTTGTCAGGGGCCACATGAAATGATGTGGCGGTCCGGATTTGGCCCACGGGCCTCGTGTTTGACACCTGTTAACGTCATCACACAAGTCCACATGCAGATATATGATGCGTGTCCTGTCATCCCAAATATAAATACTAGGGCTGCGTATTAGCTTTTTAATTTTTTTTATGTATCCATAGTAGTCGTGATAGTAATCTAGATCAATATTTTTGAACAGCCCTAATAAATACGCAAACATAACCTCAAAATCACATTGATTTGCAGGTTTGGGATGGTTTCCAAGGATCTGCTATGAAAAATATATAATATGCTGTTTTTAGTGTAAAGTCAAACATGCAACAAGTATTTTTATTCTCCATTCTCTTTATAAAGCGAGAGATAGATGTTTATGAAAACACTCGAGGGAAAGGGAAAAGAAAGAAATAGAGGTTGTGATGTTTGTGTGAAAATCTCCCTCTTTACCACCATAATGGGGCAATTAAATAAAGGAAGGGACGAGGTGAGAGAGGAGGAAATGGCATTGTAACGAATGTGTTGCTACTCCTGTCATCATTTACAGTCTTTATCTTTCGCTTTTACTCGAGGTGGAGGAGAAGAGCGAGGAAGAGAAGAGAAAGTGGAAGAGAGGGATTCACTGAGACAGCGAGAAATAATATTGTTTTGCTAATTATGTTTAGTCAATTAAAACAATTCTCCACTGACAGGCATAGTGTAGACTAACAACACATCGAAGGTCTTTTAAAGAGAGGGGTACACATATTTAGTGAGTGACAAAAGCAAGTTTATGCTTATAATATTTTATCACATTTAACAATATGTACCTCGATAAATACACTAGTTTGGCTTTGTTGTGTAAGCAATGGTGGTTTTATATTTCCTGTTGCATAACAACCACAGTCCATCATCACAACCTACCCAACACTCATCAATTAAAACACAGATTAGCACTTCAGTGGCTCTTAAATAACTCTTACTTATGGTATTACTATGGTATTACTCATGTTACTTTTGTAGTTCGACTTTCTTGAAGAAATGTTACTTTCTGTATTCTTGTTGTTCTTAGTTGAATGCATGTAAGTCGCTTTGGATAAAAGCGTCTGCTAAATTACATGTTATAATGTGATATAATGTAATTTAACAAGATAAGAAAGATACCTTGGTTCATTTGTACTCAATTAGTCAAAATATGGAACAAATGAAGCTGAAACCAAACAGCGCTGTGCAGTCGTAACTCTGGAGATGGAAAGCACCCATGTCTCTGACAGGAATGGTAACTGGGGTGTTCCTTGTTTCCTCTGGGAGTTGAAAAGGGAACATCTTTTATAATTTCCAGATAATGACTCCCTGGGCTCCAGCATGGTTGGAACTTATTGTACTGCAGAAAACGTGCAAGGGCTTTGAAGTTCCCCATCTGGGTAGAGGGCCCTACTAATATGTACAAGACCCGATAAGATACAGCATCTCTGTGTATATAGTGTATACAACACACACACTCTCTCACATCCTATAGGTACATGTATAATACATGCATAGCATCCCGCTGTAGCTATTCACACACCCACACACACCAGCAGGCAGACAAATGCACACACACACACACACACACACACACACACACACACACACACACACACATACACACACACACATCTACATCCTTATCTGGATGCAGCAAGAGCGGCAACATTCCACTGAGACTATTCGGAGGTGCACACACACACACACACACACACACTCACACACACACTGTCACATCACACCATCAGCTCAAGAAAACACAGAGTAACATTGTTTAGATAAGCGAACGTACAGATAGATGCAGAACGCTCCGCTCCGGCTATAAATAGACACTCCTAGCAACCGGCGGAGGAGCACCCAAAGGAACAGCATGTTAACTTGATCCTGAACAGCAGAAGTGAGAGGAAGGAAGGGAGAGGCAGGAGGACACGAGGAGACACGAGGAGACTCGAGAACACAGCGCAGACAACGTTTGGACTTGGAAACAAACGCTAATCTGAATCCACGTTAACAACTAAATGCAACGCCTGAAACATATTCATCTCCTTTAAAGGCTTGTTGTACAAGATTGAGACAAAGTGGATTAAATGTGACCTTTCTGGTCAACACAAAGACACTTACGCCTCAGAGTGAAAACCGATTTTTCGAAAGCGATCGAAATTTACTCGTTCCAAAACTAAATACTTGTTTGCTTTTCACGCCTTTTTAATTGGACGCATGTAAAGCATCCCAATTGATTTTCACTGCAAAAATTAACATCTAAGTAAGATGAAATATCTCAAATTAAGGCAATCTATGCTTGTTTTTTGACTGACAAGATATTTCTTCTTACAAGGCAGTTTTAATGTTGGAACATTTCACTTGTTTTAAGAAATCTTGGCAGGCAAGTCAAATTTTCCTGTTCTGTTGGCAGATAATTTGGCTTATTTCAAGTAATATTCTCTCATTTTATTACTTTTTCCCCTTGTTTTTTGAGGCAGAATTTTTGCAGCGTAGAAGTCACATGATCGGTTATAAGGAGAAGTCAGAACTCAATTTTAGACACATAGAGAAGAGTAGGTATGTCTGTGTGTGCGTAACCCTCTAAAGGTTGATAAGTTGACTCAAGGTGCTTGGTTCACACGCCTACTGAAGAGCCGGCAGCGAACACATCCATCGCCGAACATCCTGTCACCTCCTGCTGACACACACACAACTCATCACGCACAATGGAGCCGCCGCGAACAACCAGGAGCTCAGATACACACAAACATGGCTGACACCAGCTTATCCTGGGCGTGCACGCGCGCAATATCACACCGACATCATGTTGAACCTAAGTGTCATTATTGCTCCCGGGATTTTGTGTCAAAAGTGTGCGTTTGTGTGGGAAAATAAAAAATAGAAGAAAAAAATGTTTCTACTTGAGCTCTAATTTGAGAAAATCCATCAAATTTACATTATTTTTTTGTGCAGCTTATATTTCCTCCCTGAGAGAAGAGACTCTCTCAAACTTTGGTTCCTACCCTCCTCTCCTCTGTAACCAAGGACAGATGAGGAGCATCACTACGGTTACCATATCCATGACAACCTCTCCCGCTGCTATTATTGGGCATGTCGTCAAGGAGACAGAGCGGCACATTATGGGATGCAGACGGAAATAGAGATTATGTACTGGAAGCGATACAACAGATCTCTGGTATTACACAAGAAAGACCTGAGCAGATCTGGCGAGGGGGCTGCCGTATGGAATCGAAAGCTCAATCACGCTTCAGGTCAGGGGTCAAAGAAAAGAGCTTTACTGGGTATTACCAGGATGACGCAGCAGTGCGGGGTTCACATCCCATCATTAAAAGATCAAACTTTATATAAGCCTGTAGTTTCTTTGCAAATGATAAAAAAAAACTGGCAAAAAAAGGAAATAAATATAAAACTGTGTGGGTGAGCAAACAAAACCACAAGGGGCTAAGCACAGTTTGTCACCCCGAATAAATAAAGTAAAACAAATCACAACAATGCTTAAAAAGGAAGGGAGGGGGGAGGGGGGAGGGGGACACAAAAATGTGAAACAACACGAGAGGTTCAGAGCGAGCTGAATTACAAGAGCTTTGATGCGGGGCATATTTAAAAGCCTCCCGTGGCTCGGACTCACAATATGTTTAATGAGGGTTACCTCACAGTGTGCTGCAGTGGAATGCAGATGTGACAACGCTGTAAGAAATAACTACAAGTAGTGTCAAAACAACGGATTATGCACTGGTGAAACAATGAGGTCACATTCTTCTTACATGTGGGTGAGGCTTCAGTTGGTTTGTTAGAGTGGGTTTAAACCAAACAGTCACTGTGGACAACTCTGGATAAACACTTCATCTCAATAATGAGATTCACCACAGACACGCTGGCTAATTAACCAATGGGATGTAAGATGGATTCTGGCACTTTGGGCTTTACTCACTGTCTCGAAAACATAATAAAAGAACGGAACTAGAACGGGCACTCGGTAGAGCGCATACCTTCACATATCACAAGATTGGGCATTGGATTATGAACATTTTGGCATTAGTTGCATGCCAATTGGATACAAATTGACCGTGCTATGGTGAAAAGATGATTTTGACCTTTTCATGACCTTGACCTTTGACCCGATCGATCCAAAAATATAATCAAATGGTCCCCGGATAATAACCAATTATCCCACCAAATTCCATTCGATTCTGTTTAATACTTTTTGACTTATGCGAGTAACACGCATACAAATAAATACATAAATAAATACACAGCGATTTTCAATGCGAAGGTAATAAGGTCAATAACCAAAGTGAATGTATATTGCAAATGCAAAGTTTAAAGGAGAAGTTTAGATTTGTTCAAGTGGAGATGCATGAGGTACTTAGCCGTAGTACTTATCCAGAGTATTACCGACAGCAGACAGTTTGGAGAAAACAACAAGAATACCAACGTGGACCCACCTAGAAGAAAGGCCCACCTTAAAGTGGACACTATATTTATAGGCCTGGGGGACGGGAACTGGAGCTGTTCTCTATGCTGTCTTGAAAGCCACCAAAAACTAGATTTGTATATATTTGTAAGTCCCACAATAATACAAATAATTGATGTTCTACGAGGTAAAATTGCTGTTTTTTTTTCAAAGATGTATGGCTCAAACCACAAAGAATGTGCAAATAAACCCAAACACACAAAGATAGGCGGTTCAACCATGTATTTAAGCCTCTCGTCCATCTGCACGCTGCTTCCTGTCTGTCGAAGGTTATACAACTAATTGACCACAGCTGTGGTGGTGGTGTTGAGCAGAGTGTGTGTGTGTGTTTGTGTGTTTGTGTGTTTGGTGTGTGTGTGTACATATATATATTTTCAATAACCGAGGAGGGGTCTATACTGCCTACTGAAAACATGTAATCAATAAGTTTTGCATGATCACTCACACTTGATCCGTAAAACTGGAAAATAATGTAATTTCTGTACGTCTCTACAAAATTCAAATACATTAAGAGGCAGAGAGAGTGGGTGATGGACACAAATTAAGTCGATGAAAGCAGCTGGCATCCCTCATATTTACTCCTCTACTGACTCATACCTGCTCCGACACTAAATCATACAAGGAGAAATCAGAGGGTATCCACGGTGAAGCAAATTAAAGCTCATGTTATTCCTCTACTCCGCAGTAACTTTATGAATAGGCGATATGAAAGCTGACTGTCCTCCTCTCCAGAGCCGACAGTAAAACGTACGCAAGGACATGTTGACCTGCCGCTTTGAAACCTTGAGTTTTGGCGCACGCCTTTTTTTTTTTTTTGCAGCCAGAAGCCTTTTTAAGGTGACATGAACTGATTATATTTTCGGAAAACAAAAACACTTTGGCTACACTTTTCCGAAGCGGAGGTAACAGCATGATCGACGTGATCCACAGGCACAACCGGCGATCTGAAAACCGTAGCACAGCACGCGCTATTAAAAGTAAGTAAATCATTCTTAGAAAGAAGGAGAGACAGATGTTGCGTAGCCTCGGAGAGATTAGCGTCCGCCTCCCACTAATACGCCAGCAAACATCTGCAAGCTGACAAAAATGGAAAAAAAACACACATCTATTGCATGAATAGACGTAATCATATTGATTTAAAGCCCTGTGATCAACTGGGGATCTGTCCAGCGACCCCCCCCACACACACACACACACACACACACACACACACACACACGCACACACACACACACCTCTTGCCCAATGTTAGCTATGATTGGTTTATCCAGTGGGTACAGCTTATGGATGGACGCTGGTATTCACAGAGCAATACACTGCTTTACACACACACACACACAAACACACACACACACACACATACATATACACACACACACACATAATCTTGTGAGCGGCCAGGTTACGGTAATCAGATGGAAGGTTTGGCAAGAAGCAGGTCAGAAAACCAGAGTTTTGAAGCAACATATGTCTTTGTTTTGCTTTTACTTTGAAAAATAGCAAATTTAATACATTACACCAGATGACATTTTGGAAACCGCAGAATTCCTTCCTCAATCAAACAATTTTCTCCTCAGCCAATTTTTTTTTCTGTTGCCCACGAGAGAATTACGCTTCGCCTTTGATCTAATCAACTCACATGGCTTTATTCAATGCAACTCAAGAGTCCTCACTCCAAATGACTGCATTTCTTCAGCCTTCAAGTGGTTCTTCTAATCAACAACTCGGTTGTATCCAAAAACAATGATAAGAGAAATCTAGGCTCGAAGACATTATTCAAACAAAGACGTTCTTTTTTTACTCCCTACTTCTTCAATTTGTGTTATTCCCTCCTACTCTCATCTTTTTTTACTTTTACTCATTTTGCTTCTCCTCCAGGAGCCAGTCACAGTGTAACATAGTATTACCTCCTCTTGCCTCTTATACACATGGTAGCAAATCACACACACAATAGAATCAGTTGGATTTGTGCTCATTTTTGCTAATTAACAGAAAGATATTCTGACGAAATGTTACAGAAGTCAACCACACACCGAATAAAATGTCAGTCAGGATAATCCATTTGGGGCACGCAGGTGTCATACCACAAGAACAAAAACAAAGAAACCCTGTCTTCCAATGACCAGCAACAAGTGGACTGAACAGCAAGTCAGCGTATTTAACTGTCAAGCGGTTTAAATATTAATTACAAATTTTAGATTACTCACCAGGTTGGAGTTGGTGGCGTTTGAGTCGTCCTCGGGGAAGGGGATGTAGACGGCTAAGGCCACACAGTTGGCAAAAATGGTCATCAGGATGATGATCTCAAATGGTCTGAGGGGACGGTTAAAGAATACACACACCGGGACTGAGTACACACAATACAGGTATATATACATTTACACAGTAGAGGTCATTTACCTGGTTATTCTTTGTTATTGTCATTTTTAAATAGCATTTACAAGCATACATATGATAATGTTAAGGCAATGTTAACGTGGGGAAAAGCATATTATTTATAAATAAAAAGACAGATGTGACAATACCAAACAATTGCATACTTCAACTCTCAAGAAATTATATTTTAAATGTGCCAGGGACGTTGAGTCGTTGAGTCCTTCGCCCTAGTCTGGCCCTCTCGTGTTGAAAATGAAACATTCCACTTTGTTCATCAGGATATTCTACTTTTGTTTATTTGAGTGTTAGAAATATTGTACATAAGAAATGTTCTAATATTATAACATAAATCCATTTAATTTGAAACCTTCAAAATAAAAGCAGAGGATATTTTTCTTACATTTCTTGAAGAAAAGGTGATTATAAGTCTTTCAAATTGTCAGGGGCCACATGAAATGATCTGGCGGGGCCGGATTTGGCCCGCGGGCCTTGTGTTTGACACCTGTGCCTTAAATGATTAGGCCAAAGATTTACAAGTGGGGCAGGAGGGACCTTCCATCCTGAATAAATGAGCATCAGTGCAGTCTGGTCCTCGAGGGGCGACGAGTCCCTCAGGATATCCACGCTGTGGGGGAAGAGGCGAGTGGCGTCCGATGTATCATACGCAGTCAGCCTGAGGCTGCATTCACACCAAATGAGGCGTTGCTGCGGTGACCACGGGGTTGCGTGAAGCTGTGGGAGAGTCACCTAATGGCCTGTTAACGCAGAGTGACTGCATGACAGTTAACGTCTTTTATTACCTCGTGGTTGAATGTGAAGTTTCATTAACGTGATCGGCCTCTGGGTGCGTTTCTTCTAAAGTTTCAACCGGCCGCTCCACTGCCACCGGTTACATGCACTACTATTCAAATGAATGGGAGGGCGCCCGACGTCCAAAAGGGACCCGAAATATAGATGTATACATTACCGTTCAAAAGTTTGGGGTCACTTATAAAAAAGAAGAAAAATCACTGTTTTTTCCAATGAAAATGACATTAAATTAATCAGAAATACACTCTCTACATAGTTAATGTGGTAAATGACTATTCTCTGTTTTTTAATGAAGTCTCTACAGAGGTGTGTAGAGGCCCATCTCCAGTTTTGTGTTATTGCCTTAGAAGACTAGCAGAGGGTTAGAACCCCCTTGAAACCCTTTTTTTAAATAACTTATTTTGCAGATTATTTCTTGACATTGAAACCCTTTTTATGTGAGCGCAGCTGAAAACAGTTATGCTGGTGAGAGAAGCTCTAAAACTGGCCTTCCTTTGAGCCACAAGTTTGAAGAAGAACATTAATATTTACAATGAAAATAATTATTTATAACCTTGTCAATGTCTTGACTAAATTTTGTATTAATCTAGTATTCATTTAATAAATAAAAGTGTGAGTTTTCATGGAAGACACAAAATTGTCTGGATGACCCCAAACTTTCGAACGGTAGTGTAGATCTATACATACACACTACAAGCCAGATTAAAGTAGGTTTTCAACGATCCGTGAACACACAACAATACAAACTCCGACTTCTCTTCTCACCTTACTGACGAGAGAAAGTCTTCATATCGGGCGTGTTTAAACAAGGAGGTATTTTTAAACAAGCTAATACATCCTCACATAAGCAGAGGTATATATACACACACAGCAGACAGCACCAGCAGTGTACACACTGGGAGAGATCAAAGCTGTTGAGTTTGCCTTTGCGTTAACAGTAAGACATATTGGGTCACTTAGGAACCTCTTTGTGTGTGCAAGGGGGGTTAGAGAGACAGGGCATGCCCTAATACGGGCGTGTGGAGGAGCAGGCCCGTCGCGTGGAAGATGGGATGTGGACAGAGAGAGGGCGAGTTGGAATGAGAGAGAGGAACGGTCCTTGAGAGGAGGAGCGGCCTCGTTATTTTTGGCCTCGCAGAAGGAGAGAGGGAGAGTAAAAGTGAGGGAGAATGGTGAGTGGAAGGAGAGGGAGAAAAGGAAGGAGAGATAAAGAAGGTCTGGTTTACATCAATGCAATTACTAACTGCCACTGCCACCCTTTTGCTGTTCCCTCTGCTCTCTTCTTACATTTTCTCCTTCTTTTCTCCCTTGCTAGTCAAATAAGTCTAGACTCTGGATATCGTGTACGATTGAGTTGTGCCGTCAAATCCAGAAGACAAATCATAAGCAGACTAATGTATATTTTACACCATGGATGGAGGCTTTTGCAGCACTGAATCTCACTTTTCTGGACAAGATGTCGTTCTCACAGCTGGGAAACCAATGAGGGATTCTTCACATGTGTTTCACTGGTGCTTGTTACTATTTTGAAATAACCAGTACGGTTTCTAATAGGTTCCAAGTCAGAGGAGAAATAGAACTGTGTGGATAAAAACACATTTAAACTAGAATGGGCACACTCACAATATTGGGCATTGAATTATGAAGATTGTGGCATTAGTTGCATGCAAATTGGATACAAAATTGACCGTGCTATGGTAAAAATATGTTGACCTTTCATTACCTTGACCTTTGACCCGATCGATCCTAAAATCGAATCAAATAATCCCCGGATAATAACCAATCATCCCACCAAATATCATGCGATTAGGTTTAATACTTTTTGACTTATGCGAATAACACGCACGCATACAAATACACGGAGATCAAAACATTCCGCATTTTCAATGCGAAGGTAAAAAGCTTCAGTTTAAATAACGTAGTACAACAATCTTGTAATCTATAATCACACTATAAATCTCGTTGCGTTAACTGCAGAAAGAGGCCTGCTATCTATTCTAGAAATAGCCGCGGAGACAGAGAAACAGAGAGAGGAAGAAAAGGAAGAAAAAAGAGATATGGGAGGACTAATACTTAGTTCATGTTTGGATTAAGGATTGACCCTTGAACACCAACGGCCACAAGTGCATTCAGCTTGGGACCGAAATGCATCCAAGTTAATCAGTCACCCTTGTGCCGAGGGCTCATTAAAACACTCTCCGGGCCTTCGGGGACCCGCCGTAAGAGCGGGCCTGTTACTCATTCTGGGTTCCTGACCCATAATTTCAAAATAATTTCAAAAAACCCTCGAGGTCTGCTTCCATCAACATGATAATAAATCTACTGTCGGCAGTGTTGTTGAAAGCAAAACAA
Organism: Liparis tanakae; assembly: GCA_036178185.1. Classification (NCBI taxonomy): domain Eukaryota; kingdom Metazoa; phylum Chordata; class Actinopteri; order Perciformes; family Liparidae; genus Liparis; species Liparis tanakae. Next base: position 11,838,689 of record CM070089.1, on the reverse strand, counting down.
CACTGGGGGAAATTTGGGGGAGTCCGAGTGAAGAATCAAAACAAAAGTCCATCATAATTGTGTAATCTGCCTAAAAATAGTAAATATCCATCTCTTACAGCATATAAATATTAATGGGAGGAATTTTGAGTGCGGATCGACACGGACGGCTCTAGAAAAACAGGAATAAAAGAAATATAACTGAAATCAGCATCCGGGGAGCTCTGCAGGTTTCATAGCTGACATGATGTAGAGCAGTATTCACCACAGTAATGTCTAAAGAATTTGGGGATTTAAAATACACATTCAGCATTTTACCAAGCTAAAAAATTGTCACATTGGGATTATACACACACACGCTGTTATTTTGTAAAATACCTCACCTAACCACATGCAGCTCCCGACAACACAGATCATCTCTTTCCCTGACAAAGTCAATATAAGAAAGCTGTGATTTACTGATATTAACTGGCAGAGCGGCCTCAGCACTCTCAGTGTTATGCTGACAATATTGATCTGTTTTCCTGAATCGAGTCGAAAATGCATATAAAATAGTTTAACCCCTCCTGTGGCCTGATGCAATAAATAAGCTAAAACTATCTGTCTGTGTGTATGTGTGTGTGTGTGTGCACTCAAAGACACCTTTACAAAATTACAACTTAGTTTGATTTCATATCCAGAACATGGTAGTTAGCCTCTGCTCTCTCCTTGTCTCTCATGCTGACCCTGCAGTGTGCAGGTAATGCTAAATGCTAGAATTACACAACGTGTGAGTGTGCTGTATCTCTGTGTGTGTGCGTGTGTGTGCGTGTGTGTTCTTCCAGAGTGTTTATGTGTGTGTTTGCGTGCATGTCTGAGCTCAGACAGGCCTCATCGACCTGTTGAGGGCAGCAGCTGTTGTCATGGTAACAGAGGAGGGCGAGAGGAAGATTTTTTGGATCGGCTGTCTCTAGAGACAGAGATACTCGCAGAATACAGGTCACACACACACACACACACACACACACACACACACACACACACACACACACACATATACAAAAGGCCTGTAGAATAAAAGCAACACTTGAATTTCACAACTGCACATTTACACAGAACAAATGCATCCAGAGCAGAGGGCTGATGTTCATGAAAATAAGTCCACATCTGCAGTTATGAAGGACGTCCCAAAGCAGAGTGGTCCTCTCCTAATGCCCCTCCTCTTTCCTTCACTTGTCTCATTCCCTCACCTGACTCTCATCCTTCCCTCCCTTCAGAGAAGTTTGAGTAAATGATGCTGAGAATCGAGTGTAGAGATCTAACAACATAACAGTATAGTTTATGGTTTATTATTGATGTCATGACTTTTAATAATTTGTGAAACACACAAGGTGATCTGAAGGATTCTTTGCCTGCATCCATTGCGAGATTACACACTCTAAAAGGCAGGGCGGTTCCCATGGGAAATTTGGGGTCGTATTTTAAGAAAACATGAGATGCATGAACAGATGCACAGCATTGTGGACTCAAAATGATGGCTTTTCAAATATAACTGAGCGAATAAATCACAGCAAATGTAGGAACAAATAGAACCAAACAGGCCTTTTTGTGGTGATTTGATCAATAAACGGGTTCATAGGAACGTCACCAAGAATTGTGCCATCGTTTTATCACTGGACATAAAAAAATACGCCAGTGCTGTGAAAATATGTTGGCAGCAAAGACAAAGAGAGGAAAAAAAAAATCTTTTTAATCTATCCTGTAAAATAAAAAAGGCTAAATGGATTTTAGTAAAAGTCTCATTATAATTGATTCAAACGTATTTTTACAAATTAATATTACTTTTACATGTGGGGTTGCAAACCAGTTGTGCAGCTCATGAAATGCGTGAATTATGTGTGTGGTGTACGCAAGGACAGTATTTCTCCTTATTAACTTTTCTCATTATAGCCTCCAATGTTATCAACTCTGATTTATTCTAATGAGATAAATCCCAAACGCGAACACACAGAAACACACATACTCCGCTCTGCTTTCTACTTCTCACTTCTCCTCCCTCATTTCCTCCCCATCCTCTCCCCTCTCCTCCCCTCGCTCTTCATCTTCCCTCCTCCTGCTCTGTCATTTTTTCTTGTTTACCTTTCTCGTCCTCCCCTCAATCTCTCCCTCCCTCCCTCCCTCCCTCCCTCCTCGGCTAATCCGCTCAATCATCTCTGCTGTCGACATCCGTGTCCTGCCCACATCCCTGCCCTTCTCATTTACCCGAGCCCCCGCTCTTCCTCTCCTCCTCTACCTCTCGGCGCGAAGTGCGACTGTGATCTCGCTGACTTGATGCTCATGTGAACCCTCTCCTCCCATCAATCACTTTCGCCGTGACACTGACCATTTCCGCCTCTCCTCTGTACTCCCTCTATCTCCCCCTGAGGGAAAACCAAGTCATTATGTTTAGCAGCTTAAAAAAAAATGAAGAAAAAAAGAAAGGACGGGTGGAGGAACAGCAGGAATAAAGGGATTTGGATGGACAGAGGGAGGGAGAGAGAGATAACAAATAGTGAGGGAGATGCGGAGAAGGCGATGGAGGAGTAGAGGCACGAGAGAACCTGGGGGAGAGAGGATGAATGCAGTTAGAATGAGCCGGGGGAAAGACGTATGACGGGAGAGGTGTGAAGGAGGGATAAAAATGACACAATTTGTTTTATTCTCCTGTGAGAAAAGGCTGTGAGATGAAAGAGGGAGAACGAAAGGGAGAGCAGAGAAAGAGAGAGCAGGGGAGAAAGGATTAGGACGAGTGAATGGAGAGCGGAGAATCACACGGAGTGAGACGTAGGAAAGGAGACAGATTGATTAAAAAGAGAAGGGATGGAAGACAGGAAAGAGGAAGTGAGATGCATTCGAAACATGTGTGTGTGCCCTCTTTCCTCCTCCTCCAGGATTTATGTTATCTCCATCCCTAGCCACATTCAACATGGGAGGGATGTAAATATGTGCTTTTCTCTCATCAGATCTGATCTGGATGGTTAACACTATCAAGTCTGTGACCTTAAACTTAAACTGGGAGCTCCTCCAACACACCTTTTGAATTTCCTACATTATTTCTCCTAGATTGGCTTTTATTTTGACGTCCATTTTCGTATTCACGATTCTGTAATTGGTTCGGAGTTTTGTTTTTGTGTCTGCAAAACAGTTAATTGTGATACCTGGGCAAGGACACCCTTGCAACATGATGCAAAACGTGTAACGTAGAGATCTAGGAGGTTGAGAGGAGAGCTTTTCTTCAGGTTATCAATCAAAAATGTCCACCTTTAAAAACATGACGCTCTCTTTAACCCTCCTGTTACCTTTAGGGTCAATTTGACCCCATTCAATGTTCTTTGGGGTCAATCTGACACGCAAGAGTTTGGGGCTTTTGGTCTCCTTAACCCTTTGGGGTCAATTTGACCCCATTCAATGTTTAACGTCTCTAAATAAATGATTGACAATTGGATTTTGATTCATATTTCACGACTTTTCCTAATTTATTGGGGACAACTGGGAAAACATAAAATTCAGATGATGATATGTTTTCAATGTCCTGTACAATTTGACCCCAGGCTGTTTTTCACTGTGTCAAACATATATAAGAAATATATTTTTTTTTATATAGGCTATTTAGGTAGTCAAACAAACATAAAGTACCTGACACTTAAACTTGGGAAACAATATTAATTCTAATAATTTTCTGGAGGTCAAATTGACCCCAGCAATTACTTAATAAAATTAAAAGTCACCTATGAGAATACTACTTGAGTAAAAGTATTAAAGTATCTGATCTTTTTGTACTTAAGTATCAAAAGTAATTTTCTGATATTAAATGTACTTAAGTACTGAAAGTAAAAGTAAAAGTAAACGCTGTTAATATTTAAAAAAAGGGTCAGAATTTTGAGAATTATAAAGTTCATTTCTTTGGGTGCTGTGGCCGCCATGAACGAGTAGTATGAGCTAATATGAACTTATTAATATATGAATACTATGAAATTACTAAAATATGAAAACACGATGAACACAGAAAAAAGCAGCACCAAAAGTAACAACCAGAATCATCACTTGAAACTGAAAAATGTCTTGTTCATCTTCATAGGAAGTTGATTTTTAACGTTGCAGTATAGAGAAGAAGACAAACATCAAAGGATACTTCCACTCCACGATGCTGATGCAGGCTCTGCGGATGGGGTTCTTGAGCGTGAGACAGAGCAGCGCCCGCGGCGGCCTCGTGGCCGTGGTCGTCGTCTGTTTCTTGGGCTTGGAGCTGTAGTGTTGTCTCTTCCTTTGCGTGGAGCTGACCGTGGAGATGGGCCCGCCCCCTCCCGCCGCAAGCCCCGCCCCTCCTCCCGACGCGGGGTTGCCCATTATCTTCGCCTGCCTCGCGGCGTCGATGGCCGCCTGCCAGCTGATGGCGGCGCCCGGCGTGGCGTTGTGCTCCGGGGCCAGGCCCACCACGCCCAGCCCGTGGTTGACCCCGTCCCCTCCGCCGCCATGGTCGCCGCCGCCGCTGAGCTCGTTGGTGAGGACGGGGGGAGGAAGTGGGGGAGGGGGAGAGTAGTCGGAGCCTGAAGGGAAGACAAGGAGGAAGGGAAAAGGGAGAGAAAGTTAGCAAACGACACAAGTTAAGAGTTAGTGGGTGGCGTAATATTTGATGACGCAACATCAGTTATAGGATATAAATAACCATTAGTATCTTAGTTTGAAGTTTCATAAACGTTGACCGTCTCCTCCCCTCTCTTTCTCTCACACTGCGAACAAACATGGCGCTCAGCCCACAATTGTCTCTGTAGTGTTTATTGTCCTCAGTCCAAGAGTCAAAATGTATTGAAAATAAATAAATAGATGTAATCATTTCCAAAATAAGATTAGGACATCTTTAAGTACTATGGAAAGCACTATATAAATTGTATGTATGTATTATTATTATTATTATTATTATTATTATTATTGTTATGATTATGATTATTATTATTACTATTAGTATTACTTCTACTATTATTATTACTATTATTATTATTATTATTGCTAGTACTATTATTATTATTAGTATTATTATGATTGTTATGATTATGATTATTATTATTATTACTATTATTATTAGTACTACTATTATTATTATTATTAATACTACTATTATTATTATTATTAATATTATTATTATTATGAATATGTCATTTCAGGAAATATTCTGCTCCGATCCATAATCATTGACATTAGGTCTGCATTGCGTTCCTCAGAAATTGTTCATCCTCCTCTATGGCAGACGCCTGTATTCTGGGGCCGCTCTAGCATAACAACAATATTTCGAGCTTCATATAAAAAACGCAATAAAAGCTTTGAGTGTAAAAATGAGATGTAGTAAAGTGTGATCTGCTGGCCGATCCAGTAGAAAACCAGTAGAAAACAAGCCTGACTGTTGAACCCAGCCGCCGTTTCAGAACGAGGAGGTGGTGGCAGAACATGAGGAGGAGGGAACGAGTCAGGAGGAGATGCTACATGTAATTGCACATCTATATTACGAGCCAGGTTTGATGACAGGGGTCCCTGAGTAAAAGACGACATGTTCACTCAAACGTGTATACAGTGGGAGAGGAAAAGAGGAACTTTAGAGACACATGTGACAGCGTTTCAATAATCTCAGTGAGATTACATACTTGTGTTACCCAGACAAATTGTAGGAAATTGAAAGTAAGAGAGAACGGATTATTTATACTGTATGCTTAGCCAGATTAAAGACAGTTATAATATCCTCTGAGCCCCTCCTTCCCTCTGACATCTGAACCAGGCTTCTAGAAATGCTTACAGCACAGAGCAGATTACACACTCGGTGAAACCTCTTTTCAGACCGAAAACCATATAAATGTGCGTTACCTTCGTGACAACAGTTGTTATTAACACAAAACTAATCTTCCAAACGCACAGGACATTGGAAATGTTCCCGAGGAAGGAGAATAACTGAATTGCAGAATGGAAACGGGCGGTACATTTCTAAAACTGAGAAATCCAAGATACCGTCAAACCATTTCATCAAACCAAAGGAAATTGAAAAATGTTGCATGCAGTTCAAAAAGCGATCATGTCGTAGGAGTCACACAGGACTCTCTCTAATGACCGGGTACCTTTCATCCCCAATTTATTTTATTTGACGTCCGCGGCTCGCTGAGCTCTTTCTATAGACTTTACGACGAAGCTCCCGGATTGGATGAAGCAGAAGTACATTTCCAGTATTATCAGTGTGATGATTTCAGTCGTATTTGAACAAATGTAATCCCTAATGTCAAACTCTCAAAACCCATATATGCAAAGCTACTTTCGGGAGAAAAAGAATGTGAAACTTTAAGAAACCCTGTAAGGTGAATCCAACCTGTCTCCTACAGGAGAACATTCCTACCGACGGCTATGAGGCTCTATAACAAATCACCTCTTGCCAGATACTAGTGCAATAACTGCAATAACTACATAGTAATTATCACATTCACATTCATACTTACACTATGTTGATCTGCACGTCACACATTTCATTTACACTACACACATACAGACACTTTGCATTATGCACACTCTGTCTATATTTAATTTAATTTTACACTGCTGTATTTGCATATATGTTATGCATATATATATATAGATATATATATATTATTTTATTTTATTTTGTATTTTATATTTCACTTTGTATACTTTATGCACAGTCACTGTTTCTTTCTTATATTTATATTTTATTCTTGTGTGTTTAGTTTATTGGTGCTACTGTGTTGACCAATGTCCCCTTGGGGATTAATAAAGTATCTATCTATCTATCTATCTATCTATCTATCTATCTATCTATCTATCTATCTATCTATCTCCTGAGGAGAGAGAAAAGGAGGAAAAAACGAGAAGACATGCGCAGATGTAAAAGAGAGGAGGCGAAAGAGACTTATCCGGTACGCTTAGTACAATATCTGCTGAAATCACGCGCCTCACGTTTCAGAGCCATGCGTTTCCACGTATGAACTCACCGGCCTGAGGGTGTATTAAATCAGATAAGGCTACGCACACACACACACACACATCCCAGAAGTGTCTACCTTCACATGCTGTGTGTTGCCAGTAACCTGTACTGGAAAGTACATCATCTCTCAAATACCGGCAATGTCAAGATCTGAGTCAGATATACACTCGCTCGGCCACTCGGTGGTTCAGTATTGGCGTTTCTCGATATGTGTACTTGTGCGTCCTTTCCTCTACTTGTATCCTTTCCTCTACTTGTGTCCTTTCCTCTCCTTGTGTCCTCGTGGACTCGTGTCTCCTCATCAGTCTCAGCCCGGGTACATGTTCACACTCAAAGTTCCCTTCTCTCAAATCACGGTCAAAACGCCCGGATGTGACTTGCTCCTCCCACTTTACCCAGGATGCATCAGAGGAGACTTGTGCGTACTCTGGCCAGCCGATATCCCAGAATGCATTTCACCAGCAACCGGAAACAGTAGCGGAGGAGAAAATAAACTACTGACATTTGACTTTTTTATAAATACGACTATTGTGGAGTCACAGAATGTCATTTTAGGATGTTTTGTTTAGTGGACTGTAAAAAGTTATTTACAGTGAATAATTAGAGTAAAGGAGGAGCAAGAACAGCTGATGTGGTGACGTCATCAAGTCAGCTGCTGGTCCCATCGCAGAAAGACCTTCCCAAGTCTGTAGTCGTGTACTTTGAATTGAGAAACGCCGTGTGTGTCTGTAATGTTACACCGTTTATCAAGCCTGTGACCTCTGACCTCCTTTGCTCAAAGAAAAGGGACACAACAAACATAATAACTTGCTAGTTTTTTATCATAACACCAAATAACGTGTAAGTTGGACCAATCAGAGGTCACCAGACAGTCTCAACAACCTCAGCATCACGGACCTTTAGACGTATTGTCCATCCGACTAGGCCAGACACAATCACTGTAAAGCAGCTGTTCAATTTAAAGTCCAATCACTTACACGATTGATGGATGATAAATGATGTAATGTTACTCTTAGTATTGATTACCCTGAAGGTACCCTCGGGGTCTGGCTCCTCGAGCTGCAGCCAGACAGAAAGGAGCCTGCTGCCGAAAGGGCACCTTGACCAACCTAGAACTCATCTTCATCAAATAGACAATCATTTTATTTGGGGTTTAAAAGCCTATCTGATTCCTAATGCCGTTTCATGCACTCCCCTTTTTTAGATTTGTACGTGATTTGTTTTATTGATACTGCGGTTCCATGGTTTTATCACCAGTGATTAGTTTGTTTTTGTCCCATTGTACGCTTAAGCACATTGTAATATGCGATTGGCAAAGTGCTACGTAATAAACTTTATCATTTTTAATACAGGAACACCCTGAAGGCAGTCTTTAAACAAATGCATCTACTAAACAACAACACCAGATATCTCTGCACATATTTAGGAGTGTGCTTTGAATACAACAAGAAAAGCCCAAGGAGGTGTTCTTTACATTCATCGGCGATGAAGTCACTCGCTATGAGATGCAGCTGTGCCTTATGGGAAATACCACTGTTTTCAATTTGGAGCTTTCTCATTACTTGGATGGAACTGTATTTTCCTCATTTCCACTAAACTCGAGGATTGCTTTTAGAGAGTTTCTGCGACGTCAAAGGCAGAGCACCTTGAAGTCGAAAGCGACGCCTAATCTCGTCATACATTTACACGTATACTCAGCCAAAATATATTCCTCTTACTTTCCACCATCGATTCTAGTGTGAGTTAATATCTGCTGTTGCACATCATCATCTCTCTCTCTTTCGCTCGCTATCTCACACAAACACACACACACACACACACACACACACACACACAGACACACACGTAATCACTTTCGGCATATTGTACTCCTTCGTGATCAGTTTATCTCGTACTGCCTGCCTCTCTCAAAGGGTGTACCCCACTGAGTGTGTGTGTGTGTGTGTGTGTGTGTGTGTGTGTGTGTGCGTGTGTGTGTGCATGTGAGAGAGGATTAGAAGAGAGTCAAACTTTAATAATACTGAGTTCACTAATCTGTGCGTCTGACCGCGTGTCTCTCTGTGTGTCCGTCCTGCACAGTCATGTTGTGTGTGTGTGTGTGTGTGTGTGTGTGTGTGTGTGTGTGTGTGTGTGTTGCATGATAGACCGTCTCATGATGTGACTATAATTCCATTAGCAGCTTTTATTCTGCAGGGGGGAAATGGCAGCCTGCAGGAAATATGATTCTGACTGAAGGGGACAGGCAGGGGTAGGGATGGAAACAAGGAAAGAGGATGAGGAAGAGAGGGAAGTGGATGAAAAAAAGATAGAGAGATGGAGAGACACAAGGAGGGGGTAAAAAAAAGAAGAAACATAGGGGGAGGGGTTTAAAATGTAACAAAATAAAGAGGGAAAGAGGGACAATGAGTAAGGAGGGCTAAGGTGCTTAACCACGAGCGACAGGAATTAATACAATAATTTATCCATCCATCATATGACTTTGCAGCCAAGAATATTTAACACTAATTCACTCTTGTAGTATTAACATTAATGCAGTCAATGGTGTCAATCAGTGGCTCTAGCCCTACTTCAATCAACGCTATTGTTCTACATGCATTTATTTCTTTTTTATGCATTGTGTCCCTCATTTTATTTAATATTCATGCATTATCTATTCATACCTATTCTTTTGTAATGTTTATTATTTCACAGCAGATGTTGAAATATATAATATGGGAGCACAGGTATTAGCATCATATTCAGCATGCCGAATTCCATAAAAAAGAACTCAGCCATCATTCATTTTATTATTTACACCTGTGTCTCTAACAAAAAAAAGCTCTTCTTTTCATTTCATTGCACATGGAAGCGTGTAATAAATGCTTATGATGTCTATAGAAACAAACCCTGACACGGCTAAATGTGTTCTGGGACTTCAGACATGAATCCATATCGATTGATTTCATTTTCTATTTGAGTGTGCTGCACCACTCAATGGTGCCCAGCAGGTATAGAATACTTACAAGACTGGGACAACAACAACAACAACAACAACAACAACAACAACAACAACATTAACAACAAGGATGGCCACATGGCCAGTCGAGAATATACAGAGACGATGAGAAAATGTTCCTGAGCTGATTTTTTGGTGTCAAACAAATGATCCCTGTACTTTAAAGACAGTGGGCATTCACTCCAACCGAACTTGAAGGGAACCTAATTGAGCCGATCTCCATCGTGGAGTGAACAGTAATGAGCTGTGATATAAACTCAAGTCAGTGGAGCTGTTATCTACTTCATGAATAAAGAGTCGGGACAGATGCTATCGCTCCGACTCCGAGCAAAACGCCATCGGTATTCACACACACTAAGTTGTCCTGTTGGATATTGCTTACCAACAGTATAGAGTTCCAGTTAGAAACTACAGCAGCAGTATATATATATATATATATATATTTTTTTTTTTTTTTTTTTTTTTAAACATGCACACGCACACACATACACATGCATGTCATTCTTTCTTCTCCTTCTAATTATTACTATTTTTTTTTTTTTTTTTTATTCTTTGTTCACAATACTCTGACTTTATGATGTTATGTCCATTGTTTCATTGTCCTCTAGGTGTTATGTCTATGTATTATCTTTTGTCTTATAATAAAATGTAATGTAATTATTACTATTTTCTTGTTTGTTTTCCTATTGTTTTTTTTTCACAATACTCTTACCTTATGATGTTATGTCCATTGTTGTGTCTTCCACATTGTTTCATTGTCCTCTAGGTGTTATGTCTATGTATTATCTTTTGTCTTATAATAAAATGTAAGTAGAAAGAAAAAAAAGAAAGAAACTACAGCAGCAAAGAATTAATCATCGAAGGATTTAAAATAAAAAAAACTGTTAATTGTCTCTTACCAGATAACGGACAGTGAAGGGGATCAATCAGATTATCCCCCCTCCGCCAAATCAGTCCCTCACATTATCACCTTTACGTGCCCTTCTCCTTCTCTCCTTTCCTCTCGCCTCGTTTCTCAATCCCTCCCTCCGTCTGCTTTTCCTTCTCCTCCGCTCGTCCCACCAGGATCTCTTTGGGTGGACGTTATCAGTCAATTAACTGATGATGACACCTGATCGGATGCTAATTAATGGGGGATGCACACAGGCAGCCACGCGCACTGAGAGCCCACACTATGGCAGCTCTAATTCAAAAAAATGTTAAAAAGAAAATAATTGTATTAACAGTCGGAGGTCAAGAATACGGGGTCTGACCCAATGGTCCTTTTTGCATGGATCCCACTTACTGATACAGACACTCTGATCCAATTCTCTCTCACACACACACACACACACACACACACACACACACACACACACACACACAAAGCAATCCTAAAAAGAAATCCAAACTGAATCCTTGTTATTTTTTTAAGATGACCTTCTGCCACCTCTCCTCCCCCCCCCCCCCTCTGAGTGTTGCGACTTCTTTATCCTCTTCTTCTTCCTCCTCATCTTTGTGAAACCCTGCATCCACCTCTCCCTCTCATCGCCTCCTCTCTCTCCCCCCCCCCCCTCTACATCTTACTCCCGCTCCACGCTCCACACCCACACATTTACCCCCTCCTCTTCATCTTCCCTCTTTTCTCTCTAATCTATATATCTGTCACTCCCTCCATTGGCGCTGCAGCAGCGGACAAGTTCATTCCCAGCCGCGTATACCCTTCCTTTTCTCCTCCATCCATCTACCACTCCTCATCTCCCCACCTTTCTCGAGCTCTCTTGCTCGGCTCACTTTCCTCTCTGTCATTTTTTGAAATAGCTGACAATTATCCTCCCTCTTATTCTTTAACATCTATTTAGCCAGAGAGCAGCAACTAGTCTAACGCACAAAAAACAATGCTGCATTACAACGGCTTTCAGATTTAGACTGGAATAATAAACATAAAACGGCATAATGGAGGTGAACTCTTCTTGCATTATTTTGCATAGAAATGATCGCCGCCGCGTCCGTGCTTTGCAGCGCTCGTTTGACGGGCCGTCACGCTTAACCCTGCGCATCATTGTCCTCGTAAACACCGGTTGTAAGCCGAACACTATTTTTATTCAATTCATGTGTCATCCACTCACTCACAGTGCATGAGCAGATCCAGAAGTAGTCTGAAAGGCTTGTCTGTATCAGTTGTGCGCTGCATGTGTCTGCATTTTGTAGGCATCGTACCCCGTGTGTGTGTGTGTGTGTGTGTGTGTGTGTGTGTGTCTCATTCGTCTCTCTCTCACTTTGTCCATATGTGCCCATTATCCGGCCCAGTGAGCACACCACACAGACGCACCTGCTCCCCACAATGCACGCTCACACACACACAAACACACACACACGCACACACACATACAAAAACTCGCAGCACACATACACTTGCTCCCCTTTAATGACAAGACGCACACACACACCTGCTCCCCATTGATCTATGACCATCCCAAAAAGACAGTTACAGTATGCACTGGTAGAGAAGTGCGCACACACACACACACACACACACACGCACACACACACACACACGCACAATTCACACAGTGTGTAATAGCATGTAATATACAAGGAAGACTTGTGGAGCAGCAAATGGCACACTTGGGTTCGGACCAAAGAGGTAAACAAACATGACAACAAAGCGTACTGACGCCGTGTCATTCTGTACAGAATATTTACTCTTAATAGACAAAAGCACGGCCGGTTGTTAGAGGAAATTCCTGCTTGTTTTCCGCACATTGAAAATAAATTCATCTCATTTATCTGAATACCACGGAGCGGTAAACACACCACTGCTTTGTTAGAACTGAGGTTGTTTATCCAATTTTTCCCTGTCAACAAAAATATGCGATAGCAGGGCACATTAACCTGTGTTGTTATAAATAAACTCATTCAGGGAGTTGTGGTTTTCAACACTCTCCTTTTTCCCCGCTGTTATTGCGCTTTTCATTTCTAGTAGCGTTGGTTAAAAGAACCCTGTAATGTATGGATTTATTCATTAAATATAACACTATCTGAGCTGGAAATTAAAGTGGAGGGGAAATGAGGAAACGTGTGCACCCTCCACCACACATCAGATATATAGTACAGAAACATGTCAAGGGATATATGTGTGTCTAGATCATGCACTAGTGCTCCGTATTCCACAGCACATTGCTCACTGTCATCTGGACTTTCTAGTTTATTACAGCTCAGCCAAACCCTCTAGCTATGAATCATAGTTCTGGAGAACTGATTGGTTGTTGTTCTGCTCCCAGGAGGTCGGGGAGGTACCAACAAGGGGACTCTAATATGTGGATATGGCGTTATGAGGAGATGTATGTGTTACTTCCTGTAAAATGGTAATAAATCACGCTGGTTGGTTACAAAATGTACAAGTGGATCATTATTACGAACAGCTAGATAGATTCAGCCTCGACCCACTTTTCTTCTGTAGTTGAATTCTGATTGTTTTATTTTTTGCTGATCGAAATAAACTAAACTAAACTAAATTATTACAAACACACCCAAAACTACCTAGTGTGTCACTTCATTACCTTCGCATCGAAAATGCGGAAGTTCATGTTTTGATCTCCGTGTATTTGTATGCGTGCGTGCGTGTTATTCGCATAAGTCAAAAAGTATTAAACCGAATCGCATGACATTTGGTGGGATGATTGGTTATTATCCAGGGACCATTTGATAACATTTTGGGATCGATCGGGTTAAAGGTCAAGCTCATGAAAAGGTTAAAATCTTCTTTGAATCGCATGGAATTTGGTGGGATGATTGGTTATTATCCGGGGACCATTTGATTAGATTTTGGGATTGATCGGGTCAAAGGTCAAGGTCATGAAATGTCAAAATCTTATTTTTACCATAGCACAGTCAATGTTTATGTTCATAATGCAATGCCCAATCGAAGGTATGCGCTCTATTATAGAATAGATGTCCATTCTAGTTACAAATATGTTCCCCATTCCTATTGGACGGGGCTGGTTCATCAACCTCATGTCAAAGAAATCCTCTCAGTTAGAGTTTGTTTCAAGTGCTGGAGCCTGAGGACATTCATCAGAGCAGCTCACAGGGTTTAATGCAGCTAACTGTCCTTCATCCCGATTCAAGCGCCCATGACTTTAGGGCACTGTGCGTCCTCAGAGGGTTAACTTCAAACCAAAGATAAGACCGCATGGTTTTAACTTGTTAAATACTTTGGAAGTGGGACCACCCTCTTGGCTGGCTCGTTGAAGAGTCTGAGCCAAGTCCAGCAAGGTCTTCATTTTTTTTCCGACATGTCATTTATTTATTTATTTGCCTGAGACTAAAACAACATCTGAATATGATTCGGAAGTTGGATTTGGAAGTTTGGTATAACCTGAAACATACAGCGTGTGATGACTTTTCTAGTTGTGCTCGACTAATCGGATTTAAAACCCTAATCACTGAACATGTAAAGTAACTGTCTTGTTCCAACTTTTTCTCCTTGACATTTTGTATGTGCTATGATTTTTTGGGGACATTTCTGATTGTGGAAAGAGGAGTGGTCTCTTTTATGTCAAATATTTTGAACCCACCATTGCAAACAGCTGAGGAGCAAATATGCTCTAAGGCAGGGGTGTCAAACTCATCTTCTCCGTGGGCCACTTCAGCATCACGGCTGCCTCTTAAAGGGCCAGTGTAACTCAAACTGGATAAACTACTCACAAAGATATAGTTAAATAACTGGCTTTGCATTTGATTATAGTTTGTTTAAGAGTAGAAATATTGTACATAAGAACATGTATCTAATATTATAACATAACCCCATTTAATTTGAAACCTTCAAAATAAATGTATAGGATTTATTTTTTCTCCAGGGGCCACATACAATGACGTGGCGGGTCAGATTCGGCCCCCGGGCCTTGTGTTTGACACCTGTGCTCTAAGGGAAATAGAGGATAACCCGTAGCATTGAGAAATGGACGACTGCCGTAATATTGATTATCTTGTTGCTGTTACAGTACTATTACACAGTCATAATACACAATCACCTTTAGATAATACCAATAGCTGAAAAATAGCCATAAATTAAATCCCTCTGTTTTAATTCATGACCAAACCAGAGCCAGAGGTCATCCGCATCCTTCCTCGAAACACAAGGAGCCGTGAAAGAGGAACGAATGTGAGGGAAAAGCAAATGAGAGAGAAAACCCAATCAAAGAAGATGAAAGAGACGAAGAACTGAGAGCCACAAGTGATGTACAGGTTGTGTGGATGAGGAGAAGGAGGAGAAGCAAGAGGAGGACGACTCGTTCACACTGCGCCTCCATGCCGACCGTGCATAGACACACATTCACACACGGTGCAGGCAGCAGATATTAATAACTCCTTATTAATATTCATCTGCAGTGGAGAGATGTGAGGCCAGAGTAACCCAGATACCAACCGTCTCCCTACCTGTCTCGCTCTTTAGGTTGTTCCTTACGTCTAACGCTCGTGATCTCCATCACTTTTATCCGATTTGCTGAGATTCAAATAGCAAAAAAAAGGTTTAAACAAAGTTGATTTTGCAAGATGACATCCAGTATTTGTTTGAGACGGACAGGGGGGACATCCATTCTTTGTAAATCCATTTTAAATGTTGCTTTCATGTGACCATATTCTCCAGTCTCTCTGTTCCCCATCCTTCAATGTAATCCGTTGCCTTCTGTCTTTGTCCCCGTGTCCTGCTCGCTCTGCCCTTTAGATCCGTAAAGGGCACAATGGGCTCCTAGAATGTTTAGCATGTGTCATTCAAACAAACGTGTGCATGGAAAGTGCATTCCAGGTAAAGTAGATGCATATATTTTTATTGCATGTGTAGTGAATGGAGCTCCTAACCTTGGCGAGGACAATGTAATGCAAGACCACCTGTGTGGTTCAGGCCCAACAGGGTCCGGAATACTTATGTGGGATGGAGCCTCCGTGTGTCCAGGTTTATTTTACACAGGTGCAGATTTAGACAATCAAAGTCAATAACAAACACATTTTGTGATTCCCAGTTTTCTATTAGCAGTAACACAAGTTTGAATAAGCACTGTATCTAGTAGATTACACGTGTGTATTATTACCTTTGCATCAAAAATGTGGAAGGTAATGTTTTGATCGCCGTGTATTTGAATACGTGTGTGTTATTCGCATATGTCAAAAAGTATTAAACCGAATCGCATGAAATGTGGTGGGATGATTGGTTATTATCCGGGAACCATTCGATTAGATTTTGGGATCGATCGGGTTAAAGGTCAAGGTCAGGAAAAGGTCAACATCTTCTTTGAATCGCATGAAATTTAGTGGGATGATTGGGTATTATCTGGGGACCATTTGATTCGATTTTGGGATTGATCAGGTCAAAGGTCAAGGTCATGAAAAGGTTAAAATCTTCTTTTTACCACAGCACAGTCAATTTGTATGTTCATAATGCAATGCCCAATCTTGTAATATGCAAAGGTATGCGCTCTACCAAGTGCCCGTTCTAGTTTTGTAAATGTTGTAATTCAAATTTCTGCCTCTTCGGATGTGTACTGTTAAATACTTTGTGTTCCATACATGTGAAGGCATTAACAAGTCAACAATATTTCCTGCTCTACAATTATGAATAGAGACAAAAGTAACCTTTAAACAAAAGATATTGCCATTTCTGACTTTCATAATTCTGGTCTGATTGTTGCATTGTGGCATTTGTATCGATTCCACAGCCAGGCTTTCAAAACATCCGCAGCCAGCATCCCGACGCTGATAGATGTCTGCTTTGGCTGCTAACACTGACGTTTTGGCGGCAAACCAAACCATCATTTGCACATTCAATCGCTCGTTTCCTCAAGTCATCTTGTAAAAACAGACCCCTTGATGGTAAAATATGGAAAATTGAGCCTGAGACCTTTTCCGATCTGGCAGTTTCTCTGGTTGATCCTGGCATTCCCGTCGAGTGCACGTTAAATAAACGTTGACTGTGGATAGGTTACCATGGCAAAGGCACTTGGCTGAACGTAGCCAACTGCAACACTTTTTTTTATACAACTAAAAATGGAGCTCATCTAACGACCGGATATGAAACTAAAAAACCTTGTTTATAGAGAAGTGTTCATGTGAATATACAGTATGTGTGACCTGCACATGATCCAAACTTAGAAGAACTAAAGCGCAGCACAGACAAATGTATCCTTACTGTGCCAGTTCATGGATACACTGCAAAAATTAAAATCTAAGTATAATGAAATATCTCAAATCAAGGCAATATATGCTTATTTTTTGACTGACAAGATATTTCTCCTAATAAGGCAGTTTTAATGTTGGAGTATTTCACTTGTTTTAAGAAATCTTGTCAAGTCAAATTTGGCATATTTCAAGTAATATTCCCTCATTTTATTACGTTTTTTCCTTGTTTTTTGAGGCTGAATTTTTGCAGTGTAGAACATTTGCGGGAGGCTGTAGCTCAGTGAGGTAAGTGGGTCGTCCTTCAACCCCAAGGTTGTCGGTTCGATCCCCGCTCTCCCAGTTAGTTGCAAGTCAAAGTGTCCTTGAGCAAGGCACTGAACCCCTAGTTGCTTCATGGGCGCATCACTGCAGCCCACTGCTCCTTAATAACTACGGAGGGGTTAAATGCAGAGAACACATTTCATTGCATGTGCAATGACAATAGATTGAATCCAATACACGGGTCCCACGTCCCTGTTGAACCCTTTCGAGTAGAAGATAAGAATCCATTTAGAAGGAAACAGTAACTCTCTGAAGGTTGTTTCTCTGCTGCTCCGCTCTGTTGGAAACTTGATAGTCGTTGCCAAGTGTGCCAGCAGGACCCACCGACCTCACTCTCTAAAGAAGACTGTAAAAACATGTTTCCACGGACTGGTACAGCTGCTGCAGGGCCGACGAGAGGTGAAGGAGTCTAAAGGCCACGGCTTTGTCACACTTAAAGAATGCAACAACAAAAGAGGAAAACCTGCACGGGCAAAGTGATGGACTAACACTCCGCTAGGAATGCAGCCCTCGTCTGCTCCACTGGGACCATCCAGCAGCCAGCAGTGGAAGACGCTGGTTGTACTGGGCGGCTGCCAGAAGGCAGGGTACAGTGTGGGGCTGCATTCGTCTACAGCAGAGCGTTTACAACAATATGGAGTAAACATTTTTTTAAGGCTATACGAGTATAATTTGTTGAGTTTGAGCAAAGCGTTTGTTGATTTCTATTATAGCCTCATTTATGAGAAAGGATCCCCTGATGTGCGGATGCTGCGATCCATGCTGAAATATAAGTTGTGCTCTGCATTTTAATATCATGTAAACAATGAATTAGAATGCCACCGACAGCGTGTTTGTAATGCCGTTTTAAAAAGGGAGATTCATATTTATTTGGGGAATATTCAAACATTCATATAATTTGATGCACAAAACTGGTCTATTTTTTATTTTATTTCAAGCTTTTTTTTTTGCAAGGCCAAAACAAGTATATGTTGTGCAATAAATCAATATTCCACAACATCACTACTATTTTTTATTTTCCATTTAGAGCTGAGTTTGATTGTTTTTCACAGTCGTAAACGGCTAAACATTTACAAAAAAAGTGTCCATGACTTCCATCTGAAGTCCAAATTTGTGCATTATAACTGTAACCGTGACGTTATGCAACTATCAGTGTGCAGTTTGCACTCTCCTCCAGCTGTAAAAAAGAAAGTAAAGGTTGTTTTCTTACTGCAGTTTTTGACAATTTCTAACCTCATATCGCACAAATGTTAAAAAATGTAATGAAAACATGAATTATTGAATGAATGAACTTCATTTTAAAAAGCGCTACCCTGACCTCGGCTGACATCTTCCGTGAGTCGTCATTTATCAGAAGCTCATCTGATCCCACCACAGTGTCGACTTCACAGGGTTGAGTCTTCGCCCTCTAGCGGGGTTACGCATGACCTTAACCACAAACTCACAAATAACTAAATCCCTTGTTTTACATTCTCCTCACACGTTTCACGCAAGACTCCCATTTCATCACGCCTTCAATGAGGATGGAATCTCCCACATTTTTTAGGTCAGTCGCGAAGCTGGGCCACCGGATTAGCCGTTAGCTCCTAGGTTAGCCACTCAAAACACGATGCCCTTTAGTATGTGTAACGTTGTATTCCATCCCCGAGAGTCACGCTCATACTATAGAATGGAATAGAATAGAAATATACTTTATTAATCCCCAAGGGGAAATTTGTTGACATAGTAGCACCGATAAACTAAACACAATAATATATAGATATAAGAAAGAAAGTGGCTGTGCATAAAGTATAGTATGCAAAGTGAAATATAAAATACAAAATAAAATATATATGTATATATACAACATATATGTAAATACAGCAATGTAAAATAAAATCAAATATATATCAAATATATATATATATATATAAATATAGACAGTGAAGTCTATTGCTGTATTACTGTATTATTGCCATCATGATATTATTAAGCCTTGTCTGCAGGAACAACACATTCTGAGGAAAGAAGAGTATTGCTTTTTAAACAGGATTGGATTTGACAGAAGCATCATTACACGAGAAAGTTTAATTTAAAAGCTCTTAAGAAATGTTGAAGATATCGCTAACACTGTGCATTTATCTTGAATTGTGAAATGCATTATGGACATCAAAGTGTTGTAAATTGGTTAAAAACTTCTAATGTCCTGCGATTAACTTCATTAATAAATCGCCATCATATTTCTCCTGAAACACTCGAGATGAGCGGCAGATTCGTGATAAACACAGATGGCCCTAAAACTAGAAATGAAGAGGCAATTAAGCACTATTAAGAATCCTTCAATAAAACCTTCAAGAGCAGAGAAGAGGGTGACGCCGTTTTACTGTCCAGTCAATAAGTGTCCTCACAGGAGATACATTATGTGTGTGTGTGTGTGTGTGTGTGTGTTTGTTGTTCTCAGAGGAGCAGATATATACGGACCCAGAGACGACTTGTGGTCCGACGTACAACACGCTAGGGAGCCGTGAAATGAAGCACGCGTGTGGTGATATCTTTGTGCGTTACAAAGCGACGAAGACACACAATAAGTGTCGAGTTTGGAACCGTAAAAATTGTGCGCACATCCGTGAGCGCGCCCTGTGACTACAGAGCAATAAAACGCTAATGAATGTGCTCTCGAAGTTTAGCTCGACGGTCTGGGATGGCCGGAGTCTCGGAGGGAGCGTTTGTTTTATGACCCTACCCACCCCTCCAGGAGATGTGGGGCATCGGGAGCAGGGGTGGAAACTAAGCACCTTTTTTTTAATTTGAGTTGTACTTCAGACAGTCGGGTGTAATAACAAAAATTAAAAAAAACATCTGAAAAATACTTGACTCTCAACATTAGATGGTGGATGTTTCTAAAGATGATAATTACTATTGGGAATACTACAAATCAAATAGACAATAATCATAGTTAAATTCTTTTACAATCTTTTTCATCTTTCTTCCTTACACCTTTAACTTATGAATTGTTTCTGCTGGGATTTGGAATAGATTTGAAGGTTTATTAATACATTTGAAGCCATGTCATGGTCTGGGTCCAGGTTATCTGGAGGTCACATGACCAAGTTGTCTTCAGCTTGAGGTCCTACTCACACACACCACCAGTGGGCTGAAGAATTCTTCATATTTCTTTATACTCATTTACAGGGTTCTTACACATGTTGACCAATGGATTTCCATGACTTTTCCATGACTTTTCCATGACTTTAAACCAAAGTTCCATGACCAAATTGAAATCTTGGTAAAAACATGAAGAATTCAGAACATTTTGTGTATTGAAAGTGCACGCCGGCTTTTATTTTGAGCGTTTTTCTTTAAAACATTTTTTTTTTATTTCAAAATTGCCGTAAATGAACATGTGACTATAACACATGTCCATGACTTTTCCAAAACTTTTATGATTTAAGTTTTTTCCATGACTTTTCCAGGCCTGGAAATGACCATTTAAAAATTGCATGACTTTTCCAGGTTTTCCATGACCGTACGAACCCTGCATTTAGATCTGAATGTCTTATTTGCAATCTGTGAATGTTTTACGTGGAAACATTTTAATATGACATAAACTTCAACACCAGGTTCAGCCCAAAACTGGAGCAGTAAACTTTTACAAACGACAATGCTTAACAAACACGCATAAAGATCAAGTGGCAGCTGAGCGGATAATGTAAATGATTGCAAAAATACAAAAAAAAGTGTATAAACATATATGAATATGGGCCTCGAAAGCGCTGTGTCATCGACGATACATCAAGGCACGTCCTCACGTTTCTGAGTGAATGTGCTCGGTTTCTTATGCTGATTATTATGGTCGTCACCTACCATCAATGTAACAAATGCAGTAAGAAAATGGTATTTCTTCAACAAATATTTAGATGTTTCTTGCTCTACATTCGCTGCATCTTTACAAGCGATTGAAGTGTGATCCAACAAATGCTGACACACGACACATCTCACGTGAAGCTACTCAACGAAGACGAGCAACATGTTTGACTGACGAAGCATCTCATGTGTTTGTTTGTTTGAGGGACTGAGTCTTTACAGCTCAGTCCCTCTCTAGTCTCCCCCCCCCACACACACACACACACACACACCCACACACACACGACTGGGACGTGTGGGGCCTGGGCAACAGAAGATGAAATCAAACGCCCCTTTGATGAGAGTTTGGCTGGAGAGTGAAAAAGGCATGTGTGCGCGTGTGTGTGTGTGTGTGTGTGCGCGTGTGTGTGTGTGTGTGTTTATGGATATAAATACATCAGAGAGCACTGAATTTGGAGCACAAAGGGCACTCTGCGACACAAACTCGCATACCACCCACATTTATACTCGCACGGAAAACTGGTGGAAATGACACAACACAACATACGACGGTTTGGAAGGATTAAGGGATGAGGAGGAAAGACAGGAGAGGAGGAGACATATGTTGAGTGGGTGGACAAGCAGGGATGGCAGGGAACGGGGTACGACTGGCAAAAATCACACACACACACACACACACACACACGCACATGCAAGTCGCTCTGCCATCTGCAGTTCTCGTCACCTTGCCAGTCGTCCCAACCAACCGAACCTCACTAACCCTTCTATCCATCTATTTTATTTATCCGTCTCCTGGGATTTTAAACACCCTCTTCCTCTTCCTCTTCCTCTCCTCTCCTGCCTGTCGCATGTCTTTCTACACCTCTTGTCTCTAACTGTGTGTCTGTGCCTGAAAATACTGTATATACGTGATGCATCATGTGTTTGCATGCATGCCTATGCGTGTGTCTGTGCAGGGGTATGTATGTGTGTGTGTGTGTGTGTGTGTGTGTGTGTGTGTGTTTCGCCCCAGTGTGCAGGGACCTCTCTTAGCTACCATGAGCTAATGAGCTCCATTTAAATCCAGTTCCTCTGATTCCTGCTCTCGCCCAGTTCCTCAGCCCCAGGGGCCGTTCCCTGCTCTGGCCTGGAAACTGCGGCACGGCAGCGGCCATTTTGGCTCATTAGAAACGAGCTGCTGAACCAACGTGCATGTCTCCGAGAATCAGTATCAGACTAATGGATGACTGCTGTAGGTGTGTGTTTGCATGAATGTGTGTTTCCGTATGTGTTCAAGCGTTTGACTCAATAGTTGTTTGTAGTGTGTGTGTGTGTGTGTGTGTGTGTGTGTGTGTGTGTAGCATCACTTGCTTATGGATGAGTCATCCTCAAGCGCTTCAGTAGCATCATCTTTCTTTCGTTGCACATCTAACTTTCCATTTTTCACACTTTCTCTAGTGCTTGCTCTCTCTCTCTCTTTCTCTCTCTCGTCGTTTTTTCTTTCTCTTTTTTTCTTCTCTTTTTCACACAAAAATATGACATCAGCCAAACCAAACTGGCCCCTCCCACAGAAATGTGAAATTGAGATCATGTGTGCCGGTTTCTTTTATTTGTATTTGACATGGTTGTCACCTCGCCTCAAGCACATGATGTATTTCTTGGACCACACATACACACACACTCTCACACACACACACACACACACACACACACACACACATATAATCATGCTAATCCAAGCACATTGGGCACATTGTCTTATATCTGCCGTTCACTTCTAAAACTGGTACAGATCTTCTCATCTAACTTTGGGCAACAAAGCAATTAAGGGCATTAACATTTGTTATCATTTTAAATAGATAAAATAAAATAAGCTACACCACACCTGTTTTCATCCCCAGTGTAGGAGTTCAATTTGCTTAATTGGATATTCTTAGATATCAAAGTGCCAGTTCTTACAACATGAGACACAAACACAGGCCACTAGTGACACAAATTAATGGTCTTGATTTCTTAAAATGTTAAATGCTAAAATCATGCAATAGCATATAAAGCAACAACAAGATAAACAACCTACTTTCAAAACAATACATCAAATCATCATCTCAAACCTGCAGTTATCTAGTGGCGGTGAAACCTTTACACAATATAATGAAGTATTTCAGGTCCTTCATGTGCTTACTGCTCCGTATGAAGGCCGTCATTTACCGTAAGCGCTGCTTTCTTAAACTATGAAATACCGAAGATAAATGAAAAACACACGTGCAAAACTCTTTGAGCGGTAAATGATTACTCACTACTCTACAGACCACATCACCACATACCACAGGCTCACATACACACACACACACACACACACACACACACACACACACACACACACACACACACACACACACACACACACACACAGAGCGCAGGGGATCTGTGCTTGCTTCAAGGAGGTTTCTACAGTCCCAATAGTCCAGTTTTGAGCAGATTATCCTAATATGAATATTGTCTCTTTGGAGCACTTTAAACACAGAGATGGAACCAAAGCAAAAGACCTCATGCCTAAAGTTACACATGTATCCCTGTTTTTAAACATGGAGGAAAACCACAACATGTCAGTATGAGTCTTGTGTGTGTATGTGTGTGTGTGTGTGTGTGTGTGTGTGGCTCAGTGATCCTATGTTTCAATAAACAACAAATGGCTTCTCTTTTTCCCGCTCATGTGCACGTCTTGTAACTGTAACACACTTACACACACACACACACACACACACACACACACACACACACACACACACACACACGCGCGCGCGGAACAATTGTACCTCATGACTTCCAGTACTTCTGAGTCATTAAGCTATTAGATAGCTGGCCACGAAAAGGCTTCTTTCTCTTCTGCATTCTTTCTTTCATAACCGAAGGAGCTCGCCGTAAACATTTAGACTAAAGTGCCATCGGCTCCGCCGTCTCACACCACGCTCCCGTCACTTTGTGCGGAGGCTCGTGTGTGTTTAAAGTTTACACTGCGCTCTGCTCTTGTGTTTCTTTCTCTCTTTCTACTTGGCATCCGCTGGGGAAATTGATAAAACACACACACACACACACACACACATGCATGTGCTAAAGCGTTTCTCAGAGGAGTTCTTTAAAACTAAAGCGTTTCCACTGGAATTCGACACTTCCAGTCGGAAAAATGGGGAACACTGGGAAGCCATGTGGCATTTTGCGCTGGAAGTGTTCCCAGACTGCCTGTGTAAGGGGGGGAGGGGAGGAGGGGGGGTATGGGGAAATCAGGGGAAACCACAAACTACCGTGGATCTTAATGGTTGGAAGAGGAGAGGAGAAAAGAGAGAAGAGAAGTCCAGTTACTCAATGAGATCAAATATGTAAAAAAAAAACAAAAAACTAAATGCCACAGCAAAAGTAGAGAGGCTGCTGTGTAACTAATAGCCCAGACTAAACAGTTGCATACGTCGGCTCTTTTGTTGTGTTTTTGTGCAGCATAAAGTCATTTGAAGTCAAATAAAATGTGGGATTGGTAGTTTGACCTCTGTGTGCGCTCCTTTTATCTGCTCTGTCTCGTCTTGTGCAAAGGCTCTGGTACATCAACTGTGTTTTAGTGGAGGGCATAAACTGGCTCAGCATCATCCTGAGCAGAGGACGCAGCGCACACACACAGAGGTCAACCCTCTGCTGCACAATAGTGAGCCCATCGACTGGAGCCCAGGACTTATGGACAGAACAGTTTGGGAATTACTCCGAGGCTTTTAAGGACGGTTGAGACGGAGACGAAGAAGAAAAATCTAAGACTTTATTTGTTTGTGTGTGTGTGTGTGTGTGGTCACCATAATGATGTAACAACATACAGCTCTAAGCCACAACACCCACCCCCGCCTGTGACCTCTAAACCTCAGCATCCTCTCCTCATATGAATGATGACCCAAGATGTTATAGGGAACTTATGCTACATGCATACAGTTATTTCTGCATTTCCTCATGTTTTTAGTGGATAAAAAGGCACAATTCAGTTTCAGAAATGTCCTGATTAAATATGCCAAAAAGGCATCATTGATTATTTCTGATTATTGTAGGGTTTACAGGTGAATTGGGTAAAATATAAATGAATACATTAATTTCTCCATTAAACTGGGGAAGTTTAATGGTGAAATTAATTAATTTAATGGTGTTTAATGGACAGTTGTTTTTTGTATTTCAAGTTTTCTGAAGGTTTATGTGTAAGTATGCAAATTAATCAAAATAACTTTTTCAAGAGAATAACCGCAAATCTTTCAAACAATATTTATTGCTTCTCACCTGGAGGACTTTATTCATTCTTGAGTTTAGCTTCTTTTTTATTATAATAAAGCTTTACACGGTGTTCCTCATAATTAATACCATGTTGCTCTTTGTTCCCCAGTTATACCGCCGGCTGCACCTTCTGTCAGGGCTCTCTCGATGTGTCATAAACAAGTAATAAATAATTAGCTTCGCTGTTGATCATTTGTTGGGCCTTTCAGGGTGTCTCAATAAAATGGACCGTGACAGCAAATGAAGGCAGAATGAAAAGAGAGAGCATGGAGAAAAGCAAAAGAGAGAAAGAGAGAGGATGGAAGAGAAAAGACGGATCGGAGGAAGAGAGACAGAGACTGTAAAGAGAGACTAAGTTTAGCTCTCCCCCGAGGACTCCTCTCAGGGTCCTCTTCTCTTTTCATTGTCCTCCTCTCCTCCCTTTCTTCCTCATCTCCTCCTTGTTTCAATCCATCACAAAATAATTAACTTGCTATAAGTGAAATTAATTCCACTAATTGGGTTTAAAGGTATTTTTGGACACGGGCAAAAAAAAAGAAAAAGGAGTGAGGAGAGAGAGAGATAGTTTACTGTGTGAGTGAGTGTGTGTGTGTGTGTGTGGTAACTGTTCACCCAATCATGTCACGACAGGGAAGACGTGACCTCGCCAAGCAGGAAGTGAACTGGGTGAACTTCCTGACCGATTTAGAAGACATTAAGACGGGCGGAAGGATGCTGACAATGAACAATCTCTCGTCGGTGTCATTTCGTTCTCTTCACCGCTCGACGTGTTTTTCGCTCACTTCTCTCCTGTTTCCGCTGCGGTTAAACAACTCTCTTCCCAGAGCGAGATACAGGATTGCGTGGATGGATTCGTCGTGAAAACGCACGTCTTTGAATGTCGGAGCGAGCAGGCTTTCGTTTTGAGTCAGCGAGGAAGAGAAAATGTCAGAAACGGCGTTTCAAGTGGTTTCAAAGCTTAATTACAGGGTTATTACACATTTTGACCAATGGATTTCCATGACTTTTCCATGATTTTAAACCAAATTTCCATCACCAAACTAAAATCTCGGTATAAACATACATTTTTGGGGGAAATTGTGCGTATTGAGAGCGTACGCCGGCTTATATTTTGAGCGTCTTTCTTTAAAAAACATATTAATTATTTCAAACTCGGCGTAAATGAACATGTGAATATAACAACATTTCCATGACTTTTCCAAAACTTTTATGATTTAATTTTTTTCCATGACTTTTCCAGGCGTGGAAATGACCATTTTAAAATTCCATGCCTTTTCCAGGTTTTCCATGACCGTACGAACCCTGTAAGTGAAACGCAAACTAACTAAAATAACATCTGACGTCGTCCGAGCGGATATTTTTATCTCGTCTTTCCTCTTCCATTTTATCGATGTATTAAGGACGCACGATTGAAACATGAGCGCAGCAGATTATTCCGAGCAGACAAGCAGATCAATGACAAAAGGGGGACAATTATACGTTGGCTCTGTGGAGGTATAACATCCTGGCATATGAGTCAGTTAGCGGGAATAAAAGCTGTCGTCTCTGTTCAGCGTCATACTTTCCTCGTGGGTACTTTTTAAAATGTAAGCATTTAGCTCATGTCTGGATTCCAAATGTCTCACAATGAGCTACCGATCCCAGACAATGAGCCTTCCCGCTTACGCAAACTATTCCGGGATGAATTAAAGTGCCACGATTCGACTTGTAATCATAAATGAAGTTATCCACTCTTTTAAAAAGAGCCGACGAACTAGGCCTACATCAGTGAGGTTTGAGTGTCAGATCCACACGTTTAAGGGCATATCGGACACCACAACACTAAACAGGGGTTTTCAAACGCAGAGAAACATGGTTTTAGTGTCGTATCGTGACATGTTTGATTTTCAGATGCAGCGTGTTGCCAGATGGTGTTGTTGTATGTTGTGATAAGAGCACAGGCCTCATTAGCTTCGCATTGAAAATGCGGAAGGTAATGTTTTGATCGCCATGTATGTGTATGCATGCGTGTTATTCGCATAAGTCAAAAAGTATTAAACCAAATCGCATGGAATTTGGTGGGATGATTGGTTATTATCCGGGGACTATTTGATTATATTTTGGGATCGATCGGGTCGAAGGTCAAGGTGAAGGTCATGAAAAGGTCAACATCTTCTTTTTACTATAGCGCGGTCAATTTCTATCCAATTGGCTTGCAACTAATGCCCAAATGTTCATAATTCAATGCCCAATCTTGTGATATGCGAAGGTATGCGCTCTACCGAGTGCCCGTTCCAGTTCCTGTTGCTATCGTCTGTTTGTGGGTTCCTTATGTTTCAACGTGGTAGTCTCAGTATACTCATTGAGGATGCTAAATAAACACTGATCCAAACACGGCCAGGCGCTGACTTCCAAAACCTACATGTGAGTCAAGAAAGTTTTATCCTTTTATAGATTTTATTGGGGACTATGCCGAAACCATAAGAAGAGGCTTTGCAATCTCGGGACCCGAGTGACTCTGTGAATGATGGTTATATTTGATTCAATATGGAAGATGATGATTTATGTTTGTTTTTTATTTATTTATTTTTCTTCCTCGTCTGATTGTCCGTATAGTTGCTTGTTTTGTCATTTTTTATTTATTCATTTTTGATTGTCTGGTCTAACTTAAAATAAAATGATTGAAAGAAAGAAAGAACGTTGTATTTATTTTCTTCCAAGACTCAAGCATACAATCCCAAATGCATCGATTAAGTGAACGTGTTCTCTGACAACCATCCGCACAAAACTTGCGAGCTCACTTGTTAATATGCTGTCGCTCTGCCTGTATCTCGGCACACGGGAAATGAAGAGATTGAATTGATTGACTTGTTTATTCTGTTCCTCCCCGTAACCACGGTTTCTGCAGGCTGACCTTGTTCAAGGGCACAAGTGAGAGATTATAAACCCGGCCTTCGTGCTTTCACCACACACCTTCACACGCGATGTGTCATGTGGCCTCCCGTTGGTTCTCTCCCTCCCCGGAGCTCCAACCATCTCATCTCGCTTCCTCAGTCCATCTTTTTTTTGGACATTTTAATATTCTCTTTCTCTCTTTCCCTCTCTTTAAGCTCTCTCTTTCACCCTCTCCCTCTCTTTGCCTCTCCTGCTCTCTCGCTCCCATGCAGAGCAACATATGCTGCCTCTTTCCTCACACACATAGGCTAATTAAAAAATACTAAGAGAGAGAGAGGGAGTCTGGGCGTGAGAGAGAGAGAGAGAGAGAGAGAGAGAGAGGTGAGGGGTCCTTGGGGTGAAATATTCATCTTACGCCATGACACCTGAGGGCGATCTACCTCTCTGAGTCACCAACATAAAGAGAGAGAGGTAGACTGTTTAAGTCAAACCTGCCCAAAGGATATTAACACCTTTGTGTGTGTGTGTGTGTGTGTGTGTGTGTGTGTGTGTGTGTGTGTGTGTGTGTCCTGCAGCGTATTGTCCGTTAAGCCGATCATGTGCCGCATACACACAGAGACCAAGTGTAACCTGTGGCTGTCACTTTCACACACACACACACACACACACACACACACACATACACACACAAACACACACACACACACAGACACACAAGCTTAAGGAGTTAGTAATAAGCTAGTTTGGTGCAGAGCACAGCATAAATCTTACTCACACTGAGCCACAGCCATAAGCATTAATAATACACACACATACACACAGACAATGCACACACACACACACACACACACACACACAAATGCAAAGGACACGTGATACACACGATACACACGATTTATGATCTTAAATATGACACAAACACACACCATCTCTCCGTTTGTTGTAATTAGATGAATAACCGATATCATCCTCTTTGCCTCTAATGCAGTGGATAATCTGCCGTCTCCAGGCTGGCTAACAGCTGAATTAGTAAACGGACACATTTCTTAAATCACAAGAGTTTTGGTGCGAGAATGAGCAAAATGAGCAAAACACAAAATGAATGTATTCCTGAGAGGGAATGAAACGGTTCAGTGGTTCGAGGTGTCTCATCGACGCTCCCGTCCGGAGTGAATCGCCGTGATTAGGAGGGGTGTCAGTGACTTGCTCAAGGACACGCGGCGGTTGATGGACACGTTATCGGATGCTGGGATTGAAGCTTTCCGGATGATCAGGACAAAGACACGGGGGGCACCTCGGTGCAACTCTGCCGAGTCATGTGACACCGGCGTTTATACACTACCGTTCAAAAGTTTGGGGTCACTTAGAAAAAGAAAAAAAAGCACTGTTTTTTTCAATTAAAATGACATTAAATTAATCAGAAATACACTCTATACATAGTTAATGTGGTAAATGACTATTAATGAAGTCTCTCCAGAGGTTTGTAGAGGCCCATCTCCATGTTCTAGTGGTACGTTGTGTTATTGCCTTAGAAGACGAGCAGAGGCGTAGTTTTTTTGGTATAACTTGTTATTTTGCATTTTTCACAAACAGATTATTCCTTGACATTGAAACCCTTTTTATGTGAGCGCAGCTGAAAACAGTTATGCTGGTGAGAGAAGCTCTAAAACTGGCCTTCCTTTGAGCCACAAGTCTGAATAACAACATTAATATTTACAATGAAAATCATTATTTCTAACCTCGTCAATGTCTTGACTATATTTTTTATTAATCTTGTATTCATTTAATAAATAAAAGTGTGAGTTTTCATGGAAAACACAACATATTCTCGGTGACCCCAAACTTTTGAACGGTAGTGTATATTTAAATGTTACTGAAATACTGATAAACGCTTGATTATGTGATACAAGGCCATTTTTTAAAGCCGCTGAGTGGAGAGGAGAATATAATCCCATTTAGATAAATAAATAAAAAATGCACAAACACACACACACACACACACACACACACACACACACACAAATATTAGTGACAGAGCTTTAATGCTGTGTTTTGCTGAAAGGCTGAAAAAAGACGAGTCTTTTTGACGCCTCCGTTTGTCTTTTGGTTTCTTTCTACGTGTTCCACTTTCCCCGGCACTGAGCTTGACTTCCGACTGAAATTAACCAGGCGGCCCAAAAATAATCCATCGCAAGAGACAAGAGAGAGGGAGATAAATGGGAGACAGGTGAGAGGAACAAACAGTGTAGAGATGAAGAGAGGGAAAGAGTGAAGCAAATGGATACAGAGGGGGATAAGTAAGAAAGGAGACAGATAAGTTGACAGATAATAAGTACAGGAAATAGAAAAAACAAAGATGTGTAGACAGACTCTTTCCGATGTGTGAATATACGAGCATTCCTGTCTCCAGTTTGAATATAGTCTGTCAGCTGATACATCCGTCTGCACAACCCGACAAGACACGGTCAAATATTCATTCATTTTTCTGCAGAGAGAGAAACCTCTCTGCAGAAAAATGGTGGATTGCCAACTTGGCACATTTTTGGAGGAGGTCAAATCGATGGTCTGAGGTCTGCTCTGAGGTCCTGAAGAGGCTTGGAGTGGACTATCTGCTCCTCTATCTTTCAACAAGCCAGCTGAGGGCGGTTGAGATATTTCATAGGCCAATTCCAATTTGGGGAGACCCCGGCGTGGACCCAGAACATGCTGCGTTGAATATGTTATGAGCCCCTGGGAAGGCCTCAGGGTCCCTCAGGAGGAGCTGGAGGGAACGTGGCCTGTCAGGTTGCCTGGGTTACGATGCTTTTCCCGCTACCTGGATCCAGCAGAACATGTAAATGCTGATTATACAGCTGGTTCAGTTATCACACAAAGAATACAATATGGGCCCACACTCACAGTCAAAAGGCTGAATAGAATAGAATAGAATAGAAATATACTTTATTAATCCCCGAGGGGAAATTTGTTGACACAGTAGCAACGATAAACTAAACACAATAAAAGATAATTATAACAAACAAGAAAGTGACTGTGCATAAAGTATGGTATGCAAAGTGAAATATAAAATACAAAATAAAATAAAATATATAGGTATATATACATATATGTAAATACAGCAATGCAAAATTAAATAATATACATATATATATATATATATATATATATATATAGATAGTGTGCAAAATGCAAAGTGTGTGTATGTGTCTAGTGTAAATAATAATAATAATAATAATAATAAATATGGACGACTGAATCATTTCAAGGGGACTTAAAATTATGAAAAAGGACATGAATATCCACGTTTGTACAAAATATTAATTACAAGAGCTTCAAGGGCAAAAGCTTGAGGCATTTCCCCACTAAGGTCCAGCAGAAAAGCCCAATTAAACTGTGTGAGGTGAACAAAGAGCTGAATGTCACCTTGAGGCACACACACGCCAACGCTAGTGATTTGTAATGCGCAGCTAGCTATGCCTGCATGGCCATTTTCTATTAGCCCACTGCAAATCACATCCACTCCAGCCTCATAATGTATTCAGTTCACACACACGCTCACACACACACACACACTCACTCACGAGAGCACGGTGTGCGCAGTGACCGACGCTTAGATCCAAATGGGGCAGGCGTGATGTGAACTTCTACAGAAGCGCACACAACCAGTGCACACATGTATGCACTTATGCCTGGTAAGCACACACACACACACACACACACACACACACACACTTGCACACTCTTATTGTTCAGCAACAATCAAACAGAGTTTTCTCGTAATTAATGAATTAATCAAGTGGTAATGAATGTGGAGTGGCTCCACACGGTGCTGATTAACACAGATGATGGAGGGGCGCGGGGAACAAGGGAGAAGCGGCCGTGTTTGATTCCTACAGTGGAGCTGAGTGAGTGACAGTGTGATTGATGTGTGTGTGTGGGTGTGTGTGTGTGTGTGTGTGTGTGTGTGTGCAGCAGGTTAGAGAGCAGGTCCAAACTCAGGCAAATGATGATGATGATGACGTCAAATCAGCATTTATTTCTGAGAATCTGAGCCAGGGCGGTCCTTTGTGTAATTAATCTTTTGAAAAACACATTATTCTTTCGCCTCTTTGTCTTTCTCATCTCAGCCGTTTACACAGAACATCTGACTTTAAATTAAATAAGTTATTCTGCTCGATAAGTACGCAAATTAGCATGAATGGTAACATTATTACACAGTAAGAAAAAGTAAGTTGTCCTCTATGGCTTCCGTTTTCTTTTAATTAAATGTATGTGCGTGTGCGTGTGTGTGTGTGTGTGTGTGTGTGTGTGTGTGTGTAATCACAGTGACTTTCTCTTCCCAATTAGGACTTTAATCCATCAGCTGGCTGTTGCTATGGTGTTTCTCTCTCCATCCAATCAAAGCCATGCGAGTGACCACGCTCAGAGAAGAGAATGACATCACGACCTCGGCCATAGTCTTGGAAAAAAAGGCATTAAATAAATATATATACTAGTTGACAAATACATACAAAATAAGTATCTATCAGCACTTTTTTAATCTGTTCACACAGGCCCTCAAATATACAACAACCACAAATTAAATTGATATTTCTCACGTGCAAACGGGTAATTATACTGTGTGTGCTTATTGCCATGGAGTGCTTCGAGTTCCCAAAAGCTCTTTATAAATGATGACTAAGAACTGAAAGATTAATCAAAGAAAGTAGCTCTACTTAACTGGATTGGAATAAATACATTATACTCTATTAATCATTCTGAAATTGCAAACCAAACTAAACCAACTAATATTTCTCAATCAAATGAGATACTTAAACACAATATGAAGCCGCTTCGTCAATATTTAACGGTTCATCCTTTGTTGTTTGTGCTTTTCTTTTACTTAAATAAACACTTTCTCGCTTTTTTTCATCTTCACGTATATTTACTACAACTGCACTGCTTGCACAGCTGCTGTCTGATCCCAGGAGGCAGCGGCATGACTGAGGACTCCTAAGCGACCTCTCTGGCCATGTCAGCGCGTCGGTTTATCTCTGAATCTATGGAGGACTCAAAATGACTTAAGTATAAATAAATAAATAAATAAATGCATGAATAAATATCCTGTATATATTCCTGTATTTATTTATTTATTTATACATTTATTTAAGCATGTATTTATACATTTATTTATACATTTATTTAAGCATTTATTTATTTATTCCTATATTTATTCATGCATTTATTTATTTATACTTAAGTCATTTTGAGTCCTCCATATGAATCAACGCAAGCCTTCAGAAAACCATCAAAGTCCGATACTCACTCTGACTTCAGTGATGCATATGAACTAAAAGAACTACATAAGAATAACTTTATTTAATAATAACTTTATTTATATAGCACTTTTAAAAACAAGGTTTAAAAAGTGCTCTACGGATAAATGGCGGCAAAAAAAAAGACCATACCATAAAAGCATTGAATACAACTAAAACCAAACAAATAGACAATTCAAATAAAAACATAAAAGGACTTTCACTTAAAAGCAGTTCTATAAAAGTGGGTTTTTAAGAAGTGATGTGAAGAAGTGCCAGCCTTATTTCCTCCGGTAGGTTGTTCCAAACTATAGATTATACACGCAAGCTTATATAAACTCAACACTTTACTCAACACTTTACTTTATTTCCCCTTGTAGTATTTAGTATTTTAGTATTAGTATTAGTATTTTGTATTTTAGTAGTAGTATTAGTATTTTGTATTTTAGTATTTTGTATTGTGTTTTGTTTATTTATTTGTATCTTTTATTTTTCTTAATGCTCTAATGTACAACCACTGCTGTGATCCTGAAATGTCCCCACTGTGGGACTAATAAATGAATATCTCATCTTATCTTATCTTATCTTATCTTATACACTATACACACAGGGTAGGAGATGACATGCTAAACAGCTTTTTTCTCTAAGGCCAGGTAAGTAGTGATAGAAACATAACATGCATTACGCACAAACCCCGTCACTATGTGCAGCACGTCTGCACATCATGAGATATCCAGGATTGTTTGACGTGAGGTTTAATGAACTGAAAATAGAAATAAAAAAGAGACGGTGTTCCGGGGGAAATGTCTCAGATCGGTGCACATCTGGATGCAATAGGTTCAGATATGTAAATAATAGTATTAAGTAGTAAGTGTAGTATTTTTCACAGTTTGTCTTGCAGATGCTATTCTTTAAATACCATGTAAAAAAGAGAATACTTCTAAAGATGTATTCATTTTAAACACTATATGCCTATGATGATTTATTGTAAAGAATATATTTTAGGAAGCAAGCACACATCAAAAAGGAAATAGGAGTACCCTCTGAAGGAAATCAAAATCAACAAATGTGGAGAAACGTGATTTTCATGCTGCCTTGAGTTTAAACTCGCGGAGACGCGGCCCCACATAGACACGGATAATATCAGCCGTGCAATAAAACATACGTGACACAGCTCTTACTGTTGCCCTGGAGATAGAAAAGAACCCGTCTCCTGTAAACATCACGGCCAACTCAAGAAGAGAGCGATGAAAGGAGAGCTATAAAGAGAGACCGGCGGAGTCAGAAAGAGAGACGGACACATTTGGATCGTACTAGGTGTCCCGACCTTGTCTACTTCACAGTAAACAGTTGAGATGGATTACAGCTGCCTCTTCTGAGGCCGTCCACTCCTTTGTGTGGAGCAGTGTGGCAAAGTCACATTACAGCTCGGCTTAATGAATAACCTCTGGATATAGAGACAGCCAACAGTGAACACTACATTAGTAAACAACAACGGGCACTCGGTAGAGCGCATACCTTTGAAAATCACAAGATTGGGCATAGAATTATGAATCTTTTTTGCATTAGTTGCATGACAATTGGATAGAAATGGACTCTGGCAAAAAGAAGATTGTGACCTTTTCATGACCTTGACCTTTGACTTTTGACCCGATCGATCCCAAAATCGAATCAAATGGTCCCCGGATGATAACCAATCATCACACCACATGCGATTCAAGAAGATGTGGACCTTTTCATGACCTTGACCTTTGACTTTTGACCCGATCGATCCCAAAATCGAATCAAATGGTCCCCGGATGATAACCAATCATCCCACCAAATTACATGCGATTCGGTTTAATACTTTTTGACTTATGCGAATAACACCCACGCATACAAATACATTTTTCAATGCCAAGGTAATAATCTCTGGATATAGAAACAGCCAACAGTGAACACTACATTAGTAAAAATAAAAAATAGGGAACGTAGGACAAATGACTTCTTCGGCCAAATGGAAAAAAAATAATGATACGTCTATAGCAACCAACACACATGAGCCATTGTTTGACCTTTGACCTGCAGCCCAGTGTCGGTCCTCTCAGTGATTACTGAGGGGGAGCTTGGCTCAGAGAAGGCAGCAGAGTGTCCGTGGAAAAGAACTGCCTGTCTCCCTCTCCCTGTCTCACTCTCATAAGGGGATTTATCATTTCCAGGCCCTGACCTGTCGCGCCAGGACAGGACGACCCCGCCTTGAATCACCGCTCGGCGTGACCATGAGAAGTCCGCGTCCAAATCCCAGAGCTCGTGATATCAACGTCAACCAGAGTTTGACGTCCGGTTAATCTGGGGAGGATCGATGCTCTGTCACACATCCCGACGCCGTTATCAAGTCCGACTATTCTCCAACGCGAAGATGTGCGATAGCCCGTTTCCC
The DNA here is from genome assembly GCA_036178185.1 of Liparis tanakae. NCBI lineage: Eukaryota > Metazoa > Chordata > Actinopteri > Perciformes > Liparidae > Liparis > Liparis tanakae. Next base: position 11,802,537 of record CM070089.1, on the reverse strand, counting down.
GCGTCCCGCCGACCTCTCTCTACCCTTCGTTCGTTCCTTATTTCCTGTGGCCTCCATTTTATTCATCCCCTGCTGTCGATGTTTCTTTCCAAAAGTGTCTAATGCGCTTGTCGGCCTCGTGTGCCGCTGTGTGTGTTTGCGTGAGCTCGAGTGTCATGGGTGGCTATAGGAAGCTCGGGTGATTAACTCTGATAGCCACCAGATGCCTGACTTAGAGGTACAGTCACACACACACACACACACACTATGCACGAAGCACTTTAACGGAGAGACAGAGGACGGACAGAATTGGACAGTAGAGCAACACAAAGACACTGTGAGTAACTAAGCAAAAGTAAAAAGGGAGAGACTGATAACGAAGACAGAGAGAGACGACTGTAGGGGAAAAGAGGTCCAGCGTGTGTCATATATACACTACCGTTCAAAGGTTTGGGGTCACCGAGAAAATGTTGTGTCTTCCATGAAAACTCACACTTTTATTTATTAAATGAATACTAGATTAATACAAAATATAGTCGAGACATTGACGAGGTTAGAAATAATGATTTTCATTGTAAATATTAACGTTGTTCTTCAGACTTGTGTCTCAAAGGAAGGCCAGTTTTAGAGCTTCTCTCACCAGCATAACTGTTTTCAGCTGCGCTCACATAAAAAGGGTTTCAATGTCAAGGAATAATCTGTTTGTGGAAAATGCTAAATACAAAGTTATACCTAAAAAACTACGCCTCTGCTCGTCTTCTAAGGCAATAACACAATGTACCACTAGAACATGGAGATGGGCCTCTACACACCTCTGGAGAGACTTCATTAATAGTCATTTACCACGTTAACTATGTAGAGTGTATTTCTGATTAATTTAATGTCATTTTCATTGGAAAAAACAGTGCTTTTTTTCTTTTTTCTAAGTGACCCCACACTTTTGAACGGTAGTGTACGTGTGTGCTACAGAGCGCTGTGTTTTCCTCCCGAGCTCCGAGATGACTGTCACGTTTCTCTCGGATGGCTGTGATATGACCTGAGATCAAAGCTCGGCTCGGACAGATGCCGCAGATGTTGTTCCTCTGGTACGTGTGCATGTGAGTGAGCTGTGTGTGTGTGTGTGTGTGTGTGTGTTTGTGTGTGTGTGTGTGTTTGTGTTTGAGGGAGAAGAAGAACGCGATCGTGGTGCTGATTTTGACTTAACTTACAGTAACTGACAGGCCTGATGTTTGACTGCGCTGCATCTATGTGTGTGTGTGTGTGTGTGTGTGTGTGTGTGTGTGTGTGTGTTTGTGTGTGTGCTGGACGCCCTCTCATCAGTCAGTGCTATCAGATCGGGCGGTCAACAAGCGGTTGGCTGCGACTGTGGGACCGGCGGATGTTGCCTGTCTGAACTGCCAAGCACTAAATCCCAATATCGCGGAGACCTCTATGCAGCTAGAGGAGGCATACAATGACAGATATAAGGCAATATGGAAAATACTGGCGATTTTTAACCCTCCTGTGACCTTTAGGGTCAATTTGACCCCATTCAATGTTTAACGTTGGTGTTCTTTGGGGTCAATTTGACCGCAGGCTGTTTTTCACTGTGTCAAACATATAAGAAATATCAACTTTTTTATATATTTAAAGGGCTATTTAGGTAGTCAACAAACAAACATAAAGTACCTCACACTTAAACTTGGGAAACAATATTAATTCTAATAATTTTCTGGAGGTTTTAATTGCTGGGGTCAAATTGACCCTGAGTGTAAAATATGTTAGTAAATATGAAGGTAAAGAAGTATATTTTTAAATGCCACTTGTTGGATTTCAAGCGTCTTTGAGTACTATGAAAAGCGGCATAGAAATGTTATGTATTATTAGTATTATTATTATATAACAAGTTGTATTTATATATATCAAATTTAGCCAACTATGGTCTAAACTTGGAGGCATTTATTCAAGGCAGTCTTTAAAACATAAGTCACAGACAGTGCTGTACATAAGATGTTCATAAATCAGTAATATTTGTTTATTAGCTCTGACCAGCGGCTTATGAACAGAACAGTAAGTCCCTTTGCTTATGTGTTGTTCCCAAAATAGTCCCTAACTTTGCTGCACATATCCATCTGGACTCAGCCAACTTCTCCATCTTTTTTAATTTTGATTTATAAAGAAAAGTTTTTGCCCGAAATGTGCAGCTCTTTCAAACTCTCACAAGTTATCCTAGTGGAAGTGAATGTTTGTCTGTACTTGTCTATGTGGGCTGCCTGCTGTTGGCAAATATAACTGTAAATAGGCGACATGCTCGCTGACCAGCGGCGGACAGGACTTCCTTTCAAGGCCCCAAAGCACCGCAGTACTGCCGTTTATCACAAATAGAGATGTGCTTGTTTTAATGAGGCTGACTCCTACGGTGAAAGTCGACCATATTTAGGCACACTCATCTCAGATCCCGCGGTGACGATGCTTTTTGGATGTTTTTCTCGGCTTCTGCTCCCGGCGCACCTCGGGAAAACACCGTAGGAAGCAGTCTACCGAGCACCTTAACATCTGCGCTCCAATCAGCGCTACTGTGTTGTGACACGGCTTCCTGCATCATTAACACTCGGAAACCTGCTGCCATGTTGAGCTGTTAGCACTGACAATGATAATAATTTGCATAATTTAAATGTGTGGAAAGTATTATTTAATCGGGCTGTTGTTGGCATAAGGGGGAAAGTTGATGGAGATAAAATACTTTTAAGGTGGGGAGACGCTCAGTGTCCCTGTAACCAGACTCTTAACCCTCCTGTTACCTTTGGGGTCAATTTGACCCCATTACATTTTTAACGTCTCTAAAAAATTATTGACATCATTTTTTTGCTTCATATTTCAGGACTTTTTTCTAATTTATTGGGGACAACTGGGAAAACATCAAAATTCACACGATGATATATTTTCAATGTCCTGAGTTAAACATTTTACAAACATTGGTTTTGGTTGGGTATTATTATTTTTTATTTAAAGGGCTGTTTAGGTAGTCAACAAACAACCATAAAGTACCTAACACTTGGGAAACAATATCAATTCTAATACTTTTCTGGAGGTTTAAAGGGTAAAAGAAAGTGCAACAAATGCTAACTCTAAGAATAAATAATTTGACACAATTTTCCTTTTTCCCCAGTTCAGCTATAGCACTTAAACTTCCTGACAACAAGCAATTGAGGGGTTTAAACTTGTTTTATTAAACACTGTAATGAAAGATGAGCGATTTGAGGGAACGCTACAATTTAGTCAAGAGGCTTGTGATTATCAGAAGCATCTAAAAGCATAACTAGTAAACTACTTCTCTTTAAAATTAAGAGGACAACAGGCGTGTTTGACAATCCAGTCATACCTAAATAACCGTATAAATAACTACAACACTGAGTCAAACCCACAGCCAATGGTCACATCTAATAACAGTGTATTGTCATAGCTCTGCACGGACACCTACTAGTCACATGACCCTTGAAATGCATCCTTCGAGTCTAATCCCAGAGCTCAAACATGAGGTGAAATGACACGCATGAGCTATTAGCTTCAGTCAAACATTCAAATATCTGTCAGCGAATGTATATGAGAGACACTCAATGTCCGTGTCATGTGCTTTTTTTAATTTATTTTTTATTATTATTTATTAAATGATACATTATCTGCAGAACAATAACAATATGTATCAATTTTTTTTTTTACTGACATTATCTTCCTGTAACTATGAAAAATAAAGAATACAAATTAACTTTACAGTTATTAGGAACATCAGATGTGATATTAGCCATATCACAGGTAGAAAAAGTAATATACAACAATTATACAATTTCAGGTAAAGGCAAAGAATACCAGAAACAGCCACAATACCAAAACAACAAACAGAAAACAACAACAGAAATACAAAGAAACAATATGGTAAAAACAAAAATACAAAAAATCAAATAAATGTAGTTATAAAAAAAGGGGGGGGGGTGCTTTTTTTTTTACATCATTTACGTGTGTGTGTGTGTGTGTGTGTGTGTGTGTGAGAGAGAGAGGTAACAAGAGGACTGAGCAGTGTGACATGGTTCCCTCTGTCAGGGTTGATAACCCAGCCCTGATAATTGCCATAGAATATTGATGGAGAGGAAAATGGCCCCAAGCAGATCTCTGCTTCATTAGTGAAGACTAGGGGGCCGGACACGGGAGGGCTCAGAGCAGTGGGCGGAAGAGAGGAATGGAAGAAAAAGGGGGGAAAAAGAAGATTGCTGCTATAACCACAGATGAAAAGGTGATGTAATGGATGCTGAACAGATGAAGGGTCAGAGGGAAATGAGGATTAGGGACATTGTTTCGAGTCCCGTGTGGCTTTTTAGAGAACCCAAGGATATCGAATCACTCGATCCACGACACAGATCCAGTGACAAATAGAAAAGCTGCGATGTCATTCTTTCCTGCGCCGCGTTATCTGTGAGTGATGAAGACGAAGGTCTGAGCTGTGTTGTGGCCTCCGACAAACTATCAGGACATGACAACAATCACAATGAATCTCTAAGAAAAAAAACATCCTCCTCCTCCTCCTCGCCTCCCCCCCTTTTCTCTCTCCGCCCCTGTTGGTACACAGTGTTTGTTTAATGTGGTATCGCCATGGTTACCCGTCTGCCACGTTGAGGTACCGTCATTAATCATCAACTTTATCGCACACTGCAAACCCGGGAGACCAGCGAGGACATTTTACGCCGTCCACGGATGAAGACGCCGGAGGGGTCCGACGTCCGAAGACGTTAAAGAGGCCGGGGTGTGTTTTTAACGCGTTTTTACACGTGTTTCACGCGTAAAAATTCTAACGAGACTATTAAAATCCCATCATGTTCCACACAGACTGCGATTATTTATCTTTCCCGTCCCTCCATCCCTTCTTTCGATCCATCTCTCCCTTTGCGAGCGTGTTCAATCTCTTTTGGTTGACATGACAACAGACGATGTCGCGCCTCCTGTTCCGATGACATCACTACAGGCGCCGAGCCAAAAAAAACTGTCATCTCCTCTCTCGCCCTCTCTCTTTCAGACCCATCGATCGGGAACACAAATCACAGATGTGAAGAGGAGATGAGTTTGGGTCAAAAGGTGGAGAGGGGGAGACGGGACGGGAGGTATAAAAGAAAAGGAGGGAAGAGGATGAAAAGGGAAGGATGAAGAGGAAGACTCCGGAGAGAAGGACGAATAGCTGCACAGTTACATCCGAGCTGTCACCGCGCCCACCCTCTGCCGCCAGCCGGCGGAAATGGAGTGTGTGATCGCTCACTGATTCCCATACAGGTGACTTTGGCACACACCTCAGACACACACCTGCAGAACACACGCTGGGCGGCGAGGGCCTCAGTGTGCATGACATGAAACACATCAGTCAATGTGCAACAACCATGTGGATTCGGATTTTAAAAAATACGCTAATACATTGATAGTTGATATTTAGATGTTTTTTTTTTCTTTATATAATATTATTCATTTATTCATTTATAAAATTATTATTTTTTATTTTTTATTTAGCGTGTTAGTATGCTAATTAACACTAAATGGGGACGGCTGTAGCTCAGTGGCTTAAGAGGGTCGTCCTGCAACCCCAAGGTCGTGGGTTCGATTCCCGCTCTCCCCATTAGTTGCAAGCCGAAGTGTCCTTGAGCAAGGCACTGAACATCCAGCTGCTCCCCAGGTGCATCACTGCAGCCCACTGCTCCTTAATAACTAAGGATGGGTCAAATGCAGAGAATACATTTCATATATGTATATAACTATATGTAATATGACAATAAAAAGTATCTATTCTATTCCATAAAAAAAGGATAATTATTATTTATTATTTATTTCAGACGCCAAGTTCCATATAAAATAACAGACACACAATTATAAAAAAGAGAGAAAACAAGAAGATACAACACACATAATACAGTTCATTAAAAAGTATGAAGACTTTTGTGCCAATGTCGTCTTGTATTCAAAGTAAATCTTTAGAGGGATGACCAGAGCCTCGACTATAAAGTACTCAGATTTGTCCAGTCGACAAATGAAACCATACATCAATTGTCTCAAGAGCGCCTCACAGGTTGGTAAACTTGCTTAGACACAAACAACTGGCATACACTATGCCTACTGTATATATAACACAGGCGAAAGGCAGTATAGCAAGGTATTCAACACAGAAACAGAATACATCCTATCTGGTCCTTGGATATCTGGATATCATATCATGGCAATCCACGCTGTAGGTGACACACTATTTTACTCAAAACCATAAATGTCCACCTCATGGTGGCACTGGAGGAAAGGTCAGATGATCCCTAAACGTGAAATCTTCTGGGAGCCATTATTTTCTCACAGTAACCGATCTGATTGTTGAAGAGATACGTCAGACCACGACGTGCATCGAGCCACAAACAGTCGCACGAAAGCTGCCCTCGAGAGTTAAACCCCTCTCCTCTTTATGGAGCTGGTTACAGATGCAGCTCTGGAGGTGGAAAAAACACACACACACACACACACACATACTGTTGTAGGATTCCTGTAACACGCCTGTTTTAGCCATCATGACTCCAGAGTGTGAAAGTGAGCCTGGTCTTTTGGGAAGTGGACTGCTCTATACAGATATATAGAGGAACTGACTTGTTCTCTCCCTTACACACACACACACACACACACACACACACACACACACACTCACACACACACATACAATGTGGTCTGTGGGGAAGTGGTCCGTGGAGCACACACATCAAGACTGGCCTAGATAGACGGGATAGAAGGACACACACTTTCTTGCACACATAGACAGTCAAGGACACTCTGATGGCCTATATAGTTGGGTCACTTCATACCTTGTCTTAATAAGGATGGAGGGATGTAGAGAGGAGAGAAAGGGAAGGAGATAGCGTCAGAGATATAAAGGTAGAAAGCAAGAGAAAAAGAGGAGGTGTGAAAGAGCCAACGGGGTGTAAAAGAAGAGGGGAAGAGACAGGAATACAGCCAGGTTGGTTGAAGACCCGCCTTCCAACCTCAGTTTCATCCTCTCGAGTCCAGCGCTGGTCGCTATGGTGACGACCGATGAAAAGAACGGAAGAGATCGCAACAGAAACGCAGACTGAAGAAACAGAGCGAGGCCGAACCGATGAAAGGGTCAGAGAGATGAAGGCTCATAAACTCGTGGTTTATGTTGTCAACGCCTACCTCCGTCGATGGTGCTTGTGCCATAGATGGGATTCAATGCCATGTGATGGGATTCTTAAGCAACACAAAGACAGGTCGCATCCCCCTCTGATATTTATTTGTGTTATCTTCATCGGATAACCAAATTCTTCTTCTTCTTCTTCTTCTTCTTCTTCTTCTTCTTCTTCTTTTTCTTCTTCCCTTTCCTCTTCTTCCTTTTCCTTTTCCTCTTTCTTCTTTCTTCTTCTTCCTCTCCTCCCTCCTCTTTCTTCTTCTTCTTCTTCTTCTTCTTCTTCTTCTTCTTCTTCTTCTTCTTCCTTTTCCTTTTCTTCCTTTTCCTCTTCTCATTTCTTCTTCCTCTCCTCCCTCCTCTTTCTTCTTCTTCTTCTTCTTCTTCTTCTTCTTCTTCTTCTTCTTCTTCTTCTTCTTCTTCTTCTTCTTCTTCTTCTTCTTCTTCTTCCTTCTCTCTTCTTCTTGCTTCTTCTTCCTCTATTCTTTCTTCTTCTTCTTCCTTCTTCTTCCTCTTCCTTCTTCTCCTCCCTCTTCTTCTTCTTCTTCTTCTTCTTCTTATCCTCCTACTCCTTCCTCTTTCTTCTTCTTCTTCTTCTTCTTCTTCTTCTTCTTCTTCTTCTTCTTCTTCTTCCTCCATGTCTTACAAGGAAGCAGAGCCCCGCTATAAATGGAAACATCTATTTTTGATTTGTACCGATCACCTGCAGCCAAGCATCCCTGGCACTGACTGTTTGATGGTAACTCAGATGCCCTGTATGTAATCTATATGAACCCATTCGGCGTCTACGAGATATCGGCATCAGAACCGTTGTAGTTCCTGTTTGTGGCCGGAGTCGTAGTGACCAATCACGCGAGAGCAGGCTTCAGTTGACCACAGGTAAACGGTCCGTCTGGAGGAAAGGAGGCGGAACGCATTCGCCAAAATGCAATCTGAGAACCCGCCGGCTATCGATGGACAAGGATTTTTTTTTATCGGTTTAAAATTCATAAAAGCAGAAATATAACCGCTCGGCCCCAGAGCGTTATCTGCCGGCAGATTTTGAGGTGGCTCTTTATTTGGCAAGGTGAAAAGCAAGGTGGGAGTGTGTGTGCTGTAACGGACCGGCACATAATGTTTGTTTTTATTGACCTTGGACATGATCTCTCCATACCGTAAATTCAATCCTGACATTTAGCATCAAGCAAAAAGATACACTGGAATTTTTTTTAATTTAAACGCGTTTGGCGACAAGGTTATTCGTAAAAGATGTAATCTTTAGACGAACCGCCCCTCCTTCACTCGTGCTGAATTGTTTCTTAACCTTTTCCTGTCTGGGTCCGTACGAAATAAAAAGTAACAAAAAAGTGCTTGATGCCCCCGGCTACACAACGGGCTTTTGTTACCCATGATTCTTAGCTGCAAGAAGTGATTTGACAGCTATCAACCCCAGACACATGCAGAAGAAAACGGGAAAAAAAATGCACATCCTCACACACCCAGAGGCAGAAACACACACACACACACACATAGAGAGACACACAACACTCCACTCTTAGTTTAATCTATCTTGCCTGAGTGTTGTCACACAGCAGGGTGATGCTCACGGCAGAGTTTGTGTGTGAATGTGTGTGTGTGTGTGTGTGTGTGTGTGTGTGTGTGTGTGTTTGCATAGGGCCCATGGCGACAGACCACCTTCTCTGTAGTGCAGCTATCCATCCATGACAAGCCCACCAGAAGACAGACTAACAAGACTGCTGCAACTGAGAGCCCGACAGAGACGCCTGGCTGTACGTCCTTTGAGCTTCAAACCTCTCACTTCCTGTGAGAGAGAAGTGTCAAAATAAGACGCAAGATATGTGCACGTAGTAGTAAGCAAGGTGCACGCACGGCACGCTTTCTTCGTGGAGCGTGGTGTGACAATCCCTCGCACAAAGAAAGCAAAACCTTTTCACATCTATGAATATAATCGGCTAAATAGACTAATACGTCTATATTTTAATTGTACGGACAATCACAAGAAATAAGACATTTTATTCCATTTCTTCAATTTAAAAGAAATTCTCTGCTGGGACATCAAGGCTAGAAATAGATGCACTAATGCACTGTAAAAACACTTTTTCTGTTCATGAAATAGAATCATTTATGTGTCTTCAGTTAGGAAGAAGACACACTTAGAGCTTTCAATTAGCTGATGGATAGGTAAGAGCGACGTTGATCGGATTAGCTTCCTCTTAAAGACACAGGTGAGTGTTTAGTACAAAAACAAAACAAACACACACACACACACACACACATCTCCCTTGTGGTGCAGAAGTCAGTATGATGAGAGCCTGAAGGTGACTAGCATTCCTCCCCCTCTATGTTTCCTCTTGTCCTCTTCTGAATCCATTTTACTCTTCCTCCCCGCTCGCTCTTGCGCTCTACCTCTTCACAATCTTAAATTATCCTGATGAAAAAAATTAATTGGAACATCTTTTAATACATTAGAGGCCCAAAATACCAATTTCCTTAACCGTCTTTTTGCTACGAGCAGTTAAGTCTTGTTGTACATACGTGGGACAATGATGGTTATTTCACTTGAGAGATTTCTGGGCTGTTTTATTTATATGTTTCTCACTTTTGGGCTCAGATGCACAAAGTGATAAACTTTCATTCACCACGGGAAGATAATCAATTCTCTTGAAACTTGGAATCAAGTATGTATTTATTCATGCCAAATGGATTTGCACTTACAGCATCATTTTCTGGACTAAAGATGCAACCATTACATTTTCCAGTCAATCGTCCATTGTCGGCATCTGTCAGCTAATTGAATGAGAAAGTCTGAAAGCCAGGACACGTACATTTAGAAAATAAGAAGACATTCTTCCTGTGCATCTAAAGTTGTAGATGACAAACACTTGAGTTGCATTGTCACCT
>CM070089.1:11619971-11787471 GCA_036178185.1 Liparis tanakae | reverse complement strand
ATTGTATCTCAATGGGACCGACCTGGTTAAATAAAGGCTAATAAAAAAAAAATATATATATATATATATATATTAAATCAAATGCTTTCTCTCAGTAAGAATAATCTTTGAATGGGTCGAACAAAATCCTTTAAGTCCAGCTAAAGAATTAAAAGTATATTTGTATATATATATATATATATATATATATATATATATATATATATATATATATATATATATATGTATATATATATATATATTGTTTATTTTAATTATTTTTATATATATATATATATATATATATATATATATATATATATATATATATATATATGCTCTTGAAAAACTGTGTGTGTGAGCGTTTGATAAACCTCTGCAGTTACACTAACCGGCACATCACACAAGCTCAAAGTGAGACGCCGCATAGGAAGCGAATGCATCAGTGGCGGTTGCAACATGTCTTTTGAGGTGACTTCAATGAAATCACTGAGGATATCAAGTCAAATCATTAGTGTGAGGTGATTTGGCAGGTGGCCAGCACCCGGGGGTAACCATCGGAAACCAATTAATATTCCTAACGGAGGTATCATGCTTCTGGCACGATGCCCACAGGGAAAATAAACCCACTGATTATGCTGCTGTAAACTGCTGCTGTAATGAGTGTGTATGTGTGTGTGTGTGTGTGTGTGTGTGTGTGTGTGTGTGTGCTCTACATACAATGACATGAGATGCCACAGGTGTGCATTTGTTTCAGCTAATCGCGTGCGGCGTTTAACGACGAGCCTTTGATTCGGGTTTGTGCGTCTTAAAGACACAGGCACGGCTATTCATTTGTAAACAGTCAGATTGTGTATCGACGTATAATTGGTTCATTCAGCGAACATGAGCATGGAGTGCGATTCAATGTGTGACGCCAAGTCTGTTTGAATTACAGAGTGGATGTAAAGATGTAAGCGAAACAATAATGGAGCGAAAACTCGAATACCGAATATACAAAGCTGGCATCCGGCATCAGGAAGTGTAAGGAAAAACAACTGAATATACGACAGCTTCTGCGGTGTTTTCTTTCTATAGGCAGGACTTGGCGACACTGAATCCCTCAAGGACAAACGTGTCGTTCCTTCCACCTCCATCACTAGAGAAAGGAGGTCGGGGTCGGCCATCGTCTGAGGAGTTGGTAGAGCGTCATGGTCGTCGAACACACTGCGGGTTTGGAGTTAAAATGATGAGGCTGCTGATACTTTTGTTCAAAGGAGGGCCTCTCTAATAACTACCAGGAGCCAGAGTGCCATCATCTTTCATCCGCAGGAAACGCATTAAGTGCCCCGTTTGATACCCGCCTCCATACTCCCCCAAACTACTGCTCTTAAAAAGGAGAAGAAAAGGAATACCACAGGCCAATTTAACATAATAAATCGACGTGAACAGGTGTTTCACTGAACGCAGGGAATCTGGTCCATTGTGCATAAATGTATGTTACACCTCTAAGGCTACTCTCATGTATATATTGAATGAACTAAAGAGGCACAGCTAGGCGCCAAAGTGATACCAGTCGTATCCCTTCTAGAGCTGTCATGTAGCTGTCAATAGAGGCATGAAGAATTACCTGTCCATGGTGCTGAATCCATCACCCAGGTAGACTTCAGCCTGAGATACGTTTGCTATAAATTGCACGGAAAAGCACGCAGTTGAAAAGCGTATTAAGATATGATCCAACTGGTTGAGTACATTACAATTACGCCCATTTAAAGTCAGTTCTGCTAATCTGGAGAAGTCTGGTGTACTGTTTCATTTTGACCTGGACGGTCAGGCGTGAACCTCAAGTCGGCAAATGACACACACCTTTTGCTTTCACAGGCTTGATGTAACGCTTTGCTCCTTTGCACCCTGTGCTGTGAACTCACACTGATGCTGAAATGCCTTCTACTGTGACATTTTAATTCATGTATTAGACTTTTGGATGGCTTAATAACCAGTCCCCCTACAAGAAAGCGCATGCTTGCTTGACACTGATCATCTAATTGCCATGCAGGCTATACAGGGAAACCCAATATTTAAAAGAATTGAATGCTTTCCTGCCAAAAGTAATATCAAGCACAACGATCTTGATTCCTCAAGTTCGACTTTATATGGTGATGATGATATACATCTTAGTTCTTTGGACAACTTGGAATAAAAGAACCCTTTTTGGTAATAACAATAATAGATTAAGATGACATCATGGCAATCAAGGTGAATGTGATCTGTTTCACACACATACACACACACACACACACACACACACACACCTGTGCCCTTCACGATGATGCCATTGTGTTTAATCTGCCTATCATTGCATCTGCATATCTTCTGCAGGTAAAATTCAAGCGATGATGAGTTGCTCCTCGGAACAAACTGTTGGTGAATGTGCCTCGCTGCGACACAGATGCACACGCACACACACACACACACACACACACACACACACACACACACACACACACACACACACACAGAACACACATACACGCATACACCGCCATCCCGTCTCCTCATCCCCTGTTGCTATGGAACCTGTCGCCAAGGCAGAGAGGTATGTGGTTGTGATGGAAGTGGTGGACCATGGCGACGACGACGACAACCATGATGGCCATGACGACGATATTGGTGATAAATAAGCCCCATTGCTCAATTAGGTCCGGCCCGCCGTAAACCGATACGTTGCTGGGCTTCGCTCTCTGCAACGTGGGTGGAAGGAGCGACGCGTAATACTGCGCAATGCAAACAGACCCTTTCCTCACCGCCAAACAAACCCCAGCTCTGGATTTCGGCTCACTCGCTTCACATGTGTTGCTTGTTAAACACTGAAAAAAGTCGTCGTGCTGAACTTCAGTCGTGTCTCGTGCGAATCAACCGCCTGTCCTGCGCTGCCTTCCCCCAGAATAACACACCAGCAACCCAATTCAGAGCAGACACACAAGTCCCGCAGGCCCTCCCACTGCCACCTGTCATCTCGAGGCGATTTTCTCTCGCGCGCGCCGCCGTCCAGGAGTCCTGCGGACTTGATGCAAACTTGGATTGAAACGTGACAAATGCGACTATTGATTATTGAAGAAGGGACGATCGATCGGCGGTGATTGAGTGCGCGTGTCGGTGGGCGCTGCTCAATTTCCAGCTCCTTAGCGACGAGTGTGTGTGTGTGTGTGTGTGTTCATTTCTGACTGTGACATATGGCCAACAACATGTAGAGCTGTATATATGTGCAGTTTGGTGTATTCCCAAAAACGGAGAGCCCTGGGGATGCACAATCTGGCAGATCTCCAAAACGTGTCCGAAACAATAACGTCCCCCACCTTCGACTGCTTGTTGGCTAAATATGGCCCCTGCCCACCCATTATGCCACAGTCTCCTCGCGGACAGGCCTGTCACACCAACAAGTGTGGACTAAACCAAGCGAGAAGGAGGCCTCGTGTCTGTCTACCTGCAGCCCTGTTGCACGAGCGCTAAGTTCACTTGCTGCGCAAACTGCACGCAGCGGGGGGGAAAAGACCTGATGAACACGCCGCACACACAGCGGGAAAGTGGAGGAAGGAGAACTGCTTCTGTCCATCTGTTGAAAACATGGAGAGAGCGAACACCCCTCTCCTGTTCCCCTCCACCCCCCCTCTCTCTCTCTCTCCACCTCCTCTTTCCCCATCCCATCACCATTTCGAGACCATCATACCCCTCTTACCCCCCCCCCCTCTTCTTCTCTCACTCCCTCCCCTCGCCTATATGCACACTTGCAAGATGTTTGCCAGTTTTAAATATAAAAAAGACACCACATACCTTGATGGTTCTCAAGGGTGTCCTCCGGGATGTACATGTTTTTGCTTTCATTTACCATAAATGTAGTCCGGCGTTATCCCTATAGGTGAATGGAAGAGAGAGAGAGGGCAAGAACAGCTGGAGAGGCGGAGGGAAAAACAGCCCCCCAAAAAATAAAGAAATTAAAAAGGGGAAAAAGAAGAAGGAACTGTCTGACACGGACAGTCTTGGGTATTCCGTTATTTCGTTGTTTATGGGGAGGGTGTCTTCGGATGGAGTGAATATTACCTAATCCCCATGATGGAGGTGAAGGCGAGAAAAAAGAAGGAGCTTTCGGCGGAACCGGTTGGGAAAACGCACCGGTGCATCTCTCGGTACATCCGGGCCCTAGGCGAGAAACATGAGACACCGCGTTCAATTCAATTCACACCTCTCTCTCTCCCCCTCTCTCTTTTTTTCTTTCTTTCTTTCTTTCCTCTCCCCCGTTGACTTAAAAAAAAAGAAAGGTTTCAAAAGGTTACCAAGCACGGGCGCTGTCAGTGACGGTCGCAATGGAAGTGCGCAAAAGACGCATTCGTGCGCATCTTCAGCAGCGTGTCAAATTGTGAGAGGATGAAGAAGAGGAGGTGGAGGTGGTGGAGGAGGAGGAGGAGGAGGAGGAGGGGAAGGAGGAGGAGGAGGAGGAAGAAGAAGAGAACAGGAGACAATTTAGAAAATGAGAAGAGTGTAAATATTCCATCACGGGTAGCACGGGGTTAAATCTCCCAGTAGGTTGTCGGTTATTCCACGAATCTATAAAAGAGTTCCCCCAAAAAACAGAAGCCAGGCGGTCCTGTCTCATCCGGAGACCGGTCTCTCGGTCCTGATCCAGTCCATGATGGTCCGGCAGTGGTTCTGTCTGTCAGTCTGTGTGCCTGTCTGTCTGCCCGTCTGTCTGTCTGTCTGTCTGTGTCTCACTGATCGGGAGTTGGAGCTCTGTCTTCTTTCTGCCTCTGCTGCCTCTGCAGCTCAGCTCTGCAGTGATACACAGAGAGAGAGAGAGAGAGAGAGAGAGAGAGAGAGAGAGAGAGAGAGAGAGAGAGAGGCAGCCCCCCTCCCCGTGCATGTAGACGCGTTGACTGTTTCCAGATGTGTGTGTGTGTGTGTGTATGTGTGTGCGTGTGTGTGTATGTGTGCGTGTGTGTGTGCGTGTGTGTGCGTGTGTGTGTGTGTGTGTCCCATGAGAGAAATAAGGAGGGAGGGAAACTGTATATAGGCAACAGTGAACAACCGGCGGCTGGTATCCAGATGATGATGTTGATGATGATGATGATGATAAAGACACAGATGATGATGATGTTGATGAAGTGTGTGTGTGTGTGTATTTGTGTGTGTGTGTGAGAGAGAGAAAGAGAGAGTAAAAAAAAGAAGAGAGAGAGTCATGTCAGCAGGAGGAAACCGAGATGTGAGATGTTGTACCTGATTTGCCTATAGTCCCAACACATCTGGACTGCTTCAGCCCCGCTCTTTTCTTTGGCCAAGGCCGTGTTTACACACACTAAAGATCTGGTTTTTCAACTCTTGTATGACTCAAGCTCTGATTTTGTCATACCATGGCTCCCTTAAACAGAGAGAAACCACAAGGAAGCTGTTTTTCAGATATTTGGATGCCGTGTATACAGACTCGAATATCACGAAGAAGATGGGTTCAGGAAGTTCATCGCGCAAAAACTGAACGCAAATTTTTTTTTATCTTGAGGATAATACAATTATTTTAAAAATTCAATTATGTTTCTTCTTTTTATACCCTCGGGACGGTGAAGTTCGTTTCGACATCATTCTCAATGACCGGGGACAAATTTCCCCCTCGGGCACACAAAGTCATTTTCTGGAAACATGGGACCATTTTCTTGGGGAACACAACAATGGAATAGAGCTCATTTTGGGAGTCAAATGTCAAACAAAGTCAACAACATCAGATCTTACCTAAATAGCTTTGGACCAAGCTTTGAAGACACTGAGTCCACTCTGAGGCTTGTGGATGAAGCTGCTCAAACAAATAGCATGTTGCTATATTTAAATGGAGCTGTTCTCCAAAAAGCTGTTATGCAGCTCGATATAAAAGATAAGAAAGAATATTATTTCCCCATAATTTAGTCAGTCCTCAGAACGCTCTTGATCTTATCTTGATCTTATTTTGAAATGCAGCTCCTGTCCTTTCCTGGCTATATTCTCACAATGCTTTATATTAAAGGATGAGTTTTAGATGTCAGATGTGTAAATGGCAATACTTCACAAAACTGAATAATGGGGCTCGATAAATCAGGATGTGTTGAAGCTGCTGAGCAGCATTTTAAGATTCTAATTATGGTACATGGCCATCATGTGATTGTATTTGACACTGAATACGAACTTCACAATGTGCAGGCCTGATGTCAATCTCACTGCGGGCTATAATCAGGAGGTGAATCTGATGACTCAACCCAGCCTGTATTCATTTGTTCAGTGCCAGAGCACAAAATTACCACCCACTGTCCTGTAATAGAATAAAGCTTTTTGTCTACATGTGTCACTGCAGACATAGTAAAGACAGGGAGACAGCATAAATGGTTCTATTAATGTCGTTTGAGAGATGCATTGTCTATTTCTGAACAACATACGGTGTTTTGTGGTGATGTTAACATACTGGAGGGGTTGTTGAATACGTGCACTGATGAATGGATGGAAACATTCCCTGCAATTGATGTTGCACAAACTGAATTATTGGAAAATAATCCAATAGTAAGTAATTGTGCTTATTTGACGGGCATGTCACTTATAATACATTGTTAGATTGGTGAGTTGATGCGTTCTACTGTTAAAGATGGTCAATGCAGAACTGGTTTTAACTATTTAACATCTGGGTTGGGAGATGACAAAGTTCTGCAACATACCTCATTTGTTGACTCTTTATAATCATCTTTTTTGGTGAGATATTGGACACTTTTACCTATTTGGGTTTTATGCTGGGACTATTTGGGAAGTTTAGTAGGGCAGTGAGAGCTAATATATCATAGCGCCACTAGAAACACAACATAGTGCCCCATCTAGACACTGCTGTTTTGTAATGGGTCACGAATAAAAAGCCCTACAGATCGGGAACCACCGGTAGATCGTAAGTATATGGCTGTCAGATAAATTAACTGGGGCAAAAAAGTAGAAGATTTCTCCATTAAATGAGTTCCAGAGGAAGTATAAAGCAGCAGAAAATGTAAATCCTCAAGCAAAAAATGTTCCATACTTGAGAAAAGGTATTTAGTTCCTAGCAGACTTCTGACCGATCAGCCGACAGACGGACTTTGATTTTGATAATGGTGGTCTGACTCTCCCTTTCACTTTCATGCCAAAGCCGCCTCTGTTTGATTATCCTGGCCAGTGAATGGAAGCAAAGGCGGAAGAACGGACTGAGGGAAGGAAGAGCGGATGGAGGGCAGGTCGTGGGAACAGACACTTGTGCCCAGGGGACACACAAACACACAGACTCACATACACAAATGTGCTCTGTAATCCAGCCTGCACATGGAATATCTATTCTATTTACGACCGTTCTATATTTGTAGATCCCGACCCCCTTTTGTATGTGTGTGAGCGTATTTGAGTCTGAAGCTGGGTTGGTCTCTGGGAATCTCTGGACAGGGAAACACACTCAAACGCTGGTATTTCATGTGGGAAACCAACAATCTGATGTCCAGTCAAAGGGGAATCCCCTCATGACGACTGGCAGCTGTGCAATGTGAGATTCAGGTTTGAGACTTTTATTAATGTCTTTAAAATGTTCACATAATTTTAAGAAATTGACCTGTTCCAAAAATATTCCAGCAGTAGAATGAGTAGAAATAAGACGGGTGGGAACAATGCATATCCTTCCAGTAGTGGATTTTTGGATTTTAACACCCTGTCTTTTGGCTAAAGCTCATCAACCTTTCTGCCTGTAAGCCAATCATAAGCATCCCCTGGCCTTTCCCCAACAATCACAATCAAGTACTCAATCTTCAATGAATGGTGAAGATCTGCAGATGCATCATGTATCATCATTGACAAATATGCACCCGTGACTAAGCGATAGATACCACCCTGAGTAATAGATGTCTATACCTTAAAACACACACCAACTGGTCACTATCACCCCGAGTGTCCAAAAAGACACACTTGCAAAAGACAAACAGGCGCATGCCAAAGCAGCTGTACATTCAAGTTAATGGCGAGGCAGATGTGTCATCCCGAGTTTCATTCACATTTTGACAATACATTATTTGATGTTCTTAAAACAGATGTTTTCATCCAGTGCTGCATAAAGTGAGCAGTTGGTCATTGTTTCTTTTCTCAAGGACACTCTGACATAGCTGTTGATGAATGCACACCAGCTGTTGGACATTTCTGTGACAATATAAATCAAATGACAGAAACAGCTATCACAGTACACAGCAGAGGAGAGGAGCAGTACCCATTTGAAAGGCTCTATATTGCTAATTCTTGGTCGTTTATTGATGCTCATGTATGTTTTTAACAGTGGTCGTAAACACGTTGACTGAATGAGTGTATGAGAAAGCTTCAGCTATAAAACAGAATCTAGGGTTTTAATGTGTATCCACTTGATGTGCCTATTTCCACTCGACATGCAACATAATATATTGAAATGAATATGTCAGGGGATTCAACATTTAATGTGTGATATAGGTATGGCTGATATTAATTTCAGGAATTTAGTTATGCTCCTGTATCAGTTACAGTTCTGTCCTCGACTAATAATTTCCCAAAACCCTAGAGCTGGTACTTGAAATATATATCAAGCATATGTAAACCAGAAAAAGTTGCACTGCGGGAGAGAAAATGTAGCCTGCACCACTGTAAACTCTGCTCATAGTGTATTTTACTGAGCTTATTAATTGTGTACTTAAAAAATGCATCATTTACTTATGTGCACATTCCTTTATCACCCATTGACCAATAACTGTAAAATCATTTGCAGAACATCATCACAAATAAAAACATGCTGTTTGTTTGTTTCTTTTGGGCATTTTTGTAGGATGGTGTAACTTCTTTTTCATAGGATGTCCTCTGTCATTGAGACAAAACGCTTGGGGATACTTAGAAACACACACACACACACACGCACACACACACACACACACACACACACACACACAACCACGCGCACACACATATGTCTGGACTTTCAAATCAATTCAAGCCCATGCAGTTAACAGCAGGAATGGCTGTGTTTTATCCATCCCTTTAATGCCCCCTAGTGCATTTTAAGGAAAATGTAACTGAGGATTGGGAGACATAAGTCAGCATCAGTATTTATGTTACCCAGAAGCCAGATATACACTCAGGAGTGGAAGGACAGTACTTGTAATGGGAGAAGTGATAGGGAAATCACATTCAAATAGAATACAAACACGATATATTTACTTAAAATACTAAGAGACCCAACAGCGTTGTGTGTCTACCACATGCAAAGCGTCCAAAACCATATATAGGCTTCTACTAACGTAAAATGAATAAATGTAGCCCGTACAATCATCGTTAATACGTAAATAGAGCTGCAATAAATAAATAAAAACTCCACAACCAACCCAATGAAAATGGAATAAACCTACCTGATAGAAGTATTCATTTAACGAGTGTAAATTTATCTCAAATGTAAGTACGTCTACATGTCACATTAGCATTAATTGCTTGAGCAAAAAGTTAAAAAAATCGACTTTTCTATATTCGACTAATAGGGCTGAAATCTCAACAAAGCTGCGCAACTACTCATGTCTGGTTGTTTACAATCTCTCTGGCTAAAAACATGGCCGTTGATAAACTCACTCAAGGCAGTCACCACTCGTAAACTCTTTACACTTTAAAATGTACAGACCGTAAGTTACTAAACGACCTATAACGCAGTTCAAAATTCAGTTGACGCGCTAACTCGGCTGTTGGTTTGTCTTTTTTATCTCGTCTTGCTGTGACTCGTTAGCCGCTGAAGCTAGGTAGCGAGCTAACTTCTCCATAGGGAACAATGACAGCGACTTCTGCAGGTAGCAGCAGCTGTCTCACCGCGAGAGGACTGGACATAAGCCTGGCTGCTCTGCAGCGACAGGACCCATACATCAACGACATCGTGGACGTGGCCAGTCAAGTTGCCCTGTATACTTACAACAACAGGGCAAATGAGTGGGTAAGCGTTAACTTCTTACTATGCTAACGTAGCTTAGCTTCGTCCCCGATAGGCGCGCTTTGTCGCTGACACAGATTTGCCCCAACTTAATTTGTAATTTGTAAACTTTAGTCCTATATTATTTGATCGTCCTTAATTGTGTGCCACATTTTGTATGTTTGGATAACCGTTGTCTCAGAAGGTTCCTCGAAGACTATCATTTTAAATTCAGCTGCTTAGTCGTGTATATACTTTCCTATTTTTATTCCTCAATATAAGTTGTTGCTTGTCCCCAGTGACGCGGTTTGGTTACGCCAGTTGTATCACTTTTTTATTGTATGTTTTTTTAGGAGAAGACAGAGGTGGAAGGCACCCTCTTCATCTACACAAGGTAATTTTCAATTCAGTTTATTTGTATAGCCCAATTTCACAAATTACACATTTGTCTTGGAGTGCTTTACAATCTGTACATATAGACATCCCTGACCTTTGATCTCACATCAGATCAGGAAAAACTCCCAAATAACCCTTCAGGGGAAAAAGGGCAGAAACCTTCAGGAGAGCAACAGGAGGACCCCTCTCCAGGATGGACAGAACAATAGATGTCATATGTACAGAAGGATGGATTTAGAGTTAAAAGTTCATGTTGGACCCTGACATATTTATGTCAACAGCTATGCCAAACTTACTTAAAGTACAACTTGTATTGTATATTTGTCTGGAATTCATTTCAAGTTCTTATTGGTATGTCTTACCAACCAAGCCTACATGTTAAAATGCTAAATTGAGTATTGGATTTTTCCGCTTCATTAACATTTTATCAATTACCAAAATGGGTTATGTCTAATATATTATAGGCAATGTTGTAGTAAATTACATAGCTTAAGTGCCTTTTGTTTTACGTTGTGACTCACTTTTGTATATGTTGGGTTATTCAATCTTTTTTTTAACATTTCTTTGCTGGGTCCTCTTTGTATTTCAGACTGGCATCTCCCAGGCACGGTTTCACCATCATGAACAGACTCAGCATGGAGAACCTGACGGAGCCAATCACCAAAGACTTGGACTTCCAGCTCAAGCACCCCTTCCTGCTTTACCGCAATGCTCGATGTAAGGAGAAAGACACACTCACTCACTCACACACACACACACACTTCTGATGTCTAAATATTCATTATTGATGCCTTCATCTCAACACCTGTTGAGCCCAGTATATGCACAGGCACATTAAATGTAGTTTTATACTAATTGCCATTTTTTTTTGTGTAATATTCATTTTTGAACATTAAATAAATTAGGTTGTAGAAATGACAACATGTTTATTAAAATGTACTTTTGGTTTTAGAGGGGTCAGTAAACATAGAGTTAGACAGACCGCAACAAACTGTACAGACATGGATCACTACATGCTAGGGGACTAGCCACATAGACGCAATAGCTTAAATACACGTTGCTCTGTTTCACAAGCAGCCAAACACATTGGGGCAAACTCTTGAAAAATGGAGATGAAGACGAGTAGGAAATGAGAAATAACAAGAGATAGACAAAAGAGATAGACAGTGTGACCAGAACATATTTGTTTGTGTCTATTTCTTCTGAGAATACACACAACACCATAACTCAGACTTGTAAGACCTGTAGACGATGTGATCTCATCCTATGTAAAAAAACACAGGTGCGTATATAGCTACGAGGATGAAGATTAGCAATTTGATAGAGTGAACACACCGGAGCGTGCTGCTCGTTTTAGTTGGAACCGCTAGTTCCATATAAGGAGCAGAGGGATTGTTGTGTCTCCAATTCTGTCAGCCTGCCTCCCTCTGAGACTTATATCTACATACACACGCACACACACGTGTGCCTTTGGGACAAGAGCCTGACAGCACTACAAAGCCAGCCAGCAGAGATTAGATACACCACAACAGTCACTGATAATACAAACACACACTCACTCAGGAATCACTGAACCACACAGGCCTCCCTCCCTCTCTGTCACGTTCTCACACTCCTTCAGGCAGGTGGAATGCTGTGTTTGGATACCAGTGGATTCCTCACGTCTGCCTTGATCCCCTTACTTTAGTATTTCATTAGTCTTACTGACTGACGTTATTAAACATCCTGACAGCTAAGTGTAATAATGTGTGTGACACACTTTTATCTGTGTTCTCCTAATACCCTTTTTTAGCAGGTTAAATGCAGTCGGGACACATTAAAGATGAGATGTGATTATAATAATAATGACCTGCGATGATACTTGTCTCTAGATGTGGTCAGAGCGTCGGTAAACGCAACTAAATGGAAAGTTAACAGCTAACTCTCATATTTCAGCGAAGGAAAGGAATTTAAAATGTATAAAACTACAGGGTTCGTACGGTCTTGGAAAACCTGGAAAAGTCGTGGAATTTTAAAATGGGCATTTCCAGGCCTGGAAAAGTCATGGAAAAAACTTAAATCATCAAAGTTTTTGAAAAGTCATGGAAATGTGTTATAATCACGTTCATTCACGCCGAGTTTGAAATAATTCATATGTTTTTTAAAGAAAGACGCTCAAAATATTAACCGGCGTACGCTCTCAATACGCAACATTTTCAAAATTGTTCATGTTTATACCGAGATTTCAATTTGTTCATGGAATTTTGGTTTAAAGTCATGGAAATCCATCGGTCAAAATGTGTAAGAACCCTGAAACTATTAATCTCAGCTCACTTGATAACTATTACCTCTGATACAGAGTAAATATTGACGGGGGTTGTGATTTTAAGAGTTGAGCACATGGCAAACCTCTTGGCCTCTTGGCTCCAGACGATTACACCGATATGAGACGGATAATAAAGCAAGCACTTCAGGCGAGATACAGACCGGTTGTAATCAAGCTGATTTCTATGACCATAGTTGCTTTGATTCACGAGCATTGTTGAAACCGTAATCTTTTTTTTTTCTCCATCATGCAGATACGTGACTAGGCTTAGCCAGATTACGCTAAAAACACATGCAAACGGCTCCGCGGATGCTCTAATAGACGCCAGAATGTCACGTAATGCTACGAGTCCCACCGTGTCATGACCTCTGTGAGCAAGGGTCGTGGAATCTTATCACTAGATAAACATGCGGCTCTCAGGGCTGCCGCTACTTCCCGGAATGGCAGTTGGCACAAAGTGGCACCCCGTGTTAAAAATAAACCGTGGAGAATGAAGATATACCAGAGAACGCGCCACGATTAAGGGATGAGAACTTTAGTCAAGATTCCTCTGGCAGATCTAGTCGTACAGGCGGACCGATTGAAAGCTTTTGACATTCCTATAGGCACCAACTATCCATAGCGGCGTTTCAGTCGGCCCGTTGTCTGCAGGGCGGCTGGCGTTAGTCGACCCTCTGACCCTGGTGGTGTTGCTGTCTTGATCGTCGGCCCAAATAGAAACTGTGACTGGTAACTAAAAACTTCTTTTAATGTCTATTTTTTTTTAATTATTAGCCTTTATTTAACCAGGTCGGTCCCATTGAAGCCTGGCCAAGACAGCAGCATAGAACAACAGAAAACACATAACACAAATAAAATATATAAAAAAATAAGATAAGGCAACGGGACTAAAGCTCCGGATTTACACCAAAACAAGAACAAGTGCGGTATGAAGCCGCTCCAATTCCTCTCACATATTTCAACTCTTTTGAGTTGTGACATCTTGAACATGTCCAACACTTCAGGTATTCTCAGCTTGACTGATAGTTTTTGTGGAGGACGTTGACGTCTTCCTCTGCCGGTGACCCACTCATGCAGATTTGGGATAATACTGCATAAAAGTTCATGGCGAAGGGCAATTTTTAATTTAGTTCTACTCATTACATTACATTACATGTCATTTAGCAGACGCTTTTATCCAAAGCGACTTACAATAAGTGCATTTCAACCTCGAGTACAAACTAAGAACAACAAGAATACAGAAAGTAACATTTCCTCATCATAGTCAAACTACAAAAGTACCACAATAAGAGCCATTCAAGTGCTACTAAAGTGCAAATCTGTGTTTTAATGCAGATATAGTCGGAAAAGGTGCGTTTTCAGTTTCCGGCGGAAGATGTAGAGACTCCTGTTGTACCTAATCATAATGAAGCAGAGCCCACAGGTGTATACATGTTTTCATTAATTTAAAAGGTGAATCTCTTGGTGGAATAATAATAATAATAAATGAACAGGCAGCTATTTTGATAACCAGGTAATTGTTGAAGCTGTAAACATAACCTGTTGTGGACAATTTGTAAAAACAGATATGAAGACTCCTTCATGGCCTTTTTCTTTTAAATAGTGTGATTTTTCAATGACACCATTTTCATATTTTATAGACCAACTGATTATTGTTTAATCGAGAAAATATCTGGAAATGTACTGTGGCACGCCACCAGACATTCCAATGGCGTCCCGTACACCAGGTGTAGGGACGGTCTTACCTCCAGGCTGGACGTAGGTGTATCCCAGCTCTCTCTCTGACACCAGCAGGCCTTTGAATCTGACCTCGGGTTCCTCCTCCAGCCTCTCATGTTTAGGTTTCCTCTGGAACAGGCCCCTCAGCATGGCTCCTCTGGTCTCTCTCGGTCCGCTGCTAGTTGCCTCGTCCGAGTCTCTCGAACTGCCAATGAAAGTGATGCCGGCGGTGATGTGACGCTCCCTTCCCAAGTAAAGGCTGCACTGAGTGAATGTCTCTTCATCCGGATCGGGTGGTGCACGTACAGTTTTTAAATGTACCTGCAAAGCAGCCGTCAAGCCTCAACAGGAAGGTTGTAACGAGGGTGGTAATGTCTTTAGATGAGCTTCGATAGCTGCCAATCGCAATATTTATTCCTCCTCCAAAGTCATGAATCCCATTCTGACAGACAAAGGGCGTGATGGTTATTCTCACCATGTGCATTCCTGCAAGAGCACCTACCTCTGACGAACCTCCGGCAAACTAAATATTGTTAAAAAAAGGATCAACGCTGTTCCTCATGACCGATGTGCAGATACCACAAAGCTGATCACATACGGCAGTGAAAGTACGCCTCATCCATCTTCTAACTAAACTAAGTCTAAACAAAACAAAAGCACGTTGTGAGGCGTCCCAGTACCGCAGTTTGGATTACAGCAACAACAAAAAAATGCAACGTTGTCGTACAAGTTGAAGTGAATCAGATTTAACCAAAAATGTCTTCATTTAAAAGCAAATCCACCAAGAAGAGTGTATTGAGTCAGCAATGACTTACTGCTCCTTAGAAAACAATCTAAAACAAAGTCCCACCGAGATAGAAAATGTCTTTTTGATCTATCCAAGTCCCACTGGAGGAGTTGGTGACCGTCTACAGCTGACAACGCACGCGTGTCGCGGTCACAGAGGGTGTGAGAAGGACCGCACGGCGGCTGAAGTCCTGGACCGTAGACGTAGACGTCAGTAGAGCGACGGTTGCCGACGTTCCCGACGTTCCCGAGACCCCCCCCCCCCCCCCCCGTTCAGAAGGGGGCGGGGTGCCGTCATCTTCGGCTTCGTCATTTCCCGTCGGGGCTATCTGCCCATGTGACCGCCGTCCAGTCCTCTTCGTCAGCGTCTCTGCTTCACTTGATGTCCTCCCCCGTCTCTCCCTGCCTCTCTCGCAGTCACCAGTGTCGTTCCACCCGAGCCCTCTCTCTCTCTCTCTCTCTCTCTCTCTCTCTCTATCGCGCTAACTTTCACCCTGAGAGTAACGTGTTGCCACGGCCACTTCTTGTGGTCCTCCTCCTCCCACTCTCTCTCTCCGTCTCTCACGCTCTTCCCCCTCTCCCCCCCCCTCTCTCTTGCTCAGAGGGCTTTTCTATGTATTTTACGTTTTTTGGCTTTTTGCACGTAGCTAGAAATGCGTAAGAATCTTTGACCGTGTTTATCTTTAGCTTCCGGTCCTCTCGTTATCTTCCGTCTTTCTCTTTTTGGGGCGAGGCAGCACACTGGACACAGGGACGGTCTGGTTGTATCTATCAATTCACTTTCACGACCGTTGAATAGCTCCCAGAACTAGATGTGTGTCTCTTGGTGGACATGATGATGATGATGATGATGATGATGATCCACCCTCTAACACACCTCACTTCTTCCTTTCCTTTTTTTTTTGTTTCCCAATTTTCCAGCTCTCTGACTTAGTGTCTCTCAAAGCGTCTCATCCCCAGTGGGCACTAAGCGGCTCTGGCTCCACCAGACTCCCACTGCAGTTACTTATTTTGTACTGGGCTGATTTTCCCAGGCTCAACTGAAGTGTGTGTGTGTGTGTGTGTGTGTGTGTGTGTGTGTATATCTCCCTCCCTCCATATTGACCTCGGTGGCTTGTCCAACTTTTTTCGTAGCCCCGTCTGTGTATATTTGTGTGCTTGTCTGTCTGTCTGTATGGGAATGGGTTGTCTTTCTGTCCACCAGCAGACTACTTGGGTCTCTGTCTCTGTGGCCACTTTCCCTTGTTAGGATTATTTCCTCCTGAAATTCACTTCAGAAAGTTAAGCGTGTTGAGGTTTCGGGTTCAGGACGAAACGGCAATACTTTAATGGTACGGACAGAAATGTTTCCACCCTGAATAAAAATCACTGTCCAGCACTAAAAGCTGGCATTGAAAACTTTTTCATTGTATCTAATTTACTTATCAGGCAGTTTATGATTTAAAATCCTAAACTCTGGGATCTGGGTGTTGTTTTAAACCTTTATAGATAGATAGATAGATAGATGGATACTTTATTAATCCCGAGGGAAATTTAGGTCATCCAGTAGCTTATACATTTAACATTTAACTTAACTTACAAACAACAATACACATAGGGGGGAACATGTACACAGGGAGTAGGGAGGATACAGAATTTACAGATATAGTGTGCATGATTGAGTGTTTATATCCACGAGGATAGTGCAAAAAGCTATAAATACACCAGTCTGTGCAATGGGCTTGTATAGCCAAAAAGAGTAAAACCCCAAAAAAATGTACAACATTTTATTCCTGTTTAACATTTTGAATACATTCAATACATTTACAGCCTCTTGCGATATACTTTTGGAGCCAGTGCAAATGAAAATAGTCGAATTAGTCCGAGTGTAATGTAATGCCTAGTCTTATGGCAAACGGGTTTTAGCGTTGCCGTTTTCCTCCCTTGCTGACCATGTTTAGGTAGTTCAGGAGACCCCAGGGGCCCGTGTTTCTGTGTGTTATGGCTCTGTTTGGCTTCTGTTACCCATTGGGAAATGACTCGTTTTAAACCCTGGTTGAGACCCAACGGGGCTAATAATAAACGGCGTGCTTGTCTGTCCGGCCTCTGATGTCATCGCAGCAGTACGGCAGTTGTAAGCGTTTCGCAGCTCTGAAAAGTCGTCTGTTCTCCGCCGACCTCCCTGGCTGGAGCATCTCACAGGGTTCCTACGCTCATGGAAAACCTGGAAAAGTCGTGGAATTTTAAAATGGTCATTTCCAGGCCTGGAAAAGTCCTGGAAAAAACTTAAATCATAAAAGTTTGGGAAAAGTCATGGAAATGTGTTATAATCACAGTTTGAAATAATTAATTAGTTTTTTTTAAAGAAAGACGCTCAAAATATAAGCCGGCGTACGCTCTCAATACGCCAAATGTTCCTAATTGTTCATGTTTATACCGAGATTTCAGTTTGGTCATGGACATTTGGTTTAAAATCATGGAAAAATCATGGAAAAGTCATAGAAAAGTCATGGAAATCCATTGGTCAACATGTGTAAGAACCTTGATCTCATAATTCAGCCGTAAGTTTCATTATTTCAACGCTTTGTTTTATCTTTAGCATTCACTGGGACGTTGTTTGTTTATGAGGAAAAGCTCACTTCTTTCTCTCTCTGCTTCTCTTGCCCCCCCCCCCCCCCCCCCCCTCCAGTGGTTATCCATGGCATTTGGTTCTACGATAAGGAGGACTGTCAACGCATTGCGCAGAGGATGAAGACGTAAGTGCTTATGTAACCGCAAAAGTACACGTACACACGGCACTTGGAGAAAACAAACACGAAATGGGATTCGCTCCACCAAACGGTGACGAGTGAGTTATGATCCGCGGCGGAGCGCTTGTTTCACGTCTCAGTCGGCACACGACTGACTGGGTGGGTTTATTAATGACAACTGTAGTAAGCTTGAATGAGCTGAGCCCCCCCAGGGGGAGCCATTGTTTTTTTGAACATATTCAAACATATATTAGGTGTAAACTAAAAAAACGCTTATCTCTTCTTGACAAATGTACTTTACTTCTTGTCTTGTATGGATCTGTATGTATTCTCACATGGACTTATATATGTATGTGTGTGTGTGTGTGTGTGTGTGTTTAGTCTGACCCAGCAGGAGCAGGCCCTGGCGCTGTCGCAGGGTGGATGGTTGTCCCCAGGAGGAAGAGGAGGAGTTGGAATAGGAGGAGGAGGAGGAGAAGTTCTTGGGGGAGTACTTGGAGGAATAGTTGGAGTAGGGGGAGGTGGAGGTGGAGGAAGTGAAGCGAAGGGAGTGGACATCATCCAGATGTTGACCAAAGCACGCACAGAGTACGACAAGGTAGGATAACACCAGATAACCAGCTCCCTGAACAAAGACAAATACAAATATTTTACCGGATACTGACCAATAGGCGGCACATATCACTTCAGATCTCCCTCTAACCCGTCTCTCTCTCCCCTTGTCTCTCTCTCTGATTTCCTCCTTTTTCCGTACGTCTCTACGTGAAGTCTGCGTCGGAGCCGAAGGAGATCGGTGGCAGCGCTGTTCCTCATGGGAACCCCAACCTCGTCAAACCAATACCTGTCAAACCGAACACACAGGTGAACATTCTCATCCACCTTCTAGCTCGTTCTATTGCTGCTAGAGAGGCGATTGAGTCCACAGAGAAGGAAAGAAACGTATCTGCTCAAGCACAAGTCAAATGATTCTCACAACCAATAGCAGAAGTGTTTATGATCTTTTGTAGTCTGCCTGATTTGTTAAAAAAGACCTCTTATCCTCTCTCTCCAGGAGAGTGCGAGTGCTAAGCCCAAGTCTCTGTCTCTGGCCACTCTTTTTGGCTCTCAGCCTCAACACCAGCACTCATCCAAAGCTGACCCGGTCTCCCCTCTGGCCGCTCCGGAGACGGGGCCGTCGGCCGGGCGAGCCGCGCGCCCGCCTGTCGCCCGTTCGCTGAAATACGAGGACGCGGTGAACTCCAGCAGAAGTTTGACCTCCGAGGGGGGCGACGCCGCCACGGTCGGGTGTTCGGATGGAGGCCTCCGGGCTCTGATTGGTGGACAGACGGTCAGCGCACACGCTGGAAATGCTGCTGTGGGCTTGCTGCCGAGTCCCAGTCCCGCCCATCAGCAGCTGCAGAACCAGCCTCAGCTGCAGAACCAGCCTCAGCCTCAGCACCATCTTCAGCTGCAGAACCAGCCTCAGCTGCAGAACCAGCCTCAGCCTCAGCACCATCTTCAGCTGCAGAACCAGCCTCAGCTGCAGAACCAGCCTCAGCTGCAGAACCAGCCTCAGCCTCAGCACCATCTTCAGCTGCAGAACCAGCCTCAGCTGCAGAACCAGCCTCAGCTGCAGAACCAGCCTCAGCAGCAGAACCAGCCTCAGCCTCAGAACCAGCCTCAGCACTGCCCAGCCATCCAGAAACTCATGCACGGACAAAGAGGAGTCGGGGTGGTGGGCGGCGTGCTCCAGACGGTGTCCGAGTCCCCCGAGAACCGGCTGTGTGACAACGGCGTGCCGCTGGAGCACCACCTCCACCATCACCACATGTACCATCAGCAGCAGCAGCAGCAGCACCTCCATCATCATCATCATCAGCATCAGCATCAGCAGCAGCAGCAGCAGCAGCAGCAACTGCAGCTACAGCAGCAACTACAGCTCCAGCAACAGCTCCAGCTCCAGGCTGACCCAATCAAGAGACTATTCCAAAGCCAGCCCCCGCCCCCCCTGCAGCAGCAGGTCCCCCATCTCTCCTCTCAGCCCGTCATGGTGGATTCCGTGTCGTGTTCACACCTTCAAGCACAACAAAGCCAGCAGCTGTTTTTCAGCCTCGCTAAACTTCAAACGGAGGCGCTGCACAACAGTCAGTCGGCTTTAACCAGACCGGCAACAGGTGGGGCGTCCTTAACCCGCTCGTTATGCGGCGAACAAGCGTGACCATGTACTGAATAAATCAGGGTTCGTACGGTCATGGAAAACCTGGAAAAGTCATGGAATTTTTAAAATGTTTATTTCCAGGCCTGGAAAAGTCATGGAAAAAAACTTCAATCACAAAAGTTTTGGAAAAGTCATGGAAATTTGAAACATTCATGTAGATTTTAAAAATAATTCATATGTTTTTGAAAGGAAGACTCAAATTATAAGCCGGCATACGCCAAGTCCAAACTGATGGATTTGCACATAAAGGAAAATAGTTTGATTTAAAAGAATAAACATATATATAAGTGTTTCTAGGAATAAACATGTATAGCAATGTTTATTCTTTTAATCAAACTATTCTCTCTCATTCATTTTTTTCATTTACGGTATATTGTATTCTTTGTAATTCTCATTGTTTGAATACTACCTTTTCAAAAAGTTTTCATGTACACACCGAGATTTCAGTTTGGTCATGGAAATTTGGTTTAAAGTCATGAAAAAGTCCTGGAATTCCAACGTGGTCAACATGTGTAGGAACCCTGAAAAATATACCACATACATGTTTCACATTGTATATAATACGTTACTATAATATCTGTAAATATATACATATTGAGTAGTAGATGAATATTTAAGTAGATCCTCATTTTCATTGGTATTGTCTCTGTCCCACCAGGTTTGCTGCCATCTCAGGGGACCGCTGACCAAGTCCTTCAGCCTTTACAAGGTATGACATCAGTTTCCTTAAAATAATTAAAATACACACTTTGTGGTTTCTGCAGAGACTCCACATGTTACTCAGTGTGCAATCCTGTTAAATTTAAGATAATGTAGAGGCACATTCAATCTTCTCTGCAAGCCATTGCAGCCAAAGTCTACTCCATATTTCTTCCATTGTTTATTCCCAGATGATACTGTAAGTGTGTTTTCTGAATGAGCGTGGGAATTTGAAGATGTCTGCTTGCTAGTGTTTTGTAGTGGATTGATAATAATATTGACTCTGTCAAATGTGCTTGATTGACTTTTTCTAATTCATAACAAAACGATGCAGGTTAGCCATTCATGTATTCAGGCAATTATTGCACCAGGCCTACCTAGTTTAGTTTAGTTAGTTTTTTTATTTTATTTCGGTTGTATACAAAGGCAAGATTTTTTTTTTTTACAACAAAAGAAGAAAGCGGCTGAAGCTATCAAGCTTATAAGTGCCCTAACCTATGCGTTCACGAGAAAACTTAATTCAGAGAATCATATACTTTACATATACATATATATATATACACACACAAACATAAATAAACATACACATGCACATATATATATATTTACATAAAACAATAATCAAAACAACAAAAACGTGTCCCCATTAACTGTTACTTATGATGCTTCATTAATTAATGATACCTTTGTATTTCTCCAGAGTCTTTTCTTTAAATTTTTTCTTAAATATCAACAGATTTTTACTATCCTTGATTTCATCAGTTAAAATATTCCACTGTTTCACCCCACAGACACACACATGCTTTTTTGAGTTGTATGAACTACCCAGAGATATTTGACCATGCACCTATCTTTCCGCCCCGGTGCCTGTTTGATCTGCGTCAGCTACAATGATTCTAATCTCCTCATCGTGCTCTGCGGCCAGGTCCGTCTTCCCAGATGCCCGGCGTGGTGTCGCCTCACGAGCTACTGCAAAAGCTCCAGCTGGTTCAGCAAGAGCAGGGCCTGGCGTCCCACGAGGCCCCCCGACTCTGTCCCGGACTGGCACCTCGCTTCTTAGGGCCCACTCAAAGTCGAGGCGTGGGCTCAGTCGACGGACCGGCGTCGAACCAGACCGCAGCCCCCGCTGGCCAGAAGGCTGCGCTGCAGTTTCAGGTAAGCACTATGGAGTAGCGGTCGTGTTTCGTCTTTTACTTGTCAACCATTTGCAGGCTTCGTACGGTCGTGGAAAACCTGGAAAAGTCATGGAATTTTAAAAATGGGCATTTCCAGGCCTGGAAAAGTCATGGAAAAAACTTAAATCATAAAAGTTTTGGAAAAGTCATGGAAATGTGTTATAATCACGTGTTCATTTACGCCGAGTTTGAAATAATTTATGTTTTTTAAAAGAAAAAACGCTAAAAATATAAGCCGGCGTACGCTCTCAATACGCACAATGTTCTAAATTTTTCATGTTTTTACCGAGATTTCAATTTGGTCATGGAAGTTTGGTTTAAAGTCCTGGAGAAGTCATGGAAAAGTCATGGACAGGGTTCTTGCGGTCATGGAAATTTTAAAATAGTAGTAATTTCCAGACGTGGAAAAGTCGTGGATAAAACTTCACAAAAGTTTTGGAAAAGTCATGGAAATTTGTTATATTCACTTACACCGAGTTTGAAATAATTAATATGTTTTAGAAAGAAAGACTCAAAATATAAGACGGCATACGCTCTATACTGGCGGCGCAATATTCTTTACGTTTCTCCGCGTTGCAAGTGAACGCACCTTAACTGGAAAGTTCGATGGCCAGAGCTCGGGAAGCAAATGTTTATTCTTTAAATGAAATATTGCCTCTTATTCATTTGTTTCATTAAATGTATACTGTATGCTTTGGAATTCACATTGTTTAAATACTAAATGTTCTCACTTTTTCATGTATAAATCGAGATTTCAGTTTGGTCATGGACATTTGGTTTAAAGTCATGGAAAAGTCCTGGAAATCCATCGGTCAACATGTGTAAGAACCCTGCATTTGTTTACATTGAATGATTTACGTTAAGGAGTACTAATAAGTGTCCCTGTCCATGCAGGTCATCTCCCCCCAGCGGATACCGGCCACGGTGGCCCCCAACATGCTCCTCTCCCCCAGCGTGTTCACTCAGGCCAAGTCCAGCAGCGTCGGGTTGTCAGCGGCGGCCCTGGACAGCTGCCCCGCCCCCCCCTCAAACCTGCCGGGACCCCGGCTGCAGGAGGAGATCAGAGTCCTGTCCAGAAGCCAGCTTCAAGCCACGCTGCTGCACATGATCCACGTAAACACACAATCACACACCCACACGTCATTTCACCTCGTCCGTTTGTTGATTGTGGAAAGGCAGAGTACAGGGTTCCTACGGTCATGGAAAACCTGGAAAAGTCATGGAATTTTAAAAAGGTCATTTCCAGGCCTGGAAAAGTCATGGAAAAAAACTAAAATCATAAAGGTTTTGGAAAAGCCATGGAAATGTGTTCTAATCACACCGAGTTTGAAATAATTAATGTTTTTTTTAAAGAAAGACGCTCAAAATATAAGCCGGCGTACGCTCTCGATACACAAAATGTTCTAAATTGTTCATGATTTTACCGAGATTTCAGTTTAGTCATTGACATTTGGTTTACAGGGTTCGTACGGTCATGGAAAACCTGGAAAAGTCATGGAATTTCAAAATGGTCATTTCCAGGCCTGGAAAAGTCATGGAAAAAAAATTAAATCATAAAAGTTTTGGAAAAGTCATGGAAATTTGTTATTTACGCCGAGTTTAAAATAACTAATATTTTTTTTTTAAAGAAAGACGCTCGAAATATAAGCCGGCACACACTCTCAATACACAGCATTTTCTAAAATGTTTATACCGAGATTTGGTCATGGAAATTTGGTGAAAAGTCATGGAAAAGTTATGGAAATTCATTGGTCAAAATGAGTAAGAACCCTGGGTTTAAAGTCATGGAAAAATCATGGAAAAGTCATGGAAATCCATTGAGAGTAGAGCGCACGCTGACTCGCGGTCTGATGACCCTGCTTGTGTGTTTCAGACCGACGGCTCATTCCTGGACACCGTCTATGAAGCCTACATCAGCCGCTTTACGAATGACTCCAGCAGCAAGTACTGATGACTCTTCACACCGTCGGTCTATACATATCCTCCCTCGCCAGAGCAGCGGGGCTCGCTCTTCTGCATCGAACATGGATGTAGCGCCTCCTCATCCGGATCCGATAACGACGCACGTCTACTGCAGTCAACCCGACTCTGTTCTCTTAGAGCCACGTTTCTCTAGTTGCAACAACAACAAAGAAATTAGCAAAAAACATTTAAAAAAAAAAAAAAGCAACAACAACAAATATATTTTTATCCTGTTTCTCCTCTGAAAAAAACAACCACTAATTGTAGACATTAATATGGCATAACTATACAGTCGTGAAGGGGAAATGTAGCCTCTAGTGCAAACTCGCTGTTTTCCAAGGTGTTTAAAATTAGTTCCCAGCACTATTTTCTTCACCAAATGTAGCAGAATCTTATTTTAATTTGTTGTTTTTTTGTGCAATGTGTAGTTACTCTTCTGCACTCTAAATAAACAAGTCTTCCCAGGCTAAAAACTAGTGCTGAAGGAGAAGCTCAAACTGACTTGAAACTGGCCTCACTTCTGAAATTAAATGTAAAACATGTTAAACATGTTTTGTTTCCTGTACATTTGGAGAAGTATTTTTAATTGTCAACCGAATTTGTTGGATTTTAATTGACAATTATTTTAAATTAAGTTCCTACTAGTTTGCCTTCTGAATGAAAACACAAATATATTATAGTACTATCCACATTATTTTAAGATATTAAAATGATGCCATCATTGTCATTTTGAGTAATTCTAGCACACTAGCTGGGATGAATATCCGTATTGCTATTCTAGCTACAGCTAATGAAGACTTGGAAATGGCGTGCTATCCATCTAACTTGAAGTAACGAGGAAAGGAGATGCGCTCGTTCACTCGCCCTACCTCACACAGCTAGTTCAGAGGTGTGTTCTTACTTAGTGGCCGAGGTTTAAAGATTAGACGATCCAGGATGTTTTATTTCATTTTAACATAGAAATAACATGGAGAATCTTTTAACACTGAAATATCAATGGAGTTGTTGTGATTTTGCATCATTCCACAGTTCTTGGACATTTCCTCTGCTAAATACTATCTTGCATAGCCCCCCTCCCCTCCTCTCTGCCACACCCCTATACAACTCAAACACTTTGCCTCTTGATGGTTAATCCAGTTGAATAAACAACGGGTTAAATGGATTTAAAGCCATAAAAAGCAGCAGAGAAGGTATTTAGATATATCGGATAATTGTTTTGAGTTCACAGGCCTGTTCAAAGCAAGTATGGAAGAAAATAAGATAGAGGGACTGATTCATGCACCGCAAACTGTCACAGAGAAGTTAAAGTCGATACATTTTTAAAATTTAAATGGGGTTATGGTTTTCAGTTTGTGTTTAGCTCCTGTGCTAAACTGGTAGTAGCTACCAGAGTACACAAAAACAACAGCAACAAAAGAAAATGAATACATTACGAGAATAGAAACAGAATATTTTTTTCCTATTTTTGTACTTAAGCAAAATGTATTGTCAAAATAAAAAATAACCAGCATATTACATTTCAAATAAATGTACAGCTAACATAGAAGTACAAATTCATTCTTATATGACGTATCTCAAGTTATTTGTCAGATGTTTTGTTTCTTTAATTCATCCATAAAGTAATTTTCTTTTAATCATTTGTCATCTAGAATATTTTAAGGCATTTGAATGCCAACAAAAACATGTTGTCATATTTTTAATAATTTGTCGGGAATGTTTTACTCTTACAAAAACTGGAATATATTTTAATTGGATATTAAATGTTCTCAAAATTCCTTTGTGGTTGCTTATTGTCTTTTGTGTTGTGTCAATGGATCTGCACGGCTGACTGGTATTCTGATTATTATTATTCTAATTATCATTCAAGATTGATCCAGCCTTGAGTAATGCGCATCACAATAAAGGAACAATCATTATTTCTTTAATGTCGCATCTATGGACACAATCAATAGTGAGACATGTCTGCAGTGATTAATCAAATGGTTATTACACAACCAGCATTAATGAGAGACCATGCCCAATTAACTCTAATAGACTTTATACAACAACATATTTTTCCCCAATATTAATCTGCTCCCTGTGTTTGTCGTGCCTAGCCGAGCGCGGGCCAATAAAGGAAAGTTGAGATGCATCGAACCGGATTTGACTGAACGAGCATTTGATCAAATCACAAGCAGATGGAGCAGCTGCTGGATGTATTTTGTGGTGGAGACCTCATGGAGATTGTTCTCTCAACTGTTACTTATATTCAACCTCAGCTTTTTGCTTGAGAAGGCTCAAAGGAAAGTGGAAAATTAAAGTGTTCCAGTGTGAAACAATCACTGTTTCCTTCAGTCAACAATGACACTAATTCACTCTGATTAAATAAACTGACATGTAGAAGTGTTTCATTGACGGCCTGATGGACTGATTCATCTTCAGATGAAGTCATCAGCTGGTCTCCCATGGCAACCATAGACTGGGGACAATGGGGATGATGACCCGTCAGTCACTCTCCCCTTGGCATACGGGCATAGAGTATAATTATTCAGCTAAACAGACTGCTTATAGCTAAAGGAATACAGGGAAGAGATGTAAGGCTGCTCTATTTTCAATATCTGAGCTTGACAAAGTCCATTAGTTCTGACTGTTGTTTTCAGAGCTGTTGATGGCTCACGAATAATAGCTGGGAACCCAAACCCTGATAGGAAACGCTGCCCACTCTTCATTCTTACACCAGAGGAATGTGTCTGCCTTTCCCTTCCTTCCTGCTTCCTCTCCCCAACCAACCACACGTGGTAATTAACATCAGTATTTAAAGAAGCAGATGATTAAAACCCCAAAAGAAAAGCTACAGAAAAACTGAGAAGTTAAGTTCAATTCAATTATTAGGAAAACATCAGGAAAGACACACACACACACACACACACACACACACACACGTTCCAGACCACTGGCTTAGCTGATGGAGCTAAAACTAAGGGCTGACTATTAGCCTGGCTTAAACTAATCAATGGTGTGTGTGTGTGTGTGTGTGTGTGTGTCCAAAGAGGCGGGGTCTTCAGTTTTTTCAGGGAGTCCAAACCGAATGGAGGATGTCCTCTGCATTAACTGTTTTTACTTTGGAAGTCCAAAAGGTGAAGAAAACAGAGACAAATGTGTTTATATGCTTTATGTGATTTTATGTCTTTTAGGCTTTGTTCATACGCTGAAGAGTTGTCCTGAGTTCAATCTGTATTTTAGGAATCATTCTTCACGGCGTTTTCTTCCAGTCTCCGACCATCAGGCGAGACGAGTCGGCGTCATAACTAGCGGGGGCACAGGTGAGGGGTTTGTGATTGTTGTGATTGATGGTGTTTGAGGCTCACAGTGTATGTATTCATATAGAGGTGTGTTGAAAAATAATTAATGACAAAATAAGTCTAAAAACTAAAAACGGACAACTTTTGCACCGTAAAAAGTATTAATTGGGAAAAATCATAAATGTAAAAGAAAATATTGTAGCGTGGTATTGTGGAAAACCAAAGGCTGAACTGGACTGGACAGATGAATGAATGGAAATACAATAGAATAATAATCTCACCGCCTCAGTTTTGGTATTTATTATGATTTTGAGTGTTCAGTTTACGATGAAATGTTTTTATAAAGCAGCAACTGGACCAGGCTCTGGGTAATTCTAACTGATTTAAACCCAAGTCTTTGAATGTTGCTTTAGTTATTAAACTCTTCTGCTGATAGAAAAAATCATCTATGTTCGAGGTAGGAGGGGGGGACTCATCCCCACAGGGATCTGGGTCAGTGGGGGAGGAGGATTCCAACAGCTGTTATACTGTATATAAGTAGTGTGTGTGTGTGGGTGTGTGTGTGTTCCTGACAGTACATTTCAGTCAGTGTCTTCACTATTCACGTTATTAATCTGATCCTTTCTACATGAGTGTGTATGTGCCAGATTGTTTGACTGCATTTTTTTTCTTCTCCATAACAGCAGATGTTCTACTGTGTGTTCATATATGCAAAAGTATTTACGTGTGTGTGTGTGTGTGTGTGTGTGTGTGTGTGTGTGTGTGTGTGTGTGTGTGTGTGTGTGTGTGTGTGTACGTGTACATACATGCCAGTGTTTATGTATTTTTTTGTGAGTGTATTTGTGTCTGTGATCCTGGTATTGTCTTAATGGTCCCAGTAGCAGAACCCATTTTATCTCAACGTCATTCCAACGTCACGCGTGTGGTACCGTGAGAGTCCACTAGGTGTCTCATGTGTGTATGTCATAAGACTGAAGCGGTCAAGTGCATCTTCCGCCACAAATTGAGACTCCCTCCCTTCTGATGCAACTACAACCGTCCCACCAGGACTCTCCTCTTCCTCTCCTCTTCCTGATGTATTCCCATTTCTCCATTCTTTATTTCCTTTTCTTCTACTCTCCTTTCCCCACTTCTCTTCTTCCTTTCTTTCTCCCCTCCTGACAGATGACCTCAGTTCATTCTTACCACTGCCACCTTTTCTTCCATCCATTCTCTTTCTCAATAAAACAGAAGTATGAGATGAATGGAGAAGGTGGATGGAGATGCATGTTGAGGAAGATTAAGGGAAAATAGAGGGATAGAAAAAGCAGGACTAGAACGACAGTAGGTCAAAGAGCGTTAGAGAAAAGATAAGGGCAAGAGAGGGAGATAGTGTTTGTTTTAATGTGTGTGTGCGTGTGTGTGAGAGGGATGGAGAGAGTAAAGGAGGGATGGAGGGAGGAGGGGTTTAATCCTGCCTGGATTATGGTATAAACTGGTCCCGCAGAGCAGGAAGAGATACACTGGAGAGAGAGAGAGGAAGTCCCACTATCCCTCCATCTATCATTCCCTCCATCTCACTCGTAGAGAGTCGTGTCCCTGTGCTGCATGGAGGATTCCTTCAGGAAAGGACGGCAGAAACACCTGACTTTTGGGAATATGTGTGCGTGTCCAGTTTTGGGAACACCTCGTTTTCTGATAACAAGGATTTAAGATCAAAAGTTTACCGGGACGACACAAGTTTTTCATCCCCCCCCCCCCCCCCCCTCAGCATCCTTTAGACCGAAGAGAGGGAGCATGGAGGAGAGCGGCGGATGATGTGAGCGCGAAAAATCGGATTACGAGGTGTGAGAACATGGCGGGGCTCCTTTGCGACTCCTGGTGCGCAGACGTGACCTTTGACACCGGAGACGGGAGCTTGCTGGACTCTATTGTTGCTGTTGCTGTGGTAACCAGCTGAGCTGACGCCAAATCTTCAATCAGACACTTTTTTATCAGTCATATTTGAACTTTCTCTCCAGACGCACATGTCTCAAAGGCGATGGTTTTAAAGCTGTGACCGCATAACATCGTGAGTAATCTCCAGTGAAAATACGTCTGTATTTATTGATTTTAACCCACTTTTTGGCTCCTTTATAAATTAGCGTGCTGCGTTCCTGGACAGCACACGGGCTTGTTTTTAATCTTTTGGCTCACGGCGAAAGCAGCTCTCAAATGTTTCCGCTCACAGACTCTGGCGTGTGTTTCTCGGTGTGTTTCTTCGAAGCCAGATTGAGCCTTAAATCTGAGACTGCTTTTAGGATGACATGCGATCTGTGGCTGCATCTCTCACGTGAGCTCTCTGGATCCTTTGCTTTTCCTGAGCAGGCCGCACACATTCTCCAGATGTCGCTTCTGGGTCTTTATACATTTTAGGTTGCTTAGTTGCAAAGTTTGCCTCTCTTCACAGGGTTCGTACGGTCATGGAAAACCTGGAAAAGTCATTGAATTTTAAAATGGTCATTTCCAGGCCTGGAAAAGTCATGGAAAAAACTTAAATCATAAAAGTTTTGGAAAAGTCATGGAATTTTGCTATAATCACGTGTTCATTTACGGCGAGTTTGAAATAATTAATGGGATTTTTAAAGAAAGATGCTCAAAATATAAGCCGGTTTACACAATCAATACGCACAATTTTCTTAATTTT
The DNA here is from genome assembly GCA_036178185.1 of Liparis tanakae. Classification (NCBI taxonomy): domain Eukaryota; kingdom Metazoa; phylum Chordata; class Actinopteri; order Perciformes; family Liparidae; genus Liparis; species Liparis tanakae. The sequence continues at coordinate 11,757,626 of CM070089.1, read as the reverse complement.
TTATGTTTATACCGTGATTTCAGTTTAGTCATGGACATTTTGTGAAAAGTCATGGAAAAGTCATGGAAATCCACTGGTCAAAATGTGTAAGAACCCTGTCTTCAAGTATCTGGAGAGGTTCAAGATTTTAACTATGCGGGAATGTGTTTGAGAAAATTGTGGATTTTTTAAATTTTATTTCGGTAACGATTACTTTACCAGGCAAGTTGACAAATAGTGTTATTTTTGTTAAGTATGAGCAAGTTGTGGATTTGATTTTCCCTGTAATTTCTGAATTTGTCTTTGTCTTTGTGGTACAATATGATTACCACATTATAGTCAATAATATAGTCAATATTTCATATTATCAAGATATCACATATATTGGCTGTTCATAGGGACACACCCACAGATAATTATCACCCACCCAGAGCTTTTAAACTTCTTAATTGTGGTCTAATAGGCTGCGGCTTCACTAATTTAACATCTTTTTTCTTGGAGCCAGCGTGCAACACTTGTTGGGCTGATCGAGGCAGCTGCAGGGATGACTCGCTGGATCTGGGGGAATGCCGGGAACGCCAGTAAACGGGACAGAAGTGGGCCGCGCAGAGGGAGGCTGATGCTGCTGCCGTGGATTATCCTCTGCAGCTCGCTGTGCCTGGCGGTCGAGGGCCAGATGAAGCTCTCGCCAGAAACGTGAGTACAGTTGCACGAGGATAACCCTCGCGCTCCGTTTCTGACCCCGGGAAACTGAACCATCTCTGTCGGATCACGTTCGGAGAGAGAGAGAGAGAGAGACCTTTATTTTTCAAAGAAAAGCATGTATTTTTTAATAAAGATAACATTAAATTATTAAGAAATGCACTCTATACATTATTAACGTGGTAAATGACTATTATAGGTTGTAACACCTGTTAAAAAAAAAAAGTAATATCTACATGGTTGTATAGAGGCCCATCTCCAGTGTTCTAGAATTTTAGAAAACCCTTTTGTTATGTTAGCACAGCTGAAAACAGTTATGCTGGTCCGAGAAGCTTTTCAACTGGCCTTCCTTTTGAGCTTGAAGTCTGAAGAACACAATTCATATTTAAAATAAAAATCATTATTTCTAACCTTGTCAATGTATTTACTATATGTTATATTCATTTTTGCAATTCAATGGATAAATAAAAGTGAGTTTCCATGGAAAACACAAAATTGTCTTGTTGGGTGACCCCAAACTTTTGAACGGTAGTGTACATTGACATACATACGTAGATCATACATACATACATACATACATAGATGGTGCAGGTCTTATGAGAGACACATTTGCATTTGTGTGTATTTCATTTTCAACACAATGACTTTTCACTTAATTTATTCATCCAAATATTTGATCTCGTACATTTGCATGACATCTATTCCAAAGATCTCGACGTGACCGACTTCACTCGTCCAATGAGATGGCCGCAAACCTTTTTCTTTATTAAGACATTAAATCAACAATTGTAGCAGTTCATTTCCCCCTGTGGACACACTGCTGCGCCAAGTCTACGTGCAACGTTGTCCTTTTCTATTTTGGCTGATGACTCCTCACACATACATATGGGCCATATGGGCGCCTGTGACATGGGGGTGTGGCTACCTGCCAAACGTTCCTACACCCTCTAGTCAGCGACAGCCAAGCGTGATGACGATGACGAACCTACGGACCTGTTGCCAATTATTTTCAAATGAAATCAGCACCAAAAATAATCGTCAAATTATTTGTTGATTGCTGTTTGGATGTAAAGGGGATTTCAAATTTGTCAAAAAAATCTAAAATAGATTACCTAATACCCACCGTACCTTTAAAAAAACACCCTTACATGCCTGTAAACTCTTTCCAGTTTATATCCAGGGTTCGTACGGTCATGGAAAACCTGGAAAAGTCATGGAATTTTAAAATGGTAATTTCCAGGCCTGGAAAAGTCATGGAAAAAAACTAAAATCATAAAAGTTTTGGAAAAGTCATAGAAATGTGTTATAATCACACATTCATTTACGACGAGTTTGAAATAACTCGTGTTTTTTAAAAGAAAGACGCTCAAAATATAAGCCGGCGTACGCTCTCAATACGCAACATTTTGTAAATGTTTCATGTTTATAACGAGATTTCAGTTTGGTCATGGAAATTTGGTCATGGAAAAGTCATGGAAAAGTCATGGAAATCCATTGGTCAAAATGTGTAAGAACCCTGTCTATCGCTATTGATCCATTGTGCAGTCAGAGCTTACAGTATGGAGGGCTGCAGGGTATATTGCATTAATTACATGTTTTTTTCATTCATATCTTAATTGACAACATAACAGTGACTTGTCATTCATACAATTCTTTTAATTTTGATTTATTTGCATCTCCCATCATCTTTTTTCTATATCCCCTCTTCTGTGTCCTTGTTCATATGAACACTGCTCATGAAAACATATTCACATTCCCAAACACAAAGATTCTCCTAAACAAGCCGTTTGCCCAACGTGTTTTATTTTCACTCCAGTGTTCAGTTCGTCGTCAGTTTCTCCGCCTCAGTTTCTCTCTTTGGGGAGCGAAACGCTGCAGACGAAGCTCTTCTCCCCGAACAGCTTTCAAACCTTCTGCTGACTAAAAACACCAACAGATCGATACAGTGCTGTCAGTCCACAATAGCCTATTAACTGTGTGTGTGTGTGTGTGTGTGTGGTTGAGAAACTCAGAAATGCACAGCATTTTGTTAATTGCGCTGAGAGCCATTAAAGCACAGGTTTGCCTGTCCCCTCTCAGCGTATTGTGTGAGTTTATACGGCTCAGACAGCGCGTGCTGTCGCTAGGCGGGCCGGTGTGACACGGGAGATTAAAGCTCCGGGGTCAGCGGAGTTCAGCGAGCCGACGAAGGTCGGATACTTTTCTCCGCTTGGGGAACAATTGGGAGCGGGACACGACCCGAGCATTTGTGGCCCAAGAGGTCACGTTCAGCCTCTGAGGGAACATCGCTCCACAGATAACTGTCAGAAAGACATCAATAGCAATGACACATTAAAAAGAAAACATTTACGAGATGAGTAACACATTTTTTATTGTGAAACTCCTGAAATTACCTCATAATTGTCAAATTCATTGAATGTGTTTTAACTCTAAATCTGTCCTTCTGGTCACATGACGTCTATTGTTCTGTCCATCCTGGAGAGGGATCCTTCTCTGTTCTCTCCTGAAGGGTTCTTCCCTTTTTCCCCCCTGAAGGGTTGTTTGGAAGTTGTTCCTGATCCGATGTGAATTTTTGGGACAGGAATGTCTATCTGACCTTGATTAGCCTCTGTGGTATTCTAGCTCCCGGTATTGCTCTTTAACCCTCCTGTTACCTTTAAATTTGCTAACATATTTTACCCTTTGACCCAAGCAAGTAAAAACTCCAGAAAATTACTAGAATTAATATTGTTTCCCAAGTTTAAGTGTCACTTTACATTTGTTTGTTTGTTGACTACCTAAATAGCCCTTTAAATAAATAAAAAAGTTGATATTTCTGATATGTTTTACCCCTGGTCAAATTTACAAATGTAAAAGTTTTGTACAAGACATTGAAAACATGTCATGTGAATTTTAGGTGTTCCCAGTTGTCCCCAATAAATAAAGCAAAAAAAAAAGTAAATATTTTTTTTTAGAGACGTTAAACATTAAATGGGGTCAAATTGACCCCAAAGGTAACTGGAGGGTTAACAGCCTTCAGACTTAGACACGAACAAACAGTTCATCTACCGTAAAACAGCGACAGCCGTAAATCACATCAACAAGTCAAACAACGATATCTCGAGCGCTGCGGCTGGCAGGTTATCGCCGTGGCAACCAGCAGCGGGCCGGCCGGCTCCCCACAGGTCGAGCCATCTGTCACATCCTGTCTCCACTCTGACCTCCATTAACTCTCCTTGGCTGCATTCACATGAAGGATTTGTGGAATGACTGCATGTTGTAGAGCGCAGAGTAACCTCTTGACCTGGAGGAGTGTCAGCTTGTACTGTCACCTTCACGGTAATCTGTTTTAATCTGTTATTGGGGAATTAAAGCTCTTTTTAGAATTGTCTGCATACACTACCGTTCAAAGTGGGGTCACTTAGAAAAAAGAAAAAAAAGCACTGTTTTTTCCAATGAAAATGACATTAGATTAATCAGAAATACACTCTATACATAGTTAATGTGGTAAATGACTATTCTATGTTGTTTAATGAAGTCTCTCCAGAGGTGTGTAGAGGCCCATCTCCATGTTCTAGTGGTACATTGTGTTATTGCCTTAGAAGACGAGCAGAGAAGTAGAACCCCCTTGAAACCCTTTTTATTATATAACTTTTTTATTTTGCATTTTCCACAAACAGTTTATTCCTTGACAACCCTTTTTATGTGAGCGCAGCTGAAAACAGTTATGCTGGTGAGAGAAGCTCTAAAACTGGCCTTCCTTTGAGCCACAAGTTTGAAGAAGAATATTCATATTTCAAATGAAAATCATTATTTCTAACCTTGTCAATGTCTTGACTATATTTTGTATTAATCTTGTATTTATTTAATAAATAAAAGTGTGAGTTTTCACGGAAAACACAACATTTTCTCGGTGACCCCAAACTTTTGAACGATAGTGTACCTTCAGGGTCACTCTCACTATGGACCTTGTTTTATGAGGCTTATTTTTCAGGCGAGACACACGTGAAAGGTTTCGTAAAGAGGGTGATTTAGGAACCAGACGTATCTCTTTGTCTAATACGTTTTTTTTGTTACACTCGATGGAAGTACTCTCTTGCTTTTAGCAGTAACACTAATTCAAATGTAATTTGGGTTTCAGAGCTAAAACGCACAAGTTGTTGCTAATAGAGTCAATTGTGACATTTAATCAGTGCTTTTCTTCAGTTTATTGTAATGTATTTTACAAATCCATAACACGGAAAGTCATAATTTTGTCGGTAATAAACACATTTATTTACTTCTTAAACTCTTTTGGGCCGCCATGATGCCGCTTTGAATGATTGAACAGTATGGCCACATGAATTAATCTACTGTGCAAATAATAAACCTGCCGTGCCCTTTTGGTTATTGCATTGTTTTCATAGATGTTGATAACAGTGTTGATCATCTGTCACTGATCTGTGGTTCTCCGTGTCCAGGGTGCAGCAGTGGGCTGTGTCCTTTGGAAAGGAGATTTCTGCCCTGTCCGCCAGATACTCCGGAGCTAAATTACTACAGAAGGTAAGAGATCACGCACATTTAGAAACACACACACACACACACACACACACACACACACACACACACACACACACACACACACACACACACACACACACTATATTTTATAAGGAGTTTGCTTATGGTATCTGACAAGAACTTAAATACAAAGACATGAATGCACTAAATGGTAAATAGAGACAGTCGGGTATGAAGCAGATGACATCATCAGATCAGATTGAGACGGACGGGGTCTGTAGCTCCTCCCCCTCCCCTCTGCTCCACCATCCAATGGAAGCTCAACTGACTGGCATATATTTGCCGTACAACATCTGCATATGGCCCAGAGACCAATGTCATGACACACTTAATTCAGAAGCACAGAAATAAACTAGAAATACCACGAGTGTACATTAAACGTCAAGCTAATATACTGTATCTCCTTAAACTGAGTTGACTTTGACCTCATATGTGTGTGATTTACCTTAGAGACGGAAGAGGAAAGAGCTTATGCATGCTTGCGTGCATGCATGTGTGTGTGTGTGTGTGTGTGTGTGTGTGTGTCTTTAGTAATTAGGATGTACGGTCTTACTCAGCATGCCACCCTGTAGAATACCTAGCAGGCCCACTCACCATCTGCCACACACACTGATACAGTGTGATGCATGCTACTACTGACCGGCTCCCTCTACACATATATGTGTCTTTATTTGTGTTTCTACACCACGCATGTTTCGGTTGTGTTCTGTTTAGCTACACAAATAACCAACTTCAACCTCCTCAGATTACCCCCCCAAAAAACACAGCAGTATTATATTTTCTTTTTTTAATTTTTTTTTAATTTTTTTTATTATTATTAATCTTATATTGTATATTTATCCTTGAATTTCCCCACTGTGGGATTAATAAATGAATATCTTATCTTATCTTATCTTATATTATTGTTTGTGCTTGTGTTAAAGACTGGATTAACCTCGGATAAAATCAGTGTTCAGTTAATAGAAACTATTTTAAAGAGACGATTTAAAGGACTTTGATCCCCAGAGACAGTAGCAGTGAAGTGATGGCTGCAATTAGCAATACTGTTGTATCAGTAATAGCAGTGCATGTGTCTATAATGTAGGTGCATGTCTCCTAGTTGCACACTTCATCCTTTTATTTAGTCGGTGATGTGTGAAAAGCGCCTGGGGCATTAGTTTATGCTTGGCAACAAGAAGCCATTAATCACCCACCTCTGTCCAATCGATGGCGTTCTCGTTATCTGTGGAACATTTAGTGACTCCGTCTTCTTGCCTGAGTAAACTGAGTGTTTCGGTTTATATGCAAACATGATACAGAAATTGTTGGAGATTAATGTTGTTGGAAAGAGGTTTATTGGTTATTTGCAGGAGGTTATACGAGAGCTCTTTATCATCCCTTATCTCATTCATATCTGTTTGTCTCCCTTATCTGTCTAATCGATTCTGGCTGTTTCTCCCCTGTCATGGAGAATGAAAAGCATCATCCCTAACGGTGGAAATGGTGAAAAGCTTCCTTTGAATAACAATAACCTACATCACATTGTTCAGGAAGGGTAATTATCTTCCCGTAATAGAAAATATATCTAATGTCCATCTACCCAAAAACACACTCTTCCATAAGTGGGTCAAAAAGGACCCATATTTGAATCAATGTGTTTTATGCCATTTTTGCCATTTTGGTTTGGAATAATCACTTGAGTAATATTTAATATTATATTTAGGACCACACAGAATGATTTCATGTTTGAAATATCTTTATTTTTTTCTATTTATTCCTGACAGCCACAGTTGATAAGAATCAAAGGTTTCTATTGGATTCCATAGAAAATGCATGTGGGTCATTTAGGACCCACTTATGGAAGCTTGGGGTAGTAATACAATAACTACAATTTCTTAAAATGTATAAAAGGTAAGTTAAAAATGTAAATGGCATCATATCAAAAACGTGTTTTTTGAGGAATACTTGGAATATCAAATGATTAAAAAAATATTCATTACGAAGATATTTAAATAAAACAACCTCACCGGGTCATTTTTGACCCACTTATGCATCTAAGGGTTAACTGCAGATTTCCCATTAACAAGCCTATTGTCTCAACACATATAGATAACCTACATCACATTGTTCAGGAAGGGTAATTATCTTCCCGTAATAGAAAACAAATCTAATGTCCATCCACCCAAAAACACATTATACTGTAAATATGTCATCGTTCATCACGGCTGACGCTTTTATCATCAGTGCCGGAAATTAACCTTCCAGTCCACAGGCAGCAACAGCACAAAGTCCATTAGATTACATTTATGTAACTGCTTTAACAAACCCGCCAGCCACCAGCAGCCGGAATAATACACGACAACATGCACAGATGTCTGTCGGGAAAGGGGGGGGGGGGGGGGGGGGTTCTCGTGCCGTCACTCTGTCATATTGCAGATTAGAGACGCGGTCTGAGGATGAAGTCAGATCATCTGTAATGCAACTGTGGGGTGTGCATGTGTGCGTGTGAATTAATTATATAATACCAGACTCACTTCCATGATCATCTGTGTCTCTGTTGTTTTCTGTTGTTTACCGTCGCATTGAAAATGCGGAAGGTAATGTTTTGATCGCCGTGTATTTGTGTGCGTGCGTGTTATTCGCATAAGTCAAAAAGTATTAAACCGAATCGCATGGAATTTGGTGGGATGATTGGTAATTATCCGGGGACCATTTGATTAGATTTTGGGATCGACCGGGTCAAAGGTCAAGGTCACGAAAAGGTCAAAATCTTCTTTGAATTTAGTGGGACTATTGGTTATTATCCGGGGACCATTTGATTCGATTTTGGGATTGATCAGGTCAAAGGTCAAGGTCATGAAAAGGTCAAAATATTCTTTTTACCACAGTCAATTTTTTTGTTCATAATTCAATGCCCAATCTTATGATATGCGAAGGTATGCGCTCTACCGAGTGCCCGTCCTAGTTTTCTATTGTTTTCTATTTTCTGTTTACCAAGATAAGGTACGGGACCCGTAACTATAATAATGCATCAGTCAAATAGAAGCAATATATCATCCTCCTTTTTCCACTTTTTTGAGCTCACGTGACGCCTTCTCTCACATGCTTCTCTGTAGATTATCCGCACTGCTATTAATGAGCCAACTGTGTCTGTTTTTAAAAAAGAAATACAAGGATGTGGAGGCAGTGGTGAAGATCGAGGAGGTGGACGGACAGGAGCTCGTAAAGAAATTTGCCGAGGAGATGGAGGAGATGCTTGGGAGGAAGATGAAATCTGTGAAGGTAATACTGGCGGATTCTCTAAAAGCACAAACACGCTCAAGGGTAGTCATTTTGACATATAATAAAAGACAATGTTGTGGGTTTAGTTTACAAATGCTTGGACTGGATAGTTGTGTCTCCTTAGTTGAGGCTCTTTATTGATTACAGCCTACAAGCTTAATAGTGGGGGAGACACTCTATTCAGGGTCTCCCTCTTTTTTTTAATATATGTGCTGTTTTTTTTCCTGCAGTATAACTTACACTATTAAATGTGATACTTTATGAATGTGGAACTATCACACTATGCATGCGTGTATCGATATACACTAACGTTCAAAAGTGTGGGGTCACCCAACAAGACAATTTCGTGTTTTCCATGGAAACTCACTTTTATTTATCCAATGAATTGCAAAATTAATAGAAAATATAGTAAATACATTGACATGGTTAGAAATAATGATTTTTATTTTAAATATGAATTGTGTTCTTCAGACTTCAAGCTCAAAAGGAAGGCCAGTTGAAAAGCTTCTCTGACCAGCATAACTGTTTTCAGCTGTGCTAACATAACAAAAGGGTTTTCTAAAATGCTACCCCTCCGTTAGTCTTCTAAGGCGATAACACAATGTGCTATTAGAACACTGGAGATGGGCCTCTATACAACCGTGTAGATATTTAATTCTTTTTAAACATGTGTTTCAACCTAGAATAGTCATTTACCACGTTAATAATGTATAGAGTGCATTTCTTAATAATTTAATGTTATCTTCATTCAAAAAACATGCTTTTCTTTGAAAAATAAAGACATTTCTAAGTGACCCCAAACTTTTGAACGGTAGTGTACATCACTTATTTGTTCGTCTACTCCAACTGATGACCTCACCGAGATGTACACACATCCCTGGACGTTGGTGCGCTGCAGTGCGCGAGCAAATTATTTGTTTATTTCATGATCGGCCCACTTCCGGCTCAACACCCGCCCTCCTCTGTTTGGATGTGCATGCTGACTCTGACTCCTTTGCTCCGGGTGTATCCTCCTTAACTGAGTGTATTTCATCACAGAGGCTGGCCGAAGCTGCAGAGGATGCCGACCTTTACCACGAGTACAATGAGACACTCATGGTATGTGACGATAAGTTTGAGCCTCTACTTTGATGTACAATGATATACAATATGTACAATGTCAAACACGGACACTTATTTAACCACTGATATATACCCAATATGTACTATTCTCTATTGGGACCCCTACTGTACTGTACCATTACCATCATAGCAATAACTATATTCAAAATGTTCTGCTTTTGGAACATATTTGTTTGTTTAACATAAGACCTGAGGTTTTTACCCACAGACAAATAAATACATTTGCTGTATTTACATATATATACATATATATTTTATTTTATTTTGTATTTTATATTTCACTTTGTATACTTATGTCACTTTCTTTCTTATATTTATATTGTATTGTGTTTAGTTTATTGGTGCTACTGTGTCAACACATTTCCCCTTGGGGATTAATAAAGTATATTTCTACTCTATTCTATTCATATACTTGTAGAATCTTTGCACACACCTTCAATATTTGATCGTGCAGTAATCTATAATCACCTTTCCTCTTCTCTCTAGTTTGAATACTTTAACTCCATGCTGGTCAACAAGGTGGATGAGGACGGGAATCCGCTGTCGCTGGGAGGAGAATTCGCTCTGGAGAAGAATGAACACTTCAATAAACTGCCAGTCAACACCCAACTGAGTAACATACAAGTCCCTACTAACGTTTACAACAGAGGTACAGAAGTGTGAACACACACACACACACACACACACACACACACACATACACAAGGAACTTGCAGTACATAATTTTCTTTCTCTCTCTCTCTCTGTAGATCCAGATATTCTGAATGGAGCCTATTTGTCCGAGGCTCTGAACGACGTGTTCATTGATAACTTCCAGAAAGATCCAACCCTGACCTGGCAGTACTTTGGCAGCGCTGCCGGCTTCTTCAGGTTGTACCCAGGTACGCGCACACGCTTCCCAAAGTGTCTTCGGTTGCACGTTTCTCTTTCCTCGTCACAGACGGGATGACGCCGCTTCAATGTGGCTGCTGGTTTACTCTCTCCTGTGTGTGCGTGGGAATAATTAGCACTGCTTGTTTTACTCATCTGCTACCTCATCTCTCATTATTTGACAATCTGTCATCTTCCATCCTTGCTTTTATTTTCTATCCGTCAACCCAACCAGGAAGCCGAGCCGCTGCCTTCTGCTAAATCTCCATTTTTCTCTCCCTCTCCAGGGATCCAGTGGATTCCAGATGAAAACGGTGTTGTCACCTTTGATTGCAGAAACAGAAACTGGTACGGATTTATTCATGTTACTATTTCCTTATTGAGGCCTCTTGAACGTTTGGAGCTCTCTGAATGGCAGAAAAAACGTAACAACTTCGCTCAAACCCCAGTGGAGGCCCCGACACAATATTAACCGTCATAAGCCTGGATACTAAGATACTAAGAATAACAGAATGAAGGGTGTCTGGAGCTGCAACAAGGGGCCAAAAGACCCAAAGCTCCGCCCCTAAACTATTAAAACAGTAAATTAAATACAATAAAAGCCAATCGGACCTCTATCCTAAAAAGAAATGAACACAAAGAGAAAAAGACGTGTTTATACATCAGGGCAGGCATAGCACCAGGACTCTGACACCCATCGTTCATTCAGTTGTTCACACCTGCGCTCTTCATGCATGTCAAACCATCTTCCCTGTAAAAGGAGAAGAGATTGCATTTTGGTAACAGTACATCAAGTTCCAGGAACTCTGACAGAACATAAAATGATAAGGCTTAGACCCCGTTTACACGATGGGAAAACACATATATTTTCATGCGTTTTGGCCTTTCATTTCATTTACACAAAAACTGAGGTTTTATCACGGAAAACGAACATTTCTAAAAGCCAAAGTGGAGATTTCTGAAAACTCTGTTTTTGTGTTTGCGTGTGAACGAGGTCAAACTGAGTTTTAGGTGGTCAAACGTCACAGTGTGCGACTAAAGATGCTTCACGTCATGTGAGCGTCCTATGGGACGTATGCAGATGGCGTATTTATGCGGGTTCATATAAACAGAAACTTTTTTGAAAACGACCTTGTGTGTACAATGTTATTTTTGAAAACGGAGAGGCAGAAATATTTGTATGTGTAAATGTGGCCTCAAACTCTGCCTGCTCTGTCCTGCTGTAGATTACTGTAAATAACGGTCTCTGTTCGTCCCTGAGTGTTTTTTGGTTTGTGTTACAATAAAGGTAACGTCTGTACTGCCTGTCTGTCTCTTTCCAGGTATATCCAGGCCGCCACTTCTCCCAAAGATGTGGTAATCGTGGTGGACGTCAGTGGCAGCATGAAGGGACTCAGGTTGACCATAGCCAAACACACAATCAACACAATCCTCGACACACTGGGGGAAAATGACTTTGTTAACATCATAGCTGTAAGTACACACACACACACACACACCCACACACAGAAAACACAGACACACATGCACAGTGTCACCAGAGATTGCTAACGCACATGTGCAGTGCAGAGCCCAGGGACAACACACGGAAATAGACACACGTGCAAACCGTCACACATAAACACATCAAACATTCAATCTGCACCAGGCATTTACTTTCATTGAGCTTAGAAATTCATTTCATTTTTAGTTTTTTTAGGATTTTGGCCGTGTGCAGCGCCGCAACTAGAAATGGGTGTAATAAGCGTGGTTTATCCTGGTATTACTGCGTGTGTAATCATATGCCTCCTGCAAATCCGCTGGCCCTAAGCTGTTTTTACACAGAATTTAAAGCTACACTCTTTCAATGAACTGACCATGCGGTGCCAGAGTTTCATTTGAAAATAAATGTAATCATTTAATACCTCCTGTTACTTTTGGTGTCAATTTGACCCCATTTAATGTTTAACGTCTCTAAAAATATGATTGACATTATCTTTTTTGCTTGATATTTCATGATTTTTCCTAATTTATTGGGGACAACTGGGAAAACATCAAATTCTCATTCAACACAACTTGTACTCATCGGTGTTCTTTGGGGTCAATGTGACCCCAGGCTGTTTTTCACTGTGTAAAACATAAAATAAATATCAACTTTTTTATTTATTTAAAGGGCTATTTAGGAAGTCAACAAAAAAAAAGTACCTGACACTTAAACTTGGGAAACAATATTAGTTCTAATACTTTTCTGGAGGTTATAACTGCTGTGGTCAAAAAGGGTAACAGGAGGTTTAGGTTGACCTTGAACTTGACCTGAGACATACCAGTAGTAATAATTATATATTATCAGCAGATCATATGTAAGAAAAAAAGAAAACACGCTTATATGCACACGCAGCTTCCAGGATGATAAACACCATTTCTAAATGTCATCTGAAAAATAAACAGTACAACTCTCGAAAGTAATAAAAAATATTAATATCAATGTTTTACATTAATAATAATATCAAACTCAAAAATGTTTACTTTCTTAAATGATAATTATTTTTCAGTCTCTGTGACACAGAATCACAGATGGATGGGAGGAGATATATAACATATTGATATTGATATTGTGATATTTAGGGATTGATTGAGGGATTGCTTTGAAGGTCGTCAAACTTAATCATCACCTGTTCCTAAAGTTAATCATGTCGAGTGTTAATGATGCGTGTCCCTGTTTATGTCGGGTAACGTTTTGGGCTTCTCTCTCCAGTACAGTGATTACGTTCGCTACGTGGAGCCCTGCTTCAAAGGAACACTAGTGCAAGCTGATCTGGATAACAGAGAGGTAACTCACACACACACACACACACACACACACACACACACACACACACACACACACACATATTTACACTACGCACATACACACACTTTGCATTTTGCACACTGCCTATATTTTATTTTATTTTAAATTGCTGTATTTGCAGATATGTTGTGTGTATATATATATATATACATATATATATATATACATATATATATATATATATATATATATATATATATACATATATATTTTATTTTATTTTATTTTGTATTTTATATTTCACTTTGTATACTTTATGCACAGTCACTGTTTCTTTCTTTCTTATATTTTATTGTGTTTAGTTTATTGGTGCTACTGTGTCAACAAATTTCCCCTTGGGGATTAATAAAAGTAAAAGTATATTTCTATTCTATTCTATTCTACACACACACACATAGTGGAGACACAAGCTCGACAGCTAATTGAGTCACTTAAACTCTCCTAACCTATTAATCTTGGGCTGTCTTCTCACTAATCCTCTAAATACGTGATGCGATGCTGTCGCCACATCACAGATAAAACAATCCAGTGAATGTGTGTCACCTGGTGATGAAACCCTCAGAAACACTTCATGTTGGTTTTTAAGAACATTTCTTCCTCTCATTTTTTCATTTATTTCCTCATGGTCATTTCCTTCACAAAGCCATGACATTTTTTCTTCTTTTTTCCATTTTAATCCTCTACATCTCAAAAGTAGGCGTATAACACTATTAATATCCCATTGTTTCACCACTGCTCGGTTTTCTTTCCGCCCCTCATCTGTTCTCCTGTTTTTCATAAACCAACACCTTCTCCGTCTGCCCGGTTCTCTCTCTGTGTGAATGTGCGTTATTTGTAGGATGTGTGCCCGACATCATCAGATCAGGTAAGGTCACGAAGCTGCTGACCATTTTTAAGTAGGTCACATGACCTGTCAACAGGAGATGCGATTGGTTTAATGCCTCGAGGCAGGCTGTAACAGAATGGGTGTGCAGATGTTGGCTGACACACTTATGCATAATTCATGTTTTTACGCACACATTTACAGGACAACTCACTTGTGTGTTTTATATAAGAGATCCTACATTCCAAAACAGATATTCAGCGGGTTTGAATGAGTTTTCCCAAAATGTCCCTTTGTCCAATGCATATTTTTTAAACACATTTAATGTGGATGTGTGTGTGTGTGTGTGTGTGTGTGTTTGTGTGTGTGTGTGTGTGTGTGTGTGTGTGTGTGTGTGTGCAGTTGAATAATCCTTATTAATTCTCTGTGTTTTAGGGATTTTGCTATAATTGGCCAGTCAGCCGGGGATAATCCTTACTCTGTACTCTTTTACTCACTCCCTCATCATCTCTCTCTCTCTCTCTCTCTCTCTCTCTCCTTTTTTTCCTACGCTGACCTGAATTTAACAAAGTGATAACGTACATGGCTAAGTCACAATTTCTGTGTTTGTATCTTGTTTGTCCGTCTCGCAGCATTTCAAGCTTTTGGTTGATGAGCTACACGTCAAAGGCGAGGGCAGAGTGAAGAATGCGATGAAGGAGTCCTTCAAGATCCTCAATGAGGTGTGTGCCTCTGCAACAATCACAGCTTTATAGCAGCACAAGTCCCAGTGCAATCGTAGGAGATTATATCTCTGCACTACACAGTTCACGAGCAAGATCATGTCAATTGTGTGTGTGTGTGTGTGTGTGTGTGTGTGTGTGTGTGTGTGTGTGTGTTTAGGCTGCAGCGCTGGGCCAGGGCAGCCTGTGTAACCAGGCCATCATGCTGATAACAGACGGAGCCATGGAGGACTTCCAGAGTGTTTTTGAAGAGTTCAACTGGCCAGAACGGCGGGTACGACACACAAACACACGCACACAAGAATAATAAAATAACCAACGACAAGCACCAGTGCATTACATCGTTACATTACAACACAAATCAATGATGCTATTTATTTTAAGCAGCCTGGAGTAATAAATAAGTGTTTATCCCATCTCACTGTTTGCTTAATTTTCTCCCCAGGTTCGAGTTTTCACCTATCTGATTGGACGGGAGATGACTTTTGCTGATAATGTGAAATGGATTGCCTGCAACAATAAGGGTAACACAGGGATCAATAATCTGCTTTGTGACTTTAATTGCTCAGTTGAATCAGAAAACCACTGCATTAATTGCTTCGTATTAAATAAAACGGTGCCCGTCTTCATATTATAGGAGGTCTGTCAGCTTTCTGTGTCGTTCCCAGGTGCTGCCGCCTGGGACTGGGTATCAGGTGCTGCCCTCTTGTGAATTACATGGGGTCATGCAGCAGCTCAGACCGGAAAAAAAATCACTTTATCCTGCTTTATGCACATCAATAATCTCTAACTAAATACCTGATTATCAGCACAGATACCCTGTAAAGACAACCCTGGCCAGAAAATATCATGCGTGCGCGTGTGACTGTGTGTAATAGGTAACAGGTGTGCTCCCTTCTGTTGCGTGCACTGGGAGTTGTCTCTGCCAACAACAAAATGTCTGTCATAAATAGACATGATTACTGTTAACCTGCTGCAAGAGCTTACATTCAGTTTTATTTGAGAGAGCAGATCTACTCAATAACATCCACACAACACTATTGTGTTATAAAAGAGGAGAAAGGTTGCACACATTCATACCTGGCAGCTTTTCAGTGGCCTGTAGTCACTGAGCATCTTCGCTGCAGGCGGCCCATTGACGTCATTGTCTCCCGGTTGTAAAAATGCCATAAACCTTGGACTGAGCCAAGCTTTTTTTTAATGCCAAAAAGCACATTTGCAATGATGTAAGATTCAAGCTTTTTTTTCTTCTCCATTTAAAGCGGCGTAATATTTTTTTTAGAATACTAAGTTTTCTGAAGTCGGATAAATGGGTTTATTGTTCTAAATGTAAGCCAGAAGATTA
The DNA here is from genome assembly GCA_036178185.1 of Liparis tanakae. NCBI lineage: Eukaryota > Metazoa > Chordata > Actinopteri > Perciformes > Liparidae > Liparis > Liparis tanakae. Next base: position 11,741,433 of record CM070089.1, on the reverse strand, counting down.
AATAATAAAATAATATTTTGAAAATGTTCTTTGCTAATATGTGGGAAACCAGTTTTTTCCCATCTGTGTAATTCAAGATTCAAGATGCAAGATATTTTAATAATTTTCAGTCATGTGCACATATAACAAGTTATTTGTACAATGAAAAGCTTATATTACTGGGTCCTCCAACTAAAACAAATTACGAGGTAAGAACAAAATTACAAGGTAATAAATAAATAAATACAAATATGTCACAGTTACAAATAAGTCACAAAATATGGTGATGGTATTATTGCACAAGAATAAGGCACACAAATGTGTGATGACAATACTGCACAGATAGTGTATAAAGTACACTATGCATTGCTGCGAATGTACAGTGTGTTTGTTACATGAAGCCACAGCAGCAACATTACATGTCATTTAGCTAACGCTTTTATTCAAAGAGACTTAGAGTCATGTTACATTCATACACCGTAGACGCAGCTACGGGGAGAAATTCAGGGTTAAGTAACATCGACTAGGGATTGAACCAGCAACCCCCTGATTGAAAGACAGACCTGCTAACCACTGACCCACAGTCACCCCTATTAATGTATGTATGTATGTACATGTATGTGTGTCTCCTGCAGGTTACTACACACACGTCTCAACGCTGGCTGACGTCCAGGAGAACGTCATGGAGTACCTCCACGTTCTCAGCCGACCAATGGTCATCAACCACGATCACGACATCATCTGGACTGAGGCCTACATGGACAGTGTGGTCAGTCCGCTTCTAGGCAACACTAAATATTATCTTGCTTTAATATTATCTTGCTCGTGTAATAACAAAGTCAGCCTCATTAAGGTGTATGTGCTATTACTGTTGGTAGTGATCCAATATGCAGTTTCTAGTGAGAGGCGAAGTCCCTCTTCTTTGGATGCAGGGTTCGTACGGGCATGGAAAACCTGGAAAAGTCATGGAATTTTAAAATGGTCATTTCCATGCCTGGAAAAGTCATGGAAAAAACTTAAATCATAAAAGTTTGGGAAAAGTCATGGAAATGTGTTAAAATCACATGTTCATTTACGCCGAGTTTGGAATAATTAATGTGTTTTTTAAAGAAAGACGCTTAAAATATAAGCCGGCGTACGCTCTCGATACGCACAATTTTCTAAATTGTTCATGTTTATTCCGAGATTTCAGTTTGGTCATGGACATTTTTTTTTTAAGTCATGCAAAAGTCATGGAAATCCATTTATCGAAATGTGTAAGAACCCTGTGGATGTCTCTCATGGGATATTCTTTAGAAGAAATATGTAGCCTATGGTAATTATTCGCAAGAGACAAATGGTTGGTCGTCGTGAAGTTGCTGCAAAGCAAAACTTCTATAGTGTTCCGTGTAGTTCCTTGGTTGTTGAAAATAAATTGGTATCTTGGATGAATAGAGAGAAAAACACTGTGTTGCACTCTTAACTACATTTTAATTGTATAAGCAATGCTCCAACAAATATTTAGCAAGAAAATCCAGGCCAGTTTTCTTAAGCAGAAATTAGTATTAAGTGCATCTTTAGCTATCCCACATCTTCCTGCCTTTTGTTGTTTATATGTCCCCTATTGTTTCAGTGTCTGTTTTCATCTGTGCCATATGTGTTATATCTGGTCATTGCCATTTCATCCTTGTTGTTATCTTTCCTCCATCTTCAACTCCAGTTACCAACTACAATAGAGGTAATCATACTTAGAGCTTGAAACTTTGCTAAACTTGAAACTATTGTTAATAATAAATGAATAGAATACAGTAAAGTATCTGTAATGTTTGGCTTAGCTTTTACAGTAAGCAGCTAACAGTTTCTACCAAGTAATTAGTGTATTTTTAATGTCCACCAATGCTTCACGTGATAATGTTAGCCTAGCGTATCCTCTAGCTAGCCTAGCTTAGTCAAGAGGCTTTTTAAAATAGATGTTTAACTGATATTTAAAGAAAGAAATGCTGCTTTGACATTGCTCTTCACTTTTTAACTTTTTATTTTGTAGTCCTACTACTCATTTTACAGGAGCATATTGAATGAACATTTGATTAGTGCTTTATCTCTGTACTTTAGCGTAGTTTTGTCCTGGGTTAATTTCAACCTTTGGGCAACATAAATGAACTCCAAAAACTTAGAGTACAGTTGTTTTCTCATAATTTATAATACCGTTCAAAAGTTTGGGGTCACCGAGAGAATATTGTGTTTTCCATGAAAACTCACTTTTATTTATCAAATGAATACAAGATTAATAGAAAATATAGTCAAGACATTGACAAGGTTAGAAATAATGATTTTCATTGTAAATATTAATGTTGTTCTTCAGACTTGTGGCTCAAAGGAAGGCCAGTTTTAGAGCCTCTCTCACCAGCATAACTGTTTTCAGCTGCGCTCACATAAAAAGGGTTTCAATGTCAAGCAATAATCTGTTTGTGAAAAATGCTGAATAAAAAGTTATAAAAAAGGGGGTTCTAACCCTCTGCTCGTCTTCTAAGGCAATAACACAATGTACCACTAGAACACTGGAGTTGGGCCTCTACACACCTCTGTAGAGATTTCATTAAAAAACAGAGAATAGTCATTTACCACATTAACTATCTAGAGAGTATATTTCTGATTAACTTAATGTCATTTTCATCTGAAAAAATACTTTTTTTTTTTTTTTTCTAAGTGAACCCAAACTTTTGAATGGTAGTGTATCTAATTAATCAAGCTTGTTGACAAAAACAAGGCAAAGTAAATATTTTTTTTTAAATAATTCTTGTGTATTTGTGTTCCTCAGCTGTTCAACAGTGAGTCCCAAAGCCTGCTCTTCATGACCTCAGTGGCCATGCCTGTGTTCAGCAAGAAAAAAGAGACCGTAAGAATTCATTTGTAATCACTATTAATACAATTACCCTCAGCAGATGTCAACTGAAAGGTGCATTTATGAACCGGCTGTGTTCATTCATGAATCTGTCCTTCTGGTCACATGATATCTATTGTTCTATCCATCCTGGAGAGAGATCCTCCTCTGTTCTCTCCTGAAGGTTTCTTCCCTTTTTTCCCCCTGAAGGGTTATTTGGGAGTTTCTCCTGATCCCATGTGAGGTTTTGGGCCAGGGATGTCTATGTGTACAGATTGTAAAGCACTCCGAGACAAATTTGCAATTTGTGAAACTGGGCTATACAAATAAACTGAGTTCAATTGAATTGTCTCCTGCAGTTGTCACATGGGATTCTGCTGGGAGTGGTAGGAACTGATGTGGCCTTGAAGGAATTGATGAGATTGGCTCCAAGATACAAGGTAAAGTGTAATACATGTGTCACAAACAAGGATGAAATACTGCATCCACACTGGATCGATTCTTCTGTGACATTGCAGTCATAATATTGTGTTAATTATTACATGATAATGATCAGTGGTGTTGCTCTTTCTGTATCTTCAGCTGGGTGTCCATGGTTACGCTTACCTCATCACCAACAACGGCTACATCCTATCTCACCCTGACCTGCGACCTTTGGTACGGACAAATATCATTTTGTTGTAATGGAAATTATTGCAGCTGAGAAACTGCGGAAAAACTTTATTACTCTACTTGACAGATGTATTGCAAGTAATCAGGATAATATGGCATGGGTTCCGAAAGTATCTACAGGGTTCGTACGGTCATTCCCAGGCCTGTAAAAGTCATGGAAAAAACTTAAATCATCAAAGTTTTGGAAAAGTCATTGAAATGTGTTACGATCACATGTTCATTTACGCTGAGTTTTAAATAATGAATGTGTTTTTTAAAGAAAGATGCTCAAAATATAAGCCGGCGTACGCTCTCGATACGCTACATTTTCTAAATTGTTCATTTTTATACAGAGATTTCACTTTGTTCATGGAAATTTGGTTTAAAGTCATGGAAAAGTCCTGGTCAAAATGTGTAAGAACCCTGTATTTAGTTTGTTTGTGTGTTTGTGACAGTATAAAGAGGGAAAGGTGCTGAAGCCAAAACCCAACTATAACAGTGTTGATCTGGCCGAGGTGGAATGGGAAGACACCGAGGAGAAAGTGAGAAACACACACTCACACACACATTTCTGTCTTTTTCGATGATCTGTTTCAGCTGTCCTGTGTGAGTTGTTTGAACAAGTTAAGCTAAATATGCGATGTTTATCCTTCAGCTGAGGACCGCCATGGTTAAAGGAGAAACCGGGACGATGGCGTTGGATGTGAGAGCGTCTTTAGATAAAGGAGTGAGTACATTTGTTTTGGTGAATCGGCATGTGTGTGGCAAGAGGGCGTCTCTCTTTCATCTTTTAGGGATTCTTTTTTTTCTTAAGTGTTGTCCCCTTTAAGGTGTCACGTTTTACCCGTGGATTTTAAGTACCGGTACATGCTGTCTTTCTTCCTCTCTGCCTTCTTTTTATTATTCGTATGCTCTCTTTGTCTCTCAGAGGAGAGTGATGTTCCTGAAGAATGATTACTTCTACACCGTCATCAACGAGACACCATTCAGGTTCGTCTGATTGCTTTAACAGGATTACTTAAGGTGTCAGCTTTTGAAATATCGGCAATATCCAGCCAAGCAACACCTGTCTGCCATTATCAAAATAATTAAAATAACAATAATACTGATGTTCTGTGCATTTTGGAGGAAATAACAGTGATTCATTCTCCCAATAACAAATAATTCTGTTTCACAGTCTGGGTATAGTGCTGACTCGAGGATACGGAGAGTATATCTTCATTGGAAACGTCTCAGTTGAGGAGGGTAAGTCGTTCTCCTCTGTGTTAGGTTCTCTGTTTCTGTTCTAATTTTCTTCTTCTCTAACTTTTTTTTATTTTAACTTCAGGTCTCCATGACTTACTGGCTCCAGACCTGACCATAGCCAGTGAATGGTGACTACAGTATAACGAGCAGATCATAGATAATATGGGATTCAGACCAGTTTGAGTGGTTGTGACTCTCCATGACAGGATGACTACAGTGTGTGTGTGTCTTGTGTGTCGTGTGTGTCATGTGTGTGCTTGTAGGACGTACTGTGAGACGGACATTGACCCCGCCCATCGTAAGCTGACCCAGCTACAAGCCGTGGTGCGATACCTCACTGGCAAAGAACCAGATCTGGAGTGTAAGTGTTTCATTTCAGCACTTCGCTTTTTGATTTAAAAAAAATAAAACACACTTTGACTCTATAATTTATTCAATACTGTTTGTTTATATAGAAACTAGAACGGGCACTCGGTAGCGCGCATACCTTTTCATGACCTTGACCTTTAAGCCGATCGATCCCAAAATATAAGCAAACGGCCCCCGGATAATAACCAATCATCCCACCACATTTCATGCGATTCGGTTTAATACTTTTTGAGTTATGCGAATAACACACGTACAAATAAATAAATACACAGCGATCAAAACATAACCTTCCGCATTCTGCCAAGATAATTAGAAGAGGAAATAACGTGTCTGTTTTTTGTTGTTTTCTACCCTTTTATTTCTCTTTTCACTTTGTGTTGTACCCTTAAAGTTTCCCTATACACTTCATCCATATTATTTTCTAATCTTTAGAGAAATGAATCACATCAGGAATATTGTCCTTTAATCAAATATTTTTTGAAGTGTGCAGTGTATTAATGAAAGTTGTAATAGTCCAAATAGTGACTTAATATAATTGAAATGAATTGTCCGTACACAAACTGCAGATTCAGACTTAATAACATTGGGATACGCTGTGATTGTAATCTTCAAAACAGCCTCATCCAGAGCTAAATATTAATTTTCTCCTGTGTTTCTTCATTTTGGCCTCAGTCCTTTGCATAGTTCGTAATATCTCTTTTGTTAAATTATTCTCGACAGGTGATGTGCAGTTGATGCAACAAACTTTATTTGATGCTGTGGTCACAGCTCCTATGGAAGCCTACTGGACCGCGCTCATGCTCAACACATCGGGGTGAATATGAACACTCATGCACACCAACATACATTTTGAATTGAGACACATACCTTTTACTCACTTTATTATTATAATATTTTACAAATATTTACCCCTCTATCCGCTCCGCCTTGTTTTGTGTCTACGTCTCACTCTCTTTCTCTCTCTCAGCATGAAGGAGGGGGTAGAAACTGCATTCTTGGGGACCCGTTCCGGCCTGATCCGGTTCCAACGATACGCCGGTATTGAGAAGAGAGTTGCCAAGTGAGTCAGAAAAACTGCCATTTTGTACATTTTATATCATCGCATCAAATTAGGGGTTGAATGTTTAACACTAATATTGAATAAGTTAAACGTAAGATCATAGTAGTTCCAGATCTGAATTAAAGTTTTAATTAAGATGAGAGTTCACCATCTGACGGTCAATAAAAGTGCAGCTGTGCAAAATTATCCCGCGCTCTTTTCTTTCCTCAACTTTGTGCACATCTTTCTGTTCTCTTCATCCAATCCTTATTTTCATTATTCCATCTTTCTTTTGTCATAATTAGGCATAAGAGGCTGTGTTTTCTGTTAAGCGTGTTTGTATCTCTCCCCAGGTCTTTCCTGACCTCCGTAGACAAGGAGAATATGTTCACGTTGGACCATTTCCCAGTGTGGTACCGCAGAGCGTCCGAGTCCCCAGCTGGACAGTTTCTCTACTACACGCCCAGACAGGAGACTCGAGGTACTGGAGATACATTTACTGAGCAAACACACACACACACACACACACACACATGGACACACTTTCTGTGCTTTTTTAATTCACATTTTTTCAGCCAGGTGTGCCAAATATCCCTCACGTACCCCAAGTACCCGGCTGGCAGGATGCAATTGCTGCTCTGTGTTTACGTTGTTGTATTTCCATGAAGTTTGTATCCAACACGGGTTTGAAAAGAAGTTAGCTCATCGAAAAATGAAGTGTTTAGTCTCGATGGCTTTTCTGTTTTGGTTTATTCTGTCGTTTATATTCTGTTTCTAAAGAATAATCAGTGGCTTCAGAATAACTAAGTCCACAGCTACACATCATATGCACCATCCCAGCCCCATCACACTAACACGTATTTCCATCTGTGGTCCATGGATGAAGGTCACTAAAAAGAGGGTTTTAAGCTTGACTCTTTTCTGCCTCTGCATTTTATTTTAAATGAAATGCATTTTTAAAGTGCTTTAAAAAACTAAAAACAAAGGACAGGAATTTAAATGTAATCTTTACTGAATACTGTAGACCTAAATGTGATTTTATCTAAATATACAGCAAGTATGAGGCTAATAATGCTTTTCCTCCTGACAGAATACACTTACAGACTCACTCAAAGGTTCCAATTGTATGTTGTTTGTCGAGTTATTTTTAGGTTGATTATTATTTTAGTGACTATTATGTTCCTGAATCTAGACAGCATTTTAAGTCTTATTTAAAGGTATATATATATTTATATATTTATATATATATATATATATATATATATATATATATATATATATATATATATATATATATATATATATATATATATATATATATATATCAGTGACTATTATGTTCCTGAATCTAGACAGCATTTTAATTCTTATTTAAAGGTTTATATATCTATATATATATATATATATATATATATATATATATATATATATTTCTTTTTATATATATTTTTTTTTTTTTCTTTTTCTTTTTTTTAAATAAACATGTTATAATACTGCCATCATTTCAAACCTTGGCATTAAAGTATAAAGGGACACATGTTGTCTTATGTATGTTTCCGGTTGCTGTTAGAAACAGTTTGTTGTGTTCAGATATATTCAGGGACTATGAGGCGGACTATAGCGCCACCTTGAGTGCAGAGGGGGTGGAACTTGAAGCGGAGGAGGGAGGGAGAAAACGATGGGATGCGGAAGAGGAGGAGGAGGGTAGAGGAAAACGTTTTTCTTATACTTGGCATGCCTCCTCGTTTCATTCATCCTCGTTCTGTTAGTCCTCAGTCCTAACTGAGGTGCTTTTCTTTCCCCGCCTACACCCTTATCTGTTTTTTCCTCTATTTTTGTTGTTGCTCTGTTTCTCTTTCTTCTCCTCCTTCTCTCTTTTTCTCTTGAGGCATGAGCATGCAATTAAAGTGTGTGAACCTTCTCTCCTCTCCGGGAGTCGATACGCTTTCTGGTACATTGTCATTCGGCCGAGTCGATAGCCTTCTGTCTTTGATGAATACCGTGTAACGGTGTTTTAACTGTATTACATTATGCTACAATATTTAATAGTAAATATACCAACAACAAAAAAATCACATTCTCATCCAAATTGCAGAATGTCCATAATGTGGAATTGTCATTCAGACATTTTATATAATATAAATATAGAATATAAATGTACAATATAAACATAGGGAAACACATAGTACACACACACACATGGATTACCTTTGTTATGAGTGTATCAGCTTTCATACTTAAAACGTTAATCTGGCTGGATTATGCTTTACTGACAGTCGGCATCAGCTGGCATGACGGCTGTGAATAGACACTCAGAAGATGAATGCATGACTTAAATAATAGTATTATGACTTAAATAATAGTAATAATAGTATTAAATAGTACCTACTGAGTCCAACTCAATCTGTCACCCACACATTTCCAAACACATTTTAGCATATTTGTACTAAACAGATTTACAAACCATTTATTCATCACGTGAGAAAATAAATATTTTTTGGACATTTTTTTCCAGCTTGTGCGCATGTGTATACTCATGCACGTCAACATCTTTGGGAGGAATTTGTATGCGTTCGGGACGTCCGTGCACGCACCCTAGTTTCCACATGCATGCGTTGATGAAGTTCTGTAAATGCTCATTGCACCTGTTGCTCCACTTTTGCAGGAAGGATCTTCATCGCCACCACGGCTATCACCGTAACGGTGGGAAAGAGAACCGCCATCGCAGGAGGTAGGACGACTATTGGTTTCGTTACACATTCTCTCTTTTACACACATCTCACGTGTCCTCGTTGCCACGCGTGCACCTGTAATCTTCTCTCTTGCAAAGCGTCCTGCCCCCCTTCACGCTTAACGCTTCTTCTGCCTCTTCGTTCAAAGCTTTTTCTCTCTTGAGTCTGTCGTTTCTTGCCGTGTCACATGGTATGAGCAGGGTTCGTACGGTCATGGAAAACCTGGAAAAGACATGGAATTTTAAAATGGTCATTTCCAGGCCTGGAAAATTTATGAAAAAAACTTAAATCATAAAAGTTTGGGAAAAGTCTTGGAAATTTGCTATAATCACATGTTCATTTACGCCGAGTTTGAAATAATTAATATGTTTTTTAAAGAAAAACGCTCAAAATATAAGCTGGCGTACCCTCTCAATACGCAAAATGTTCTAAATTTGTCATGTTTTTACCGAGATTCCAATTTGGTCATGGAAGTTTGGTTTAAAGTCATGGAAAAGTCATGGAAAAGTCATGGAAATCCATCGGTCAAAATGTGTAAGAACCCTGTATGAGGGTGACGATGAACTTGATGGGGATTGCTAGAACGTCACTTTCCAATCAATGTTGGTTTTGATGAGCTGATTCCTCATTGGCTGTTGAATTCAGTAATGGGTGGTCTTTGGTCACGGTGTTGTTTTGTTGTCACGGATAACAAACAGAGCGCGGCTTGTTGTATTCACAGTTTGGTATTTACTCATCCTGTTATTGTGAATTTGTTGTGAAGTCAAACTTCCCAAAATGTCCATTTAGTAGATGTTCCAGAGCTTTGATTACATCGTATGGTCTTCATCACACACATTATCATCATCATCATCATCATCATCATCATCATCATCATCATCATCATCATCATCATCATCATCATCATCATTCCAGTTTTATCATGGAACTAATATAATAAAAGATAAAAATGTTGTCCATAACAAGTGGACAAACCTCATGTTCTGATATAGATCGTGTGATATGATTAAAAGGTCCAGAACAGTTACTAAATAGATCTTGGGGTGAGGATGTGTTTTTTAATGAACCTTAAAACAATATGTCTTTGATAACTCGAGCCAATTATATCGGCCTGCTGAAGTATCATTTTTAATCACGTACCTGGGAGGCTTGGAGGGAAGTGGTTCCTTCAGTAGCTCCTCATCCCTAATTCCACTGAGGTGCGGCGTCTTTTCTTAAAGATGCTTCAGAGGGAGTCTGAGCTCCAGTGTTTATTTTACATGGAAACATTTTGTCTTATAGTCTCTGAACTTTGTTTTGCTAGTGTTTGTGTTGCTGTGTATTCTGCCCTGATGAGCCCGCCTGTGTCTGACACACTCCGTAGTCATAATTATGTAATAATACATAACATTTCTATAGCGCTAAAGACGCTTTACAACACATAATTAAAAAATCCTAAAAGCTATGCATTAGAAATTACAATAAAAACAAACGATAAAGGCAAATAAGAACGTACAGAGCACACAATCACACATTAAAAGCAGTTTGAAGAGGTGGGTTTTGATTTGAGTTTTGAATGATGAAAGTTTGGTGCAGACTCGGATGATTTTGGGAAGAGAGTTCCAGAGGGAGGGGGCAGAAATGGAGATATTTGATTAACTCTCTGTAGCTGCATCCTCACAGAGTGTGTGTGTGTGTGTGTGTGTGTGTGTGAGTGTGTTTCTGTGTGTGTGTGCGCTCGCTCGTCTCTAAGTGTATACCTGTATGCATTTGGTAACTCTGACAGACAGAAAAACACTCACACACAAACATAAATAAGCGCTTTATCTGTATTTCACAGCTTTCATGGAAATTGTCTCTGGTGTGAAAACCGTGTTATACTTGGAACTGGAAACAGAGAGAAGTGAGAGCAAGAGTTGAAAATAGACGTGTTCCTGTCTCTCTGGATGATCTCTGATTGGAGGTCCTCGTCTGTTTTTCCTTTAATGCACGTCTTACCAGCTGCTTCACGTCAACACGACCTCAGAGGGAAAGACGGTATTAATGTTTTATGGAGTCGCTCTCTCTCTGAATGTCTTCAACACCCTCATACAAGGATACACACTCACGTACACACCACTCTCTCACCCTTTGACACTCTTCCTCCGCCTGTTAAAGGACCCATCGTATGCCCATTTTTCCACAAGTTGATATGGTTCCTTGGGGTCTTAATGAAATGTTTGTCACATATTTTGGTCAAAATACCACAAGAATAATTTCAAACAGCCTTTTTACCTGTCAGAAACACCTCCCCACAGACTGACCTGTTTTGAGTGCCTGTTCCTTTAAATGCTAATGAGCCAGCTCCCCCCTCCAAGGCCATGTAGCCACACCCCCTACATGGGCGTGCTTCAACATCTACGTAGACGTTGGTGGTGATCCCATTGGACGCACTCAAGCGTATCGATTCTGACATAGAGGAACCACAACAAGCCGCCTGAGTTGTTTTTTTCCAGCGTTTTTTTGTGTTGGGAGACATGCCAGATACCCAAATTAACGTATAGAAGCACTAAAAAAGTGGAATTTTCATAATATGTCCCCTTTAAGAACATTACAATAGAAGCTAGTGTCATATGTATAAAAAAACACACATCAGAATAACAGAGAGTAAATAAAAGGAAAACAAGTTACCCAAATTAACGTATAGAAGCACTAAAAAAGTGGAATTTTCATAATATGTCCCCTTTAAGAACATTACAGTAGAAGCTAGTGTCATATGTAAAAAAAACACATCAGAATAACAGAAAGAGTAAATAAAAGGAAAACAAGTTATCCAAATTAACATATACAAGCACTAAAAAGTGGAATTTTTATAATATGTCCCCTTTAAGTAAAACCTCACATGCAGTTGCTTCATCTTCTAACGAGGTTGTGATTTCATGTGTAACCACTGAGCGTCAGTGTTCCTCTGAGCACGTTGTGTCTGCTGTCAAGCGATTTGGTGGCAGGTGATGAAGGCCAAGGATTTGATATTTCAGAGGCTGATCCAGAATCAGTCAACGGTGACTACAAAAACACTGTTTACGCTCCTCGGAGGCTCAGCGATGGATTAGCATATCTCGGTGGCAGACGGTGACAGCCTGTGTGTAAATAAACACAATGCGCTCCATATTGACGGAGAAACGGGCGGCGAGAAAGAGAGGAAGAGTGAGGAGGTGAAAAAGAAAAGAGAGTGAGCGGGTAAAGAATAAAGGATGGAGAGAGATATCTGAAATGATGGAGGAGGAGGAGGAGGAGGAGGAGGAGGAGGAGGAGGAGGAGGAGGAGGAGGAGGAGGAAGAGGAGGAGGAGGAGGAGGAAGAGGAGGAGAAGCGAATGAGGATACAAATGGGTAAGAAAGGATCGAGAGAGATATCTGAAATGGAGGAGGAGGAGGAGGAGGAGGAGGAGGAGGAGGAGGAGGAGGAGGAGGAGGAGGAGGAGGAGGAGGAGGAGGAGGAGGAGCGAATGAGGATACAAATGGGTGAGAAAAGGATGGTGGGGGGGAGACAGTAGACCAGACAGAGCAAAGATAGAGAGGACAGCGATGAGAGAAAAGAAGGTGAAAAGACTATAAAATGATGGAGGAAGAGGCGATAAATTGAGACGAGATAAGTGAGAAGGGAAAGGAAGGAGAAAGAAGATGAGGAATAGAAAAGGTGAGAAGAGTTAGAGAAAATTAGATCTGGTTAGTATACTGAGGCACCGCCATCATGACTGATTTATGCTTTCATTTGGCACTGTGTATTTAATCCACCTAACGTCTTATTTTTAGACTTTCTCTTTGAGAAAGTTTTTTTTTTCTTAATATCGGTTTTATTTTGTGCTAATAATACGATTGAAAAAATAGCTGTTTGGTTTGTCAGAGGTCTGGATAAACATTTGATTTTTATATTACATTACATGTCATTTAGCAGACGCTTTAATCCAAAGTGCATCAACCTAGAGTACAAACTAAGAACAACAAGAATACAGAAAGTAACATTACCTCCACATAGTCGAACTACAAAAGTACCATAATAAGAGATATTTAAGAGACACTGAAGTGCTAATCTGTGTTTTAATCCAGATATAGTCGGAAAAGGTGATTTACGTGATGTCTTTTTATTCAAACAATGCATACTGGCCGGGAAATGCTTCATCATCACCATCGTCATCGTCACAATCACAATCATCGTTATTAACACAACACATCATGGATGGTCACTGTAGTCTTCGAGGCCCTCAGTCATCATGGCTGCTGCAGGTTTACGTAACAAACTATAATTTGTTTCTCTTGACACACACACAGGCTATAGGAACAGGTTTCTGCTAGCTAAGATACTTAGCTACCAACAACACACGACCTGCAGGGGTGAGAGGACAATGGTCTACATCCATAGACAATGGGTCGACATCCATAGACAATGGGTCTACATCCATAGACAGAGTTTAGCCATTTCCCTCGTCTTCAGTCACTGCCTGTGAGTCATGGCTATATTTACACTTTTAAATCTCTTCACTATATTTTCTTGCAGATGCCGATTATTGATTTAAAATCTCCAGCTAGATTAGTTTTACCTGAGCGTCTTTTCTTTCTCTTTACATCAGGGAGGTGACCAAAGTTGGAAAAGGGCATTTGCAATTCAGGATCACATACAATACCGTTCAAAAGTTTGGGGTCACTTAGAAAAAAGTAAAAAAAACACTGTTTTTTCCAATGGAAATGACATTAAATTAATCAGAAATACACTATCTACATAGTTAATGTGGTAAATGACTATACTCTTTTTTTTATGAAATCTCTACAGAGGTGTGTAGAGGCCCATCTCCAGTTCTCTAGTGGCACATTGTGTTATTGCCTTAGAAGACAAGCAGAGGGGTAGAACCCCCTTTAAACCCTTTTTTCTTTTGGTCTAACTTTTTATTTTGCATTTTCCACAAACAGATTATTCCTTGCCATTGAAACCCTTTTTATGTGAGCGCAGCTGAAAACAGTTATGCTGGTGAGAGAAGCTCTAAAACTGGCCTTCCTTTGAGCGAAAAGTTTGAAGAACAACATTAATATTTACAATGAAAATCATTACTTCTAACCTTGTCAATATCTTGACTATATTTTGTATTAATCTTGTATTCATTTAATAAATAAAAGTGTGAGTTTTCATGGAAAACCCAACATTCTCTCGGTGACCCCAAACTTTTGAACGGTAGTGTACGTGTCCAGGTTCATGTGCATCTTGACTTCAGACCAGCTCAGTCTTCAACACACATGTTCATCCTGCAGCTACTCTGGGGTCCGCTGCTGATGCACGGCGTGTTTTACTGTGTATAAATGCAGTAGATGTGAAGGTGTGGTATACTCGGTTTTTGTCTTCAATATTGATTTCTCCGATCTGATGTCCCATCTTATAAGGCTTTCATTGACTTGACAGTTTTAATATTTAACCGGGAACATCACTTTTCGCTGATGCTTTTTTCCACTTGCGTTAGTTGTCACATCACAATGTCATAACTTCTCAACTAAATTACTTATCAAGTTGGGTAGTTGTAGGAATAAAATAAAATAAAATGTAAAAATTGTCCAACATCTCGTTGACGCAAATGTTCTTCTGCCTGATGCTAAGCGCCTGTATATGTTATTTTAAAGTAGTTGCATATGTAAATATTAGTTGGCGATTAAGTTCCCGTAGAAAACATTTACGTAAAACAATAAGGTCTCATAAGGGACTCCCTGATGGATTTCATTATGGAGATGTTTTCGCTCTCAATGGCCAAACTCTTTCTATGCCTCTTTACCAAACATCAACACAAAATCAATAAACACAACAAATGAACATCACACAGATATTTAAACCTAAAGCAAAACAGAAGTTAACACAACAAAAGACGTACCCCGTGAATTCATACAGAAAACCGTAAACACGTACGTCAAAAACATTTTGAGGATCGATGAGCCAACACACCATTAATATAATATTTATCTGCATCATACCCAGGTATAAGATAACACAATATAAATATTTTATTTTCCAGCCAATTATAAATTAAGAGGGGATGATAGTTCTTCTTTAGGGGAGCAATATGCAATGAAAGCCTGATTCTTGAGACTGGTTATCAGTGTTTACGTATTTTAGTGCATGGATGAGGATACTGAAGCAAACACCATGCAAGGCAAACAAACTAACCTTTTTTTGTGAATCAAGGAGTGCCAATCAAACAGATTCCTCTCAAATATGTGATTTTTACTAAGTTTTTAACAGAGAGACTCTTCAGCGATGACATCATTTTCATATTATAGTGACAAAGCAGCCATTGCATATTGCTGACCTTTTGAGGAAAGAAACATAAGGACCACAACAGGCAGAGAAGGGATAAAAGAAACATTATTTTAAGAAAGTGTGAAATACTTTCTATAAATAGCACTGGGTGGAAGGAGGGATAAAAGGATGGGGAAGAAATAGCAGCGTCTTTTTGTTTCATCCCTTGTACGTTATAATCCCTCTGGGTACATCATCAATTTTAAAAGAGACTGGAGGGAGACCGGATCTGATTAGAGAAATAAAGTGCAGGAGTCTGAAGTTTTTTAGTCCTTAGATGACGGTTTGTAGTCCTTGACAGGGGACAGGGTTCTCTGAGATAGTGCTTCCATGCCATAATGCCGAACATTCACCTTTGAGAGGTGAAATCTGTCCGAGAATGAGCTCCGAACAAAGAACGTTCGCTTTAAAGCAAAGTCTGTGGTCCTTTAAATGTCAATAATTAAATTTCAACAAGTGTGCATACCAGCAAGGCTAGAAGCGTAGTCCGAGAGGTACCAGAAAATGAGCTTGACCGCTGGCTTTTGATCCGTCCAGAAAACGATCATTTAACACGCATTGTGTAAGCAAGAGCGCCTGAACACAACTGAAGGAGACAGAAGAGTCAAATTCCAGTTAAAAGGGTTTGTTCCCCTTTGAAGTGAACGGATCCTATTCATGTTGAATCCCATACACAGCTCCAGTGTGTGACATCTGGTGGATGAAATTGGTCCAGAGGAGATGAAGAGAGACACAGATCTGGTCCAAATATGTAATCGTATGTATTCTAATGCATATGAGATGTCCAGCCATCCATGAATGATTATTTAGTCAATCTAAATGGCTTCCTGTTAAGAGTCTGAAGGGAGATTCAGGGGGAGGGTTTGTGCTCTCCAGTTTTTCCCCGCAGCAAAACGCTCGAGAGGCATCGACCAAATAAATGTTATCTCTTTGTGTTTATCCATTACGGTTCTCTTTTTTCCTCCGAGCGCTCCAATACTGGCTGTTTCTCCGGGACTCGGAGGACAAAGGGAACAGGCGAGGGTGAAGGGATCTGGGCTGGAGTCCTGTTTTTTAGACAAAGACACAAATGAGACGAGAGCTGGGCGATACCTAATATTCGAACGTCTTCTCATCATTATGAATATTGGTCCAATTGACATCATACATACCGCAAATCCCTGAAAATTGAATCCAGTTTTACAAATACTGACCGTACACCGCAAACATCTTGTGACAGCTTTTATGATGTTTCATCCGACAAAGATTACTACATTTTTTTTTTTCTCAGCCAATCTAAAGGTTATTTCAGCAGCAGTAGATGGTTGGTAGGCAAGTTGTAGGGATGATTGATAACAAATACAGCAGTAAAAAAAAACAGAACAGATAAGATGTACACTACCGTTCAAAAGTTTGGGGTCACTTAGAAAAAAGAAAAAAATAATGTTTTTTTCCAATGAAAATGACATTAAATTAATCAGAAATACACTCCCTACATAGTTAATGTGTAAATGACTATTCTCTGTTTTTAATGAAGTCTCTACAGAGGTGTGTAGAGGCCCATCTCCATGTTCTAGTGGTACATTGTGTTATCGCCTTAGAAGACGAGCAGAGGGGTAGATCCCCCTTGAAACCCCTTTTTCAATTTTTGTATAACTTTTTATTTGGCATTTTCCATTGAAACCCTTTTTATGTGAGCTCAGCTGAAAACAGTTATGCTGATGAGAGAAGCTCTAAAACTGGCTTTCCTTTGAGCGACAAGTTTGAATATTATAATATTTCCAATGAAAATCATTATTTTTAGCCTTGTTAATATCTTGACTATATTTTGTATTAATCTTGTATTCATTTAATAAATAAAAGTGTGAGTTTTCATGGAAAACACAACATTTTCTCGGTGACCCCAAACTTTTGAACGGTAGTGTATGTGGAGTGTAAGAGAGAGGGAGGTTAGAAATAAACAGAGGATGAAAAGTGGGAGAAAAGCGTTTCCGATGAGGAGATACGATAATTCTCTGCGTGCTCTACAAGCTCTTCCCTCTCTGTCCTCGTTGAGCCCTTTTAAATGTCCGCCCTCTCCGCCCTTCGCCCTTTGACGCGTCAACGCCGCTCCTCTAGGCCACGGAGGAGATCTGCTTCTCCTCCCGGTCCTCCCCGTCCGCCTCCCCGTCGCCCATCAGCGGCTGCCTCTTCTTCAGCTCCCTCTGGTACTTGGCCATCAGCGAGGCGTAGATGCAGCCGTACGCCGCCGCCGCCACCATCATGATGCACACGATGCCGCACACCACGCCGGCGATCACCACGGTGCCGATGGCGCGCCGCACGCTGACGGGCCGGTAGCGGGAGCGGACACAATCCGACGGGGCCTCTCCTCCTCCTCCTCCTCCTCCTCCTCCCGTGTTTGAAGAGGAGTCCCCACCAGTGTTGCTGTTGTCGGAGATGGGCGTCGCCCCGCTCGGGGCGTTCCTGCTGCAGGGAGGAACGCCTCCTTGTCCGGATCGGGAGCCCTCGCCTCCCGCGCCCCCGTTCTCATCTTCCAGCTGGAGGCAGTAGTTGAACATCTCCACCGGAACGCCGCGGATGTCTCGCCCGCGCAGATCCTTGGGGAGCGTGCACTCGACCGCGTCCACCTTCCCGCCTGGAGGAGAGAGGAAGAGGTGCAGAGAGGGTCATTTATAAAAGCCTCATGCCTGTAAAGGAGTACCAATTAACTGAGAGAGGAGAACAGAGTCGGGTGGTTGTGCCAACACTAAGATGAGTCATACATCACTTGAAACACACACATATACACACACACACACACACACACACAGTTTGACGTGCCCTCTACACTAAGTTAGAGATAGCCTCAACTAAGCCCTTCTATAATTCATGGAATGACATGCCTAGCTTTAGCGGAGCTGTGTGTGGAACAGGGTTCGTACGGTCATGGAAAACCTGGAAAAGTCATGGAATTTTAAAATGGTCATTTCCAGGCCTGGAAAAGTCATGGAAAAAACTTAAATCATAAAAGTTTGGGAAAAGTCAAGGAAATGTGTTATAATCACGTGTTCATTTACGCTGAGTTTGAAATAATTCATATGTTTTTTAAAGAAAGACGCTCAAAATATAAGCCGGCGTACGCTCTCTATACGCAACATGTTCTAAATTTTTCATGTTTTTACCGAGATTTCAGTTTGTTCATGGACATTTGTTTGAAAGTCATGGAAAAGTCATGGAAAAGTCATGGAAAAGTCATGAAAAAGTCATGGAAATCCATTGGTCTAAATGTGTAAGAACCCTGGTGGAAGATAGAGAAATATCTGAGTCACAGTGTGTGTGTGTGTGTGTGTGTGTGTGTGTCTGGGGGAGGATTTATTTAGTTATCATCACATGCTGTATTGGTCCTCACGTTGATCTGCAACCTCAGACACATAAAGCACCGTCAACAACGAAGGATACGAGGAAGACGGAGCGAGGAAAGTGATGTTCAGGCGCCCAGATGCTTTTATCTTCCCGCTGTAAAAGAATCCCCCTTCGCAAACAGCTCGCTCTCCAAAATGTCGCAGCCCGGTGTGCGTGAAGCGGTTTCGCGGGGAGATAGAAGAAGTCAACACCGGCTGCTGTCGGCGAGCGCTTCACACGTGTTCCCCTGCTTTGTCTTACTTCCTTGAACACATATTGTGCGTTATCCATCCCCTCCCAGCAGCTGCTTTGGTGTTAAACTACCCGGCGACTGTACTTGTAATTGCCTTCGCCGCTCCGGTGATCGTTTAACCGTATCTGCCGCGCGTCGGCCTCCGTTTCGACTGAGGAGGAGGAGGAGGAGGAGTAGGAGGAGGAGGAGGAGGCCGGAGCAGCGAAGAGAATGCTTCATTAGCGGGGCAGCTGAGGCCCGAGGCGCCGAGGTGAATGTAGATTTTGTTTTTAAACGCGCCGAGAGAGCGGAGAGCAGCTGTGTTTATCGGAGGTATTAACGGCCTGCGGAGAAACGTGGATGACGAGCACAACGAGCGTGACGATGTGCCGTCGCTCACGGATGCAGATCTATAGATCTATGGCGTTGCTAGAGCAGGGGTCAGGAACCTTTTTGACTGGGAGAGCCATAAAAGCCAAATATTTCTAAATAGATTTCATTGAGAGCCATATGGTGTTTTTAAGGTATAATAAATTAAATATGTCTTGCTTTTAATGCGACTTCTGGTGTTGCATGATGCTACGGGGGGGGGGGGCACACACCTCTCTATCTGTGGGGGACTAGAATCCTCTGGTTTTTGTCTGATTCTCCATGCACCGTTTTAATAATAATAATAATAATAATAATAATAATAATAATAATAATAATAATAATAACTTTATTTATATAGCACCTTTAAAAACAATGTTTACAAAGTGCTCCACAGAGAGTCAAAGCAGAACAAGTGGAATAGCAAGAAAACAATATTACATTTAAAAGTATATATTAAAATGAAAAATAAAAATATATAAATTAAAAACCAAATAAATTACAAATAAATAAAAAACAGAAAAACTAAAACTGTTTTAAGGAATTGTAAGAAACCAATATTACATTTAAAAGAATAAATTAAAATGAATAATATAATGAAAAATTTAAATTAATTAATTAAAAACCAAATAAATTACCAATAAATAAAAAACAGACAAACTAAAACAGTTTTAAGGCTGCTGAAATAAAAAATCAAACGTCCAACCTCTGTACAGCAGCCACTCCATCCAGTGTTTGAAATCGCGGAGGTTGCAGTCGCACTCCCAGGGGTTGTGTCCCAGTTCCAGGTGTTGTAGGTTAGCGAGTGGCTCGAACGCTGCCCTCTCCAAACCATGAAGCCGGTTTCCCGCCAGAGACAGCCACCTATGAAATAATAAAAACAAAATGAATTCACTTGTTCTACTGCAACAAAGAAGATACACATACCCTTGTGGCACTGATTTAAATACCACGCCACTGCTCAATGTAATGTACAACTTGAATTAGTTAATTCTATATTGATAACTAGAACGGGCGCATATGATATGTAGAGCGCATACCTTCACATATCACAAGGTTGGGCATTGAATTATGAACATTTTGCCATTAGTTGCATGCCAATTGGATAAAAATTGACCACGCTATGGTAAAAAGAAGATTTTGACCTTTCATGATCTTGACCTTTGACCCGATCGATCCCAAAATCAAATCAAATATTCCCCGGATAATAGCCAATCATCTCACCAAATGTCATGCAATTCAAGAATATTTTGACCTTATCATGACCTTGACCTTTGACCCGATCGATCCCAAAATCAAATCAAATATTCCCTGGATAATTACCAATCATCCCACCAAATTTCATGCGATTCGATGTAATACTTTTTGACTTATGCGAATAACACGCACGCACGCATACAAACACGCGGCGATCAAAACATGACCTTCCGCATTTTCAAAGCGAAGGTAATAATCACACCGAGTTCAAATGTGCCGTACATCGTCAGGCCACGTTGATGTAAACAGTGCCGGTGGACAGAGGGAGTGTGGATGTCTACCTGAGGCTCTGCAGCTCATCCAGGGGCCCCACGGGAACAGAGGACAGGCCATTCAGGGACAGATCCAGACTCTGAAGACCCCCCAAACCCTGCAGAAGCGTCAACACAAGTCATCCGCTTAGCCGTCGTAGCTCATCCAGTACGGCGCCGTACAGTACGAATCCCCTCAGCCCATATTAGTGTTATCGACTTCTTTCACTGTTACCAAGGGGCGCAGATTGGCTCGTCTTGTTTGATTTAGGGTCCCAGGTGAGGTCTTGACACACGCTCATCCTGCAGACCGCTCTGGTTCAAATAGAAGTCGATGAAAGTGTTGCGCTATAACGATTTATTTCAGATGTACCGCCTGGCCGGGATCCCAGTCGTGTGCTGTGAATCTGCTTCGGTTGGCTCCTAAACGAAGGCAGCAGAGCCTCGGGAGTTGAACCGGTGCATCAGTAGTGGCGTCAGCTCCTTTCTCTGGCCTGAGGCTTTAGTATTTTGGTGCACTGATTTGATGCTATATAGGCAATGCATATCATTTAGAACAATGTCCTTACAGAAACAGAAAGGTGTCGTACCTGGAAGAGATCTCTGTCCATGACGGTGAGTGAGTTGTTGTGCAGAGTCAGTCTCGTCAGGTTGGACATGTCTCGGAATAATCCAGCCGGTAAATTATCCAGGTAGTTATTAGAGAGGTCCAGTTCCTAAAATACAGATACATCAAAAAATACATTTGCAAATACCACATTGCAAAAGGCTTTTCTATATAAATGCAAAGTGAGATTCCGAAATGATGATCTGCTACAAGAAAACCGTTGACACATGTTGTGCCTTAAGCCGGCGCTCCTCTTCAGAGTGATTCACATCAAGTTCAACGGTAGGTTAAGTGTAATAATCCCCATAGATCAACAAACTGTCTCAATGAACATCTTTTTCCCAGCAGATTGGCACTCAGCCTTGTGGTCGTAAAGTGACTTTTTTTTGGCAGTTGCAGGGACTATCAATCATTTTTAGCTGCTGCATTTTAAATACCAACGTGCTAATAAAATGCTAATGATGAGTCGCCCTGCATCACTTTGAGAAAGTCAGCTAGTCTTGACTTTTCAGGCAACAAAAGTCGTCTGCAGTTTCCTCACTCATCGTCCTCGGGGATATGCAGTGTGTGTAAGGTCAAGTGCAGAAAACACTGCGTGCCACAGTAAACACACAATAAAAAAAAAGGGTGTGCAGACCTCCAGAGAGGAGAGGTTAGCGAGGGCGGAGGCTCCCAGCGAGGCCAGCTTGTTGTTGGCTAGCAGGAGGGAGCGGCTCCCCGGAGGCAGGAGGTGGAGGGGGGGCGGGGAGGAGAGACCCCGGCCTCCGCAGTCCACCACCAGACTGCGAGAGTCGCAGAGGCAGGGAGGAGGGCAGGAGGAGGCGGCCGGCAGCAGCGTCGCCAGGAGGGAGAGGACGCGGAGGAAGACTTGAGGAGGAGGAGGAGGAAGAGGAGCAGAGAGACACAACACCATTAGGATTCTTTTATATATATATATATATATATATATATATATATATATATATATATATATATATATATATATATATATATATATTATATGTATTTATAAATATATATATATAGATTTTTTAAATATATATATATATATATAATTTTTTTATTTCAGATAAAGGCAAAAACACCCCGAAACAGCCGAAAATACCAACACAGCAAATAGAAAATAATAATAGAAATTAAAAAATAATAATGTTAAAAATTAAATTAAATATAATAATATTAAAAATAATATGGTAAAAGCAAAAATACAAAAAAAAAAATGTACTTATAAAAAGGAGGTGGGGGGGAGGGAAGGGGGGTGGGTCTCTGTCAGTTTACTTTTTTTATTTCAGCATTGTTTAAGTACTTTATGAAAGGTTCCCAAGTCGCTTGTGTGAGAATCTGATTTCTTCCAGTTTTAGATTATTTAGGATCTCAGTTAACCAACTGTTATGTGGCCATTATGATTCTTACAGTGAATTATCTTCTCAGTGTGTGAACTAATAGAGAGGGTGTGTTTTAAACGACTGCAGAGAAGTGAACGCAATTTAAAGACGGAGCGCTTTAAAGTGGGAATTACTCATGATTATCTGTTTCTTGTTAGACGCCTGGTCAGCTGTCAGTCATCTACAGAACCTTTGTGTTTGTTTGTGTGCGTCTCCCTGCAGCCTGAGTGACACACGTGAGGGAGATCCCTTCTGTTTCATTTCATTTTGGACCGATTGTTTTCCTGCAGACTGCAATCATTTCATAATTTAAACTCATAATATATTTATTTCTCTCCTCTCTTCGTTCAAAGTGTTCCGAGTCCGTCACTCTTTGCTCCTTTCCCGTCTTTGTGTGTATCCATCAGCCGAAGCCTTTTCATTCATTCCTTTTTTATATTAATGTGTTTCTCCGTCTGCCCGCCTTTGCATCCGCCTGTCTCTCTCTCTCTCTCTCTCTCTCTCTCTCTCTCGCCACTCCACATCAATTCTCTCTCGCCCACTCTCGTCTCTTTATCTTTCTCATTCTCGTTCCCTTCCAGTCTCTTGGCACTGCTCTGTATTCCCTTAGTGTCTCGTTACAGCGGCTGACTTTGTTTCCGTCCAATAGCTTATCAGTACGACTTGGGCTTTATCTGTGTGTGTGTGTGTGTGTGTGTGTGTGTGTGTGTGTGTGTGTGTGTGTGTGTGTGTGTGTGTGTGTGTGTGTGTGTGCCTGTGCTCGCGGGTGTGATCAAAGCACCAACAAAGCATGATATTAAGAAAACTACTCTGTCTAAACTCCAGGCACAGACACATCACTTGTACTTCCTGACACGAGCAGATTTCATCACTTGCATCATCTGCATATTATTAGCATCCATTTCTCTTGGTGCCGTTGGCGTTTGTCACACCACGCCTCGCCCGCGCTCCGTGTTGTTGTGTTTTCGCTCTCTCTGTCAGTCCATCTGTTTCTCTCTAGACGTGCTTCCTCTCTCGTTGTCTCTCTCCTCCGTCTCCTTCACTCCATCGCCTCTCGCCATATCGCCTGTCTGATCTCTGAGAGTGATGAAACTCTGAGAATTAGCCCTTTACTGGATGCTGCACAAGACTGGTGAACTCCTTTTTGGCTTTCAAGGGAATTATTTATAAAACAATTATTGAGTTATAAATGTAATTAAAAACGTATTAATATGGAAGATATATGTGGTAGTATATTTATATATATATATATATAT
The DNA here is from genome assembly GCA_036178185.1 of Liparis tanakae. Classification (NCBI taxonomy): domain Eukaryota; kingdom Metazoa; phylum Chordata; class Actinopteri; order Perciformes; family Liparidae; genus Liparis; species Liparis tanakae. The sequence continues at coordinate 11,717,545 of CM070089.1, read as the reverse complement.
ATATATATATATATATATATATATAAATTAAATAATATATATATACATATATATCTATATATATATATATATATTATTTAGTTTTTTATTTTCTTTATTTTATATTAATTTTCTCATTTATTTTATTTCAATTTAGGATAGGAATTTATAAGCATTTTTTGCTTCTACCTATACCTTTTCAGTCTTTCTTTTTTGTATATTATATAGGATAATATTCTATTGTATTTCATTTGATTGACTGAATAAAATACACAAAGAAACAAACAAATCGTGTAAAAACAAAACAAAAAAGCACCTGATGAACATTAGAAGATATAAGTTATGCGTAATGAAAGTCATCTCAGTCTTGCAGAGTAACTTGACCTTCTTCTCTCCACTGATACAATAAGAAGCTTCAAATGGCGCAGTGAGGAGGAGAGTTAGAAGGATGCTTTATACGTCTCATTAAAATCATGTTCCATTCCCTTTAAACTGGTCATAAATAGCAAAGTGCACCACTGGAAAGACAATGAACTTAATTAAAGATAAAGGATGGGTAATACATCCAGGAAGGGGAGATTCATTACGTATCCCGTCTGAAGCAAATTATAATATTGTTAAAGGGAGGCTTTGATATTTTAGGTTATCTTAGCTCAGCATAAAGACTGGAGGCAGCGAGACTGTTGGTCGTCTAGTTACCTGGAGGATGTGAGGAACAACTCTAACGCCATATGCAGTTATAATTAGTTTTTTGTTGTTGCAGAAAACAAGATAAGATAACATTTTAACTGGCGAGTTTACAGGGTTATGTTTTCTTTAGTTGTTTAACCCCTTGAACAAGTCAGGCTAGCTCTTTCCCCAGTTTCCAGTCTCTATGCTAAGCTAACCAGCGGCTAACTTTAGCCTCGTGTTTATCGTACGTCAACTAACTCTAAAAAAAAGTAAATATGAGTGGCCAATTCTCAACAATCGCTATTACATTTTTTAATCAAATAATTGGAAAGCTTGCAGTTCAATGTGTACTTCATTTTAATTTTTGTTAGTTTGCACCTCAGGGTGATTATGTGTAATTATACATTTTAACAAAAGAATACTACATTTCTGAGAGCAGAATAAAAATTCAGACATTCATTTGATGATAATATTCTCACTCATCCTTGTTGCTTGATACTTCAAAGTTTCCACATTTTATGACAGAATATTGACACCTCTTGAAACAACATTGTAAAGTTCGGTGAATGCACACGCCGACAATCATCTAGAAATATCATATTTTTTCCCGCGTACAGTAGAACATGCCCCCCCCCCCCCCCCCCCAACCAGAGCCCATTGTGTAATCTGAACCAAAAAAGGTTGGGAAAGTAAAGACGGCCTGGTGATGGAGATCAGCGCGTGACCTCTCCGCCGTTCCTGTTTACGTCATCCTACTCTGTTCCATCCGGCGGTATAATCCTTAATCCCTGGGAGGAATAAACGCCACTTTATAGATGGATGAAAAGAGAGATTTCCCAAGTATCCCGTGGCGTCCCCGAAACGCGTCAGTGGGGCCGACCCTGCACTGCAGCAGCGCAGGAGGAACCTGGGAGGATGCTGCTGCATCGTATAGCCGTGTGCACGTCTCCACGGGGATACACGCCGTTATACAACAGAGAGAGAGAGAGAGAGAGAGAGAGAGACTGACATCATGTCACATTTCAGATTGCGTTCGTCTCCATGCACCTTTCATCCCTCTCATTGTTCCGCGTGGGCTTTGTTTTGCGGCGGCGTTCTTTGGATCCCTCCCGTTCTTCCGCTCCTCTCTCCTCACCGTCGCCGCACGCCCTTATCTCCCCGTCCTACTGTACGTCGTGACTCCCCCTCTCACCCCCTCCCCCCTCCCTCCCCCTCAGTGCTGAAGCTGAAGCGTATCTTAACAACATTCGTGAGTGGGTTTTTTTTTTCCGCTCTCCTGGAGGAGGTCGCGGTTGTTTTGGTTTATTTCAGCGGCTCTAAATCCTCTTGTGCTGTGGCGCTCCACGCAGAACAAAGCAGGAGGAAGACATTTAGCCCCAGTCCGAGGAAGAGAGGGAGGTTCAGTCTATATACGTTTAGGTGATTCGATTTAATTAAGACTAATTTCATTGGGGCAAATGTAGACGCAGCATTAAAATGCAACACGATCTTCTGCAGGAAGCAAAACTTCAGAGGCAACTCTCCACCCCCGACTACTTATCACAAGTTGTGAGAAATTCACCATCAAAGTCCAGCAGTACGTGTCATCAGCTGGCTTAGAATTACATTTCAGATCAGATATAGTATTATATATTTATATTATTTTAGAGGAACAGTATAATTTCATTATATGTATCTTGATAAATAATTCTTGCTACATCCCAATGTGTTTACTATTAAATTATAGAAATGGCACATTAATAAAATACATTATAATCTGAGTTATTATTGAAGATGTGTTTCTCTTGTTGCCAGGTTGGAGGATCTTTCCTTTTAAAATAGCCCACCTTTCTTTTAGCTTTTAACTATCGCCCCCATTCTACGGTCTGTGGGTGAGTGAATCTGTGAAAGGGTGCATAGACACCACAGGTCAGAGGTCATCTAGGAATTGGGATGATAAACTTCTGAAGTATGCGCGCTCATTTTAGTTTATCAGGCTGTGTTTAGTCACATTATGCAGATACATACACAAATCTACAACAACGTTCACTGTTATTTTGACTATCTGTCACCATGATATTCATAATGTATACAGGCATATGAAGAGTCATGTGACGTGCAGTGCTTAACAACTCTGGGGCCTCAGCTGTCTGTAAGCTTATATCCAGGGGGTCCCTGGGTGACACTGAACCCATCGATGATGTCATCCCCACCGGCACCTTCGCGACGGAGCCCAGTTGCACGTTACCAGGGGCCGAGCTGTTTTCCATGCAGGCGACAGACTCCCATATCGAATTACTCGAATGACCAGCTGTCCTCTGTGCAACCGGCTCACCGGCCCGTGTTTCATGTTTCACATGCTCCTCCGTGCCCGGGAGTTTAGATGTGACTCGTGTGATGGTTGAGTTGCATAAGAAACATGCATGTCAGTCAACACTGCTTAATGGTTTTATCTACATTTTATTTGAACGATTTCCTGACAGCTGTGAGGAGAAGTATCTAACAAATGATAATGCGTCATACCCGATGTGTATTCTCCCATCTAAAGTACCTCACCGGGCTGTGTTACGTGTAATTTGTCCGAGGCTGGTACGCGTCTGATCTCCAGCGTAACCCGAGAGGTCATTTAGTGAGAGGATGGAAAATAGCCAGACGCAGTGTTTGGATCGACCGTCACACTAAACTGGCTGACGCAGGTACGAAACTGTCTATATATATATATATATATATATATATATATATATATATATATATATATATATATATATATATATATATTGTATTTTATCTTATATTTCACTTTGTATACTTTATGCACAGTCACTTTCTTTCTTTCTTATATTTATACTTTATTATGTTTAGTTTATTGGTGCTACTGTGTCAACAAATTTCCCCTTGGGGATTAATAAAGTATATTTCTATTCTATTCTATTCTATTCTAAAGAATACACCAAACTCACAGCAGTATCACCATATCATTTCAAACATCGATATGGTAACGGTGTGTTCCCGTGGCAACCAATTGCTACGGATGACGGGGAAGAGCAGAGAGAAGGCGACGTTAGAGAAGTTTGAGGTTTCGCATCGAATCCCGTCGTTTAAACCCACTTGACCTCTTTTCTCTCACGCACGCAACCGTTCTGCCCGACTCACACACACACGCAGGACGTCGTGGTCACACACTCACTCACACACACACACTCGTGCAGCAGTTGAGGATAAGCAGGAACAGGGCGTCGGGGTTCAGGCTGCACAGCTGACAGCGTGATGAACAGAGAAGAGGAGAGATTGTCCCAGTCCTTCAAAACCGTGTTTATTTCTTAACCCTGATGGGATTACTTCCAGTATGTCTGTCTATTTCTGTCTATTTCTTTCTCCCCCCCCTCTGTTTACTCTCTCGACCTCCATTTTTCTCCCACCTACTCTTTCTCTCTCTCTCTCTCTCTCTGTCTGTCTCCCCCATCCAATTCTCCTCTGATGAATTCTGCATCGGCAAGACAGGATCATTATTTTTACTTGGAGGGGTGAGTGGGTGAAATGGAGGCTGATCTTCCAGCGTAATGCATGCTATCTGTATCAATTTGTTGTGACACACACACACATACACACACACACACACACGGGCATGGCCCTCGGGAGAGTTTGACATGCAATGACATTGTTTTGGCGATAGTGGCTATTAATTAGCGGGAGTGACAGGTAAGACAGAGAGAGGGGGAGATAAAGAGATACAGACAAAGGAGACAGAGGTGATGGAAAACAAATTGTCTCTGAAGCATAATTGGGGGGCAGTTGCAACAAAGCAACAGCTACATATTTTCACTGCAACACCTCGTCTACAACGGATGTGGTGTTGCTTTCTACTGACCACTCATCTGGGCCGCAGTCCAAGGCTGAATATATGCAGAATTTGGAGAGACAATGAAGGATGCTCAGCTGTCGATGTCACATCCTCAGCATCAGGGCGACTGGAATATAATATATTTTGCTTTGGATGTGTGGCAAGTCATCATGTATGCCCACTCGTTCTTAAGGGATGGATAGACTGAAGTGCATGCACACACACATGCACACAATATTGTTATTTTGATTTTTTAATGTGCTATACATAGATAGATAGATAGATAGATACATAGATACATAGATAGATAGATAGATAGATAGATAGATAGATAGATAGATAGATAGATAGATAGATAGATAGATACATACATACATAGATAGATAGATAGATAGATAGATAGATAGATAGATAGATAGATAGATAGATAGATGTTTGATTGATTGATTGATTGATTTATCACCTTACATTTCCTGTGATTACTTGGTAAGTCCAGCACTACCATCAGTCTCTCACTGGATCTATACTGACGTGCTCAGAGTGAGACTGCATCAGTATCGGTTGGCTTGTGAACTGGAGTGGTGCTGCTTGTAGTGCAGAGGATTATCCAGATTTATCCCCCGCCAATGTCCTTTGAAAGTGGGCCAGTACCATGTATGTGTGTGTGTGTGTGTGTGTGTGTGTGTGTGTGTGCGTGTGTTATCTGGCACATTCCTGTTGCACCTGCACCAGAACCAAACTGGTCGAGCTGGGGCTCGTTCAAAGTCACCTCGGCCATCGAAAACTTCCAATTCCTCCAGAACGCTGGTAGCAAAGCTGCTGTTAACTCACCAGCTGCCACTGAGGGGTCAGGGGTCAACGCCACAGGGTCCTGATAGAAGATAACATGTGCGTGTTCCTACGAAGATAGGTGCTGTATAAACTATTAAAGCAGAGAGGACAGAATAAATGTGTGTAGCTTCATGTTTTTCAGTATTTATAATATAGTCAGAAGAAAAGTTAATGTTGAATATGTGAATCTTTTTTAATTACCCTTGTTTATTTTATTTAGAGTTTATGTATAAAAGCTGCTCCTCAAGACTCTGACTTGTAGAGCAGCTTTATGTGTCATAGGTTCAGTGAGTAAGACATGAATTTCATCTTTTGAGGCTTCTTAAAACCAGACTTTTTTTATTTAATGTTTATGCATGAAAGCACTGTTGAAATTACAGAGAAGTACAGAATAAATACGTGTGGTACTTCAGTGAAATCTAAGAAACCTTCTTGTTGACAATGGAATAAAAGTACCGGTGCTCCCTACTTTCCATATAACTTTCAATTACATTAAAATGTCTATTGATGACATTATTGTATTTGCCAGATGCTTTGGATAGTTTGCCAACAAGCTGTTATTCCAGTTTCTATTTAACTCTGAGTCTCATGTAACACGAAGGGATCAGGCTCCTCTCCAAAGCTAAAGCTTCACCCCACACACACTCACACACACACACACACACACACACACACACACACACACACACTCTGCATGGCTTCAAGCCAAAACCTAACATCCCAGCAGGGGTGGAAAGTTCCATCAGCAACTAACCACCCGGTGCTGACGTTGGGTTGTTGGTGCCTTCTCAGGGCCGACCAGAGTTAAAGAGTTCACGTTGAACATCCAAACAATTAACGGCCTGCCAGCTGCTGCGGGCTGACACAGTTTAGTCGTGACTGTGTAACTACACTGCGGCTCTCCTTCTCACACTCCGCTGTACTCTCTTATTTACTGCACTGTATTAGAGACGTGCTCAGGGCCCAACGCCACGGCCCGAGTCACCGAATGTTGCCCCCTTCAGATGTGTAACCCTCAGTCAGTGCATTAGCCAGGGTTCGTACGGTCATGGAAAACCTGGAAAAGTCATGGAATTTTAAAATGGTCATTTCCAGGCCTGGAAAAGTCATGGAAAAAAACTTAAATCATAAAAGTTTTGGAAAAGTCATGGAAATTTGTTATAATCACATGTTCATTTATGCCGTGTTTGAAATAATGAATGGGATTTTTAAAGAAAGACGCTTAAAATATAAGCCGGCGTACACAATTAATACGTAACATTTTCTAAATCGTTTATGTTCAGTTTGGTCATGGAAATTTGGTGAAAAGTCATGAAAAAGTCATGGAAAATTCATGGAAAAGTCATGGAAATCCATTGGTCAAAATTAGGGTCTCTACATCAAAGCCACATCCTCCTCCACCACCACCCTGTCTCTGTTGATGTGGTCAGGTAATCTGACACCTTTGTTTGGGTCTCCAACAAGGTGCATAAACACACACACACACACACACACACATTTGCATAAAAGCATCCATGAATTCATTCCCATTCACACAGAAACACACAGCGTAGCTTATCTAGTCACACTGTGTGTGTGTGTGTGTGTGTGTGTGTGTGTGTGTGTGTGTGTGTGTGTGTGTGTGTGTGTGTGTGTGTGTTGATTCAGATGGGACAGTCTGCTGGTGTCGTGGGGGCCTGAAGGCACCATATGTGTCGCTCATAGTCCTCTCTGTTCTCCTCTCTTGCATCTCCTCCTTCATCCTTTCTTTTTCAACAGTCTTCTCTTTTTCACTATACGCCTCTTTGATCTCGCATCTCTCTCACTCCTCCTCTCCCCCCCACTGTTACCTTCTTTTCTTTTCTCGCTTCCTCTATTTCACTTTTTCTATCACTTCATTTCATATCCTCACCCTCTACTTTGCACTTTTATTCTCTCTTTTTTTTAAAGCTCTTATTGTCTTATTTTGTGGTGTTATGTCACTTTTAAGCTCATTCAACCATTTGGGAATTTTTGACCCCAAAAAAATATAAGTGATATAGAATAGATCAACATATTATCAACATCTTCCATCGCTCCTTCCTTTTTTGGAAATATTTAACAAAGAACATTCACATGTTTCTAGTATAAATAGTACTAGTTGTTGATCTGTTTTCTGTCATAAAGAAAGCTTTTGCTTCATCACTGCTGGTGAAAGCGCACCGTTGATTTTTGCTAAACAAAATACTGAATGGAAAGCGTCTTTTGTGTCCTCTCTGCCTGTCAAATTATTGGGCATTATTTCTAAATGAACTCCATCAGCATGAGAGGGAAATGCATCCTGGATGATTGGAGCTCATTCTCTGTACTGTATTAATCTGACATATTCTCTGGATCTGATTTGATGGGATGCTTCCTCCTCCGATACGAAGCTTCCAGTGATTCAGTATGTTTGTGTGTAAGTGTGTGAAGACTTTGAGGAGTAATAGCAGAGATCAGAGAGCTTCCCAAAATACAGAAACAGCGAAAAAACAAATGAGAAGGGCAGAGAGAACACCTGTTGACAATGCGTGGGAGTATTAATTATACACGATTTGTGTCAAAAAATGATATTTATTTAAACTGAGAGGGAAGAGACTGTTCTGGCAATATTGTGTTACATTCATGCCAAAAAACATAAATGCATTGACAACATTTTTGATGACTAAGAGAGACGGTTTTTGATTATTCTAAAACGCTTAAGAAATACTGTTTATACAATATTTATGCCGATAAAGCGTAATGAAATGCACAGCGAGGGGGAAACTGAGACGGGTGATGTGGTTGTATTGATCTGACTTCAATGCAGAGAGTGACGGGAGGATGGAGAGAAGGTAGAGGACAAGAGGAGAGAGAAAGGAAGAGGTGTGTGAGGTGGTGGGATGGAGGTGTGTGTGTGCGGAGGGTCTGCCTTATTTAGTGTCTCCGGTGTTACACTGTAGTTTGTGGGGGCGTTGACACCTAGAAGAACAATACCCCCCCAACAGGAAGACAAAGATCCCTGTTTTGATGTGTTCATATGTGTACGCTTGTGTTATTACAGAAGAAATGAGCTTTCATGTTTGCCAATTAGCTGAGGAAGTGCATGGAATATCTCAGAGAGCAGGATCCATCCACAATGTGTAATCCACAACACACACACACACACACACACACACACACACACACACACACACACACACGCTCTCAGCTGTCGTATCTGTTGCTATGCCACCCGGCTTCCGACGTTTTTTTGTTTTGACCGAGCCGACGATACCCGCGGTACGAGACGGGGGGAAAGAGGAAGAACATGTGGGGGAAGAGTGGACGGATAATGAGGGGCAGGTGGAAAAACAAGACGGGTGGGAAAAAGGAGGAATAAAAAGAGAAGTGAGACGTGTGATAAAAAGAGGAGGAATAAGAAGGCGTGCATGTGGGGATTGGAGAAAGGACAGGAGAAGGAACCGGAAAGAAAAGGGGAAGAAGAAGAAGAAGAAGAAGAAGAAGAAGAAGAAGAAGAAGAAGAAGAAGAAGAAGAAGAAGAAGAAGGTAAAATGGAAAGGAAGAGAACGAATATGTACAGTAATGTGGCATTTCACTGGAGGACTTGGCACGTGGCCACGTGTGTGTGTGTGTGTGTGTGTCTGTGGGGGGACATGATAACATTAGTGCTGTAAAAAAAGAAAAAGACACTGTCCCTCCTTTCATGTGTAGCGAGTAAATACAAAAGATGGGAATAAAATAGATAGCCGAGTAAGAGCAGAGCGTTTTTTTTTGTCTCTATTCTTCATCACCGTTCTCCTCATCGCTTTTTATCTTTTCAATCTGCTCATGTTGACTCACCAGGTCTGGCCAAGCGGTGGGTGGCAGAAGCGGGCGGGAGCAGGCCGATGCCCTCGGGGGGGTGGGTGTGGGGGGGCATGACACAGAGCGCGGCAGCCTTCCTCTCTGTCTGAGGGGGCGGGGCTTAGGGGGCGTCAAGCCGCCATGCTACAACAAAACACCTGTAGGGAGAGAGAGAGAGAGAGAGAGAGAGAGAGAGAGAGAGAGAGAGAGCACGGTGAGTGAGAATAGATTCAGCCTGAATGAAATAGAGCAATTTTTCTCGTCCCTTCATACTTTTGAAAAGCCTACTTCATCGGCAATATCGCATCAAATTGTCATTGCCCAGAGCTACACAAACTAATACACACACACACACACACACACGCACACACACACACGCTGAGGTACACGCCTGCAGCAATGGAGCTGAAGCAGCAGGACGCTGTGTATGTGTGTGTGTGTGTGTGTGTGTGTGTGTGTGTGTGTGTGTGTGTGTGTGTGTGTGTGTGTGTGTGTGTGTGCACCCTCATGATTGCCAGAAGGCTTTCTTGCATAAATAAAAAAAAAGTATATTTCTGGGCACCTTTCCTCCCTTGTGTACATATGTGCGCCAATGTGTGTGTGTGTGTGTGTGTGTGTGTGTGTGTGTGTGTGTGTGTGTGTGTGTGTGTGTGTGTGCCCAAGCGTCACAAACAGCCCCCCGGAATGTCATCGGCAGAAATGCTCGATGTGTGTGTGTCTTTGTCAGTTTACACAATCGGTTTTCCTTCCCCCCAGACAGACCCCCCCCCCCCCCCCTACTGCTACTGTCTGGCACAGAGACTAACACTCAGGGGGACAAAGAGGGGAGGAGGAGGAGGAGGAGGAGGAGGAGGAGGAGGAGGAGGAGGAGGATGAGGAGGAGGAGGAGGAGGAGGAGGAGGAGGAGGAGGAGGAGGAGGAGGAGGAGGAGGAGGGAGTGAATAACTAGGTAAAGCAAGAGAGGTGAAGTCATTAACTTGGAAACACAGAGACGTAAAGACGGAACCAAAACCGGAACATGGAGTAGCACCAATAAACTAAACACACGAGAATAAAATATAAATATAAGAAAGAAAGAAACAGTGACTGTGCATAAACTATACAAAGTGAAATATAAAATACAAAATAAAAAAAAATAAAAAATATATATATATATACACACACAACATATATGCAAATGCAAATACATCAGTGTAAATTAAATTAAATATAGACAATGTGCAAAATGCAAAGTGTGTGTGTGTTATTGCACTAGTTTCTGGCAGGAGGTGCATGTTATAGAGCCTCATGGCCGTCAGTATAGGAATGTTCTACTGTAGCGTTCCTTGTTGCAAGGAAAGGAAGAGGAAGAATGAAGAGGAAGAATGAAGAGGAAGGATGAAGAGGAAGGCTGACGAAAAGCGCCATTGCAGCTGTGTTTGATTCTACCAAAACTACAGTTGGGCAAGGCAGGGGACGGCAGAGCGCTGCTGATACTGAATAAATAAAGGTAACACAGCAACTGAATCCTGAGTAAACAACAAGGGACACGTCACAAGGACAGTGCATCTAGGTTCTAATATGTTATGGATGATGCAGTCCAAATGAATCCATAAATTAAATCTGCGAAATCTCGGTTGTTCATTTGGTCCGCCTCAGCAGATCTATAGTAAAAAACGGTCGACGCAGTTTTCTAACAAAGGAAATCAACAATAGTGTTCACATCACGCTGTTGGCCTGCACAGTTAACCCTCCTGTTACCTTCAAATGTACTAACATCTTTTACCATTGGGGCCAATTTGACCCCAGCAATTAAAACCTCCGCACAATTATTAGAATTAATATTGTTTCCCAAGTTTAAGTCTCAATAGCCCTTTAAATAAATCAAAAAGTTGATATTTCTTATATGTTTTACACAGTTAAAAAACAACCTGAGGTCAAATTAAACCCAAAGAACACCGATGAGTAGAAGTTGTGTTCAGGACAGTGAAAACATATCATCATGTACATTTTATGTTTTCCCAATAAATTAGGAAAAGTCATAAAATATGAAGCAAAAGAGCGATATGTCATGATTCCAATCATTTATTCAGAGACGTTAAACATTAAATGGGGTCAAATTGACTCCAAAGGTAACAGGAGGGTTAATAAAACAGTTTTAGTACCTGCAAAAAAACCTCTTTGCCTGCTATCCACTCATCTGAAATGTCACGGAAGAGTCTGGTGCAAAAAGAAACAAATTGTGTTCCCATCGTGTATAATAGAGTTACTTATTTGCTTATTATATTCTTCGCAGCTGTCTTGTTGTTTTCCGTGCTAACGGTGTGGCTGATTGCTTGTGAATTTGCCATCGGTTTGATAGATGGACTATTAAATAGATACAACAAAAAAAGACCCAGTCCAATTACAGCAGTGTAATGAAACATATCCCACATGCTTTGAAAAAGATGAGTCTTCTTGTCACCGTTGAGTCATTACGGGAGAAATAGGTTCGCCGAATGGGGGGGTTGCCACGGGAGAACGCGCTCTGCAGCCTCGGTGCCACATGACTGATGCTCGCTGTTGACTCGCGCTCCCTGGGCCAATCAGTGTAATTTAGAAAATGCTAGTGCGCTGCTGTGAGATGCGTCTTTTCCTAAAGTATCATCAAAACCCAATCAGCAGAGTGTGAAATATCGCACTAATCTGATTAGGCTGGTGTTCAGTGGGTAGCTGTTTTGTGGGGGGAAACTCAGAAACACAAGCCCACGCTTTTTTTTTTTTTGTTCCTCCAACACGGCTCATTTTGCCATAAAGTTGGTGAATATGCATTTGTGCATGTACACATCTGTGGATGTGTGAGTGTTGATTATGTAAATTGGCACCTGCACTTACTTACTTGCAATAACTCACTGGACATATTCACATCATACTTACACTGTGTTGATCTGCACTGCACACATTTCATTTACACTACACACATACACACACTTTGCATTTTGCACACTACCTATATATATATATATATATTTTTTTTTTTTTTTTTATATATAAATATATATTTATTCATTTATGTATATATTTTTTATTGTACAGTGCTGTATTTACATATATGTTGTGTATATATACATATATATTTTATTTTATTTTATTTTGTATTTTATATTTCACTTTGCACACTTTACTTTATGCACAGTCACTTTCTTTCTTTCTTATACTTATATTTTATTGTGTTTAGTTTTATCGGTGCTGCTACTGTTGTCAACAAATTTCCCCTTGGGGATTAATAAAGTATATTTCTATTCTATTCTTCTTCTACCGCCTTAGCATGTTAAGCACAAATGATCACGGGAGGATAGAGTGTGTGTGTGTGTGTGTGTGTGTGTGTGTGTGTGTGTGTGTGTGTGTGTGTGTGTGTGTGTGTGTGTGAGTGAAACGTGATGAAGATAGGCAGTCAGGTGGATGCAGTAAATTAAACTCTATGCAAATAGTCCAGCAGACGATCAGGCAGCAAGTGCAGCTACTTCCAAAAAGTAACACCCGTCAATCTGCTCAGAGTGTGAGTTATTACAGCTGGTTATGGGAGCAGAGGGGGAGTAAGGAGGAGAGAGGGTGAAAAAGAGGAGAGAAGGTGTAGGAAAGAATCAGCGATGAAAGGATAGAAGAAAATATAGGCGAGGCAGGAAATAACACACAATGTGTAGGGGAGGTTTGATAAAACAGGAGCATATTAAAATCCTCCTCCCCGGTGTTTTGGGACGGCGTGTGTTCTCCCCCGTGGCGATCGTCGTGGTGTTATTATTGTCATCAGTACCTGAGAGACACTGAACTAAATATAAAGCACCTGTCTAACCTCTCAGCGCTCTCCCCCTCTGCAGCTTCCTCTCCTCCATCTCCGTCATCTCCCCCTCAATCTTTTTCCACTTTCTTTTTCGACCTTCGTCTTTGGAGTCTTCACCAGCTTCTTCTCTCTCGCTCTCATTCCGTCTCTCCCTCGTTCCTCCCCCTCGACGGAGGAACAGAGGCTCGTACCAAGGAGGATAGTCTGCAGATGCATTTTCCCGCACGTGATTAAAGTCACATTAGCCAGACTCCTCTGAGGAAACGCGTGTTGTTCTTTTCAAACGAGCACACGAGCATCATTTGAAGAATTCTAAAGCGCAGATGAGAGTTGAAAGGAACTCAAGGAATTTGGGGAAGATGTATCTCTCTCTGCTTTGATGTCTTCCTTTTTTTTTTTTTACAGTGAATTTATTTCAAGACTAAAATAGTAGCGCTGTGGAATATTACACCTTCTGCTGGTTTCCTTACATTATACAGGGTTCTTACGGTTATGGAAAACCTGGAAAAGTCATTTAAAATGGTAATTTCCAGGCCTGGAAAAGTCATGGAAAAAACCTCAAATCATAAAAGTTTTGGAAAAGTCATGGGAATTTGTTATCACGTGTTCATTTACGACGATTTTTAAATAATGTATATGTTTTTTTAAGAAAGCCGCTCAAAATGTTAGCCGCCGTACGCTTTCAATACGCAAGATTTTCTAAATTGTTCATGTTTGGTCATGGAAATTTGGTTTAAAGTCCTGGAAAAGTCCTGGAAATCCATTGGTCAAAATGTGTAAGAACCCTGATTATACTTACACGCTGTGGAACGTGGAACAAAGCCTCTTCACACATCGAGATAGACGCTATTTTTGCCTTTCGTCGTAATTGTTCATTGAATAAAACAACTTCAATTCAAAGCTGTGTGAAATTAATTAACTTTCAGCTTTGGGACTGTTTTGCGTGTTGGCAGTTGTTCAAATAAATCATGTTTTTGTATTTGTTCCATCCTTTATTTATTTTGAAGCAGAAAACAATTTGCCCGGGAAGCAGCAGTGAGTTACTTCACAAGCAGAAAGTAAAATCATCCAGTCGTGTCGAATGTCTGCATTGATATAAACGGGTGAACTCAGCGTATCTCAGGCGTGCGGCTCATTTACATCTGATTGTGTAGCACTCCTTTTGTGCTGCTGCACCATTGTGGTTCCCCTACTGTGCGCAATCATGCTGCAAGTGTCCTATAAATGATGTAATGGAGGTGTTACAGAAGGTCACCTTGCAGCCACATGTTCCTGTTGGCCCATTAGTTCCCATCATGTTAAACCTGTGGAGGGCGGTAAGCCTGTCTAGCGAGCTATTCTCAGAAAGCTTCTTTTTTTTTTACAATTTGACCCGGATACGGGGGTCAGCCGGAACACACTCACGCAAACATTCACACACACGTGTAAATACTCGGTTGCCAAAGTGGCCTGCGTGGTTGTGGAATCGAATAACACCTCCTCCCCTCCTCTGCTCCTCTCTTCTCCCGTTCCTATTTTCTTTCTCTCTGTTTGTTCCACTAACTGTTTCCTGTCTGCACGTAAGCCAGATTTACTCTCCACGGGGGGTTCAGAGGCTTTCTGATGTGCAGAGCCTCCGGCGTGCATTTCCTCAAAAATTGAACCGCACACCTCAAGGCGGAGATAACAAAGAGAGACCGGCAGCCGAGATCGGGCCGCTTGTGTCCGGCCCTCCGTGATTACAAAGCAGGGAGAGACTGTCGATAGTGAGCGAGAGATTGAAGAAAGGCTCGGGGATTATTTTATTTTTTCCCTTTATATATTTTTTGTGATCTAGCAAATCGATTTCTAGCAATTTTCCGCACTATGAACATCCATCTCTATCGAGATGGAAGAAGGTTAATGTAAACAGGGTCGTTTAAGAAACCTGTTGGTTGTAATTCTCATCAATAATAGCTCCTCCTTAGCCGCTTTCTTCTTTTGTTGTAAAAAAAATCTTGCTTTTTGTATATTACCGAAAATAAACTAAACTAAACTTTCCCATCGTGCCGCATCATGAAAGTTGAGTTGGTACTACAACAGACAATCACCTCGACAGAGGGGCTTAAAGCCTGTGTGTGCTGGTGTGTGTGTGTGTGTGTGTGTGTGTGCGTGTGTGTGCGTGTGTGTGTCTGTGCCCACTTTAGCTTGAGCATTTCATTATTCGACACGCCCCACTTGGCTTGACTAATAGTCTTTAATCAATATGGTCGGAATTCTCTCCCATTTGCCACCAAATTGAATTCCACCTGCACTCAAGAGGACGTCTATCTATGTGTGAAGGCAGGAGGTGTGTGTGTGTGTGTGTGTGTGTGTGTGTGTGTGTGTGTGTGTGTGTGAGAGAAAGTGTTTGAGTGTACATATGTGGCCTCTCGATGAGTGACATCACAGCTGTAAACACACAGCCCAATCATTCAACTTCAACTCTAACCTTTCCTCCCTCTTAACACCCACACACACACACACACTAACACACACACACACACACACACACACACACACATACGTGTAGTGACACACATTAGGATCTGGCAGTTGGCTGATGTGTGATTCAAGTCTGATTCAAGGGATCTATCCATGTCAATGATGTATTTGACAAAAACAGTTTTGAATTGAGACTAAACTAATTAAATGTGCATTCTCCTGATGGTGTGTGTGTGTGCATTTGTGTTTGCAAGTGTATGTGTGTGTGTGTATGTGTGTGTTTGTCTGTGCTAACAAAGGCAGTGAATCAATTTTTAATAGCTTTCTTACACGGGAGAGGGGATTGAGTGACCGGGTCAACACACATTCGCCAGACACACAACATAATACACACACACACACACACACACCTAAGCTCATGCAGATAGCTTGACGAATACAGCCACACGTCTGTTGACAGGCACGTGGGTCAAAAATATGTACAGATGTATAATTACACATGCTTGTAGTTATGCAGACGCATACTGTACATACACACACACACACACACACACACACACACACACACACGTGTTGTGTTGCATGCATAGCAGGCATTTTTATTGTGAATATATATATATTTTTTTTTTTTATTAATATTATTCTAGTGTACCTACATCTACACTGTCTAGGGTAGTACCACACTCATTCACACTGTGCTGCAGTAAAGTAAAAAAAAACTCAACAAAAATACAATACTTAGTATAATATATAATTATATTATAATATATATAAATATAAATATTTAAAAATATATATAAATATAATATAAATATAAATAAAATATACATAAATATAATATGTAAGTGATTTGTTATTTATTCAAGCACATCAATATTATGCCCCCGACTGTTGCCACACGTGTAGGAAATGATTGGATTAGCAGTTTGCTCGCCGTGTATTTAGTAAGAATGTCAAATTACAGCTAAGTTAGTGCTTATTGTTTTCTGCAGCTTTATGTTGCGTCTTCTTTACTTTGAGGACATTCAGAAGACAATCCCCATTAATTGGCCGCTAATGGAGAGAGGCACAAAAGAGGATGTCACGGTGGAGGGCCACACACCCACACACACACACACACACATCATCATATAATCACACTGCAGCTCTTGAACGTGAACCCCTCTTACATCACACCGCTGTAAAACCAGGTTAGCGCCTACAAAGGGTTTTACAGGTACAGAGGAAACAGCAGTGGCACGAAGGCTTCCTCAGATCAACAGACCACCAGGGGATGGAACCTGTCGGGTTTCAGCCCCATTGAGATTATATACTGTGAAGGTCAGAGAAAAAAGGGGCTCATGATAGGATAGTTATAGTGTAGTAACATAGACTGACATCACAGTAGCACTCTGGTGCGCAGCAATTTTGGTGTAGTGGCCAAAGTCTGACCTGTGGGTTACATGACACCTCAGGCTTTCATAACCATGACGAAATAACGTTCTGATTCAACTTGTTTTTGATTGCTAATACACTACCGTTCAAAAGTTTGGGGTCACTTAGAAATGTCCATATTTTTCAAAGAATAGCACTTTTTTTATGAAGATAACATTCAATTAATGAGAAATACACTTTATACAATATGGTAAATGACTATTCTCTGTTTTTTAATGAAGTTTCTACAGAGGTGTATAGAAGCCCATCTCCATTGTTCTAGTGGTACATTGTGTTATTGCCCTAGAATACTAGACGAGGAGTATAAAACCCATTTTTATGTTAGCGCAGTTGAAAACAGTTATGCTGGTGAGAGAAGATATAAAACTGGCCTTCCTTTGAGCGACAAGTTTGTAGAACAAAATCCATATTTCAAATTAAAATGATTATTTCTAACCTTGTCAATGTCTTGAATATATTTATATTCATTTTGCATTTAATTTGATAAATTCTGGTTGGGTGACCCAAACTTTTGAACGGAAGTGTATATAAACATTAAGGCCAGATGAATGGAAAGAAGAGACGTGTAAAGTTATATTTCATTCAGCTAAACGGAGCCAGATAAAGACTTTATTTATGGCACATGTTTTGGCAGAGAAGCAGGAAGTCAACCAAACTTTTTGGGGGGGTTACATTTTCGCTGTGAGTCCCTTGAGCTTTCGTGGAGATTCACTGGAATACATTGGTCGCTATGTCTGAGTACCTCATGTCCTTTTGAGACATTGAAGGGGGGTACAATAGATTATGTATCAAGTGGTTTGTAATAAGCAGACGAAGACCACAAGTCTTACAATTAAGTTTATTGTGGCATGAGAAGAATTATAAGTGTATACATGCTGGATACTGTACTTATACTGCATGTTTAGAACAGAAAAATACTGTTCATGACCTGCTATTTTGTTCATTTCAAATATCACATTAGTGTATTTACAGCGTATCATTTATTTATGTTGTGTGTGTGTGTGTGTGTCTCACTTGGGTGATTCACTGTTGCATCTTTTTATACAAACTTCTTTCATGTTTGGTTGTAAATTATAAATAGCTAAAGAAGAAAAAACACTCCCACACTCTTACCTTCTCTTATTTCCCTCCTCTGGAAGCTTTGCCAAAGCCCGAACCTTCCGGTTAACGCGCTCGTTGTGTGTGTCCAGGAGACGGGTTACGGGCTGACATGTTCAGCATCCAGCTCCTCACAGCAGGAACCTCCGGCCCCATCGGATCGGTCCATGCGTCCGTCCTCGTCTGTGTGACACCTTTCATTCCAGTCGCAGAAAAGACGAGACGCAGTTGAAATGAATTCGATGCATGTGGATGAGTTAGGAGAAGAGAATTGACACACGAGCATCTTACCTTTTGACTGAATCTCATACAGCGCCAGTCGTATGGCTTCCTGCCATCAATCAGCCGTCCTCGCCAAAAATACCCCAAAAATAACAATTTTAAAGGGAGTAAAAAAATAGCAACAAAAAAAACTGTTGCTCCTTCAGTTAAACAAATCCGTACATTCAAGATCCTGGTCAAGTGAATAATGCAAGAATAATCCTCATTTCTGTATAGAGACAATCCCCCCAGCTTTCATTCAACACAGAAATAAATTGTGATAAAAAGGAGGGATTGTGTGGGAAAAAAAGGAGGTGAAGAGAGGCTTAGAGAAACAAAAGGAGAGACGGGAAGATGTGGTCGGGAGAGGGAGAGGGATGGATGTAGTTAATCCTCTTCTTCGTATCTATTCCCTATACGAATGATATGTCCAGCGCCGTCCTGTTCGCTGGCTTGAGCGCTGCCGTGTGCGTCTGAAAGGTGTGAGTGTGTGTGAAAAAGAGAGACGAGTGCGTGTGTGTGTGTGTGAGAGAGAGAGAGAGAGAGAGAGAGACAGACAGACAGCGTTAGGTTGCTGGCGTCATGCGCTTACCCCTCTGTGTGTCGCTATGTTTGTGATTCCTGCACTCTGCACACGTCAGAGAGAGAGAGAGAGAGAGAGAGTGTGTGTGTGTGTGTGTGTGTGTGTGTGTTCATCCGCGCATTTACACTTAAAGGCTGTCATTCCGTGTGTATCTGTGCCTCCGCCTCCCCCTCTTCTTTCCCCCATGTGTGTGCAGTCGTGCATGTCGCAGGGGAATGTGTGTGTGTGTGTGTGTGTGTGTGTGTGTGTGTGTTGCTAGTCAAATATAGTAACATTAGTGTATGCTGCCTCTGTCTGCCTGCAGCTCTCCCACTGTGACAGAGAGAGGATGAGGGAGGTGGAATACACAGCGAAGATACAAAAGAGTGAAAGGGATCGAGGGACTGGGAGTCGGAGGGAGGGGAGGGCGAGGAGAAAGTATAGAGAGAGGGAGGAAGGTATAGCGAGAGACTTGGGGAAGAGGTTGGTTGAAAATGGACAACGGAGGGAGGGAGGAAGAGAAGAGGAAAGGATGGAGGAGAGGGAGAGGGGAGAGACGGGAACATGAATGTAAGAAAGAAAGCGGTAGCGATGGAGGGAGGGATCAGCTGATTTCAGGGAAGATGAATCTCCCTCTGCACGTGGCTCTTCTCCTCCCTTCTCCCTTTCTCCGTGTTCCTTTTCATCATCTTCCCTCTCGTAACGGCTAACTTTGTGTGTGTGTGTGTGTGTGTGTGTGTGTGTGTGTGTGTGTGTGTGTGTGTGTGTGTGTGTGTGTGTGCATGCTTTAGGTCTTTAGGTTTATGTCTAGGGACAAAACGCTGGTCCTCATCAGGTAGGTAAGACAAGAGATGTTAAGGGTAAATGTTGGATTAGTTTTAGGATAGATTATAACACATACATAACACAAAAATCGAAATGTTGTGTTCATGTGTGTAAGTCATGGTGGGAAAGCACCAATGTTTTCTTTGGAAGACACCAGTGATAATCTTTGAGCCAGTTAGAGGGAGGCTGGGGGAGTAAAGGGGTGTGGAGTGGGGATATATACTGGTGTGTGTGTGTGTGTGTGTGTGTGTGGGGGGGGGTGTTTGTTTGCACACAGCATATAATGACTTGGCTTCTTCCGCACATGGACTGAATCATAGTTGACACACACAAACACTCACACACATTGTGCTTTTAATGAGCATGTGAATCACTTGGCTCAACGGTGCAGACTTTCCATGCAGGAGATGTGTGTGTGTGTGTGAGAAATCTGGGCGCATTGGTGGGAGTGACTTGGAGGTCTGACGCCCGGGCTGGCAGAATACATGGAGTCTCCGTCTCGAACTATTGTGGCCGACTATAGCCGCCAAATCTGTCATCGGTCCTCTTTTTTTTCTTATTATCAGCTGAGGGCATTCTTCAAATCCTCGAGGTTTGCAGCTTTTAATTTTTATACTGGGCTGAAAGTCACTTTTAAAGATTAAAGCAACACTATGTACCAATTGCTTCCTTAAAATAACAGCTTGAGAAAAATGGTGCCGCTACAATGACTTTTAATATGTTGATGTCTGTGGGGAGAAAACTCCACTATGTACCATGTTGTAGCGCCCGGTCCTTGGACCTGCTTTCTGTCATGATGACCAGCGTCACATAGTCCAGTCCACCTCACAGGGGACTTTTTATTTGCTCCGCTACGCGACGTAGAGACAGAGAGACATGCTGCTGTGGAGACGACCAATAACAGACCTTTAGTTTAATAAAAGAACAAAGACGTCTTTAAGAAAGGGACCTGACATTACTGCTGCTGTCATCTGGAGGAGAGAGAAAGTTACAGGGGGCGGAGGAGATTATTATTTAAACTCAAACTCAAAAGAGTCGTATGTGTCACCAGAAGAGCCACATATGGCTCAGAGCCAGAGGTTCAGACCCCTGCTCTATCGTAACTGGGTATTTACCACACTGAAGTAAACGTTAAATACCTGAAGGGGGCGCTACAAGGGGAAAACTACATAATGGGGCTTTAAAATGACCAGCGTCTAGAGTGGAAGATCATATCAGCGAATGATAAAATAGCTTTAAGCCTTCAGCGTTTGGATCAAGCGCCTCGGAACAAAAATAATGTGGACAAAGTCAGCGTATGACTCGAATCTGAACGACCCCTTAGGTCTGCGGGGCATTTTAAAGTTTTTACTCAATGCATTCCTGCTGAACCTGTAAATAAGTCAACATATCAGCTTTGTAAGCTGATGCTTTACATAATGCGCCTTACTTATTCAAATGTACTCATATAGCTTGTTTAACCAAACAAGAGTCCAGAGTCACGGATCCCTAAATGCTCATATTGTAATTAATCAGGACAAATAAAGAATAATTGAATTAGTGTGAGACAGGAAATGTAACGCATTCATGTATAAAAAGATATGTACCGAGATAACTAACAATAAATCACAATATGGATTCTAGCTTTTCTTTTTGCCCGGCAGCAGCACCTCGCTGTACAACTTCCTGACATCACTGTCTGTCGCCAGCTCTGTGGCGTAGCTCGGGCCAATTAAAACTTGAGACTGGTCAGCTGCCCAACACACACACACACACACACACACACACACACAAATACGCTCGCGCTGGCTTCATGTGTCTTGAATGTACTTGCTGGCAAACAGAAATCAGTTTCAGCTGCCAGAGCTTCTGGCTTCAAAGGACACGGTCGTCAGAGGTGGTTATGAAGATGATTGGCTAGATTGGCTGGAATAGTGGTCAAGGTGCAATGTGGTGTTCCACATTAAAGTTTGATGCTTTTTTCTGAAGGACAGTTTGTATCAGAAAAATCATCTGCTTTTATAGCAGCAAGCTGGTGGCTGATAGCTGTGTGTGTGTGTGTGTGTGTTTCATCCCAAAGGGGCAATTAGTCCTCTAATTAGTCCTCCCCCCTCCACTCCAGGGTGCAGAGGTCAGTGACAAAGGTGAGATGCAGTTACGCAATTTAGTGCCAAGCTCAAAGACACTTTGGATCCAATATACAAACAATACTGAAGGACCTACACTGTTGAGAAATTCCCAAATCTATTAAATAGAAATGGAATATAAATATAAATATACTTTATTAATTCCCAAGGGGAAATTTGTTGACACAGTAGCACCAATAAACTAAACACAATAAAATATAAATATAAGAAAGAAAGAAAGTGACTGTGCATAAAGTACACAAAGTGAAATATAAAATACAAAATAAAATAAAATAAAATATATATGTATATATATATATATATATATATATATATATATATATATATATACATACACAACATATATGTAAATACAGCAATGTAAAATCAAATTATATATATATATATATATATATATATATATATATATATATATATATAATGTAAATAATAAAAAAAAAATCAATATATATATATATATATATATATATATATATATATATATATATATATATATATATATATATATATATAGACAGTGTTAATTAAACGTTTTACTTTAGATTTTGTTGTGCTCGATATATATATATATATATATATATATATATATATATATATATATATATATATATATATATATATATATATATATACATGTACAAACATTTGTTTATAAAGTTAGCTTTTTACTTCTGGCAATCGCTCTTCAAAAATCCCAAAGTGCTGTTCCTCCGTGAAGATGATCCTTCTGAACAGAACTCGTACACATTTGTTTGCCTCAGGGCTTATGTTCTGATATAATACAACATTATATTGTCTTTTTGTCGAGGGAACCAGAGCAGTGTTTACTTCAGGGTAAAATGTGTTGTCTCCGCAGCCCTTTATTCCACTGCTGGCCCATGTATCTCATTAACATAAATGTTACGCAATTACATATGACAGTTATAAGTTATTACATTGAAATATACATAATTTATCATTCAAATAATGGTTGATGGTAATGTACGACCCCAAAAGAAGTGAACTGTTTGTGTACATTTGCTTATCTTACAGTGTTACCAGAACTCTCTTTTAAAGGAGTCAATACAGCTCAATATATTTTAACCTTTTTAGCAATTCTATAACGTTTCGTATCAAATCCCCGACCTTATTATTTATTACAGAACCCGCCCTCTGACTAATCCCGAGAATGTATTTGCATCTGATTGAGCCAGAGCTCCCCGATGGAGAGAGTTGGTATTGCAACCCCTACAGGAGCACTTGATGTTACGTCTCTCCGCTCTACTAAAAATTCGATCTGATTCAACTTTGACTTTGATTTCCGTTGCCCTTTCAGTCTGCAACAGATAATATGACAGCTGTCTGTGATGTAACCCGAAAGCAATCCCCGATGGTTGAAAAGGACATTCATCGGGGGATAAAAGGTTTCTTGAGCCCACGTACGGTATAGTGTGCCTCTGCCTTTAGCGTTGAATAGAATCGTGTAAATCATTGGAAATCTTCGCCTCTTCGAAATCTGTCCCACCTCTTATACCTCGGATCAAGCTGGAGCTACAGTTGTCGTCTACAGTAGCGTTGCATTCACAAGAAACGCTCAAGTAGACTGCCTGATGGACGTGGAGGTCTCCATCGTGGAATATGCCGACTACGAACTTCTCATACACTCTATTTTGATCGCCGTGTATTTGTATGCGTGCGTGCGTGTTATTCGCATAAGTCAAAAAGCATTAAACCGAATCGCATGAAATTTGGTGGGATGATTGGCTATTATCCAGGGACCATTTGATTCGATTTTGGGATTGATCGGGTCAAAGGTCAAGGTCAAGGTCATGAAAAGGTCAACATCTTCTATTTACCATAGAACGGTCAATTTCTATCCAATTGTCATGCAACTAATGCCAAAATGTGCATAATTCAATGCCCAATCTTGTGATATGCGAAGGTATGCGCTCTACCGAGTGTCCATTCTAGTTGAATGTGTTTAAACTCTAAATCTGTCCTTCTGGTCACATGACATCTATTCTTTTGTCCATCCTGGAGAGGGATCCTCCTCTTTTTCCCCCTGAAGAGTTATTTGGGACAGGGATGTCTATATGTACAGATTGTAAAGCACTCCGAGACAAATTTGTAATTTGTGAAATTGGGCTATACAAATGAACTGAATTGAATTGAATAGACGGCACAAAATGCTAGAAATAATGTCGGGATGGGATGAATTCGTTGAAATCATCGTGGCGATATAAAGACCGAGCCGGGCCCGAGCTCCTCAGGCGGCTCCTTGGAGACGGAGCTCACTGATTGAGAGCGAAGAGGTGTTTAACACAAGATAAGAAGCTTGATTTATTTGGTCCTCCCAGTGATGTGGCATAAAGGCCTTCTGGCGTGAGGATCCCTTGTTAATGCCAGCACCTCCTGCCAAGGCGACTCTTACGGAAATACGTGTTGTGAAAAATGATTACCGGCAGTGGTTTGGAGCATGAAAGGGTATTTTTTAACCTTTCTGCCTGGCTATTGTAGTCCCACCCCGCAGCAGTCCTCCATCAGATACATCCATTCCCTCGTGCAGCCACAGGAATATTGGTTAATTTATTATCCAGGAGGAATGATTAAATCCCGGCACTCCTTGTTCGTTGCCTCTGAAATTGATGATATACAAAATTAAACTCTGTTGCACTCATTATAAGTTGCTGTGTGAACTATATGGATGTGTATTGCCTCTCCCCTTTTTGCAGCAGTCCTCACCCCTCTCTCTCTCTCGACTATCTCCACCCTCAGCTCTATCGCTCTCTCTCTCTCTATCTTTTAACACCTCCACCCTCACTCTGTAATTTACTGTGCTATTGGGTGAATGTCAGTGAAGATGAATCGGCTCTAGTCTTAGTATTAACACAACGGGTCTAGCCCGGCACCTTTAGCGCCACAACCACTACTTCCTGCGTGGAGCAAAGTGACTTCAAGGCACACACACACACACACACACACACACACACACATTGTATATGTCTTTGGTGCCGTCCCAGGAGTCATCGGTGTCTTAGTTACCATATATCAATGTTTTCTATCAGGAATTAGCCTCATGTTGACCGAACAGTTTTATGGCCCTTCGATCAATTTGGTCAATATGGGTTGTTACATTAGAGATAAATCATGTTTTTACTCATGCTTTGAGAAAACTTTTTTCCAGAAAGGCTTTTGCAAATAGCCTTTTGTATTCTCATTATTATTTAAAGCCCTATTAAATGTTTTTTCTAAAACTCAGTATTCCATTCAATGTATTTGATTGCCACTTAAACAGTGGCGAGATCTAAATGTTCTATCCTATCTGGGTAAAGTGAAGTAGGTACAGGGGCACGCAATGTACTTTACAAGTGAATTCAATGGACTGACGTAAACATCCACTGAAATAGACTCTTGATCTTCCTGGAAAGGTAATGTTTTCTCGGTAAACGTGCGTCATCAGTGTCGACCTTGTGTTGCACTCGTCCTGTATCTCTTCATTTTTAACAATCCATTTTTTTCTGCTGTTTCTACGAATAAAACTGCTATTCGGGCCATAAAAAAAGCAACAACAAATAATAATAATAATAATAATAATAATAACTTTATTTGAGCACCTTTAAAAACAATGTTTACAAAGTGCTCCACAGAGAGTCAAAGCAAAACAAGTGGAATAGTAAGAAACCAATATTACATTTAAAAGTATATATTAAAACTAAAAAATTAAAAATTAAAATAAATTCAAACAAATAAATTCAAAAACAAATAAAATTACAAATAAATGACAAATAAATTAAAAAAAGACAAACTAAATTAGGGGAACCAAAGTTCTGCATAAAAAGACTAGATCACTTAAAAGCTGTTCTATAAAAATGGGTTTTAAGAAGTGATTTAAAAGAAGTTACTGATTCTGCGATGCTACATTATTTCTTATATTTAGTGTGGCCCTTTTTAGTTACCACTTATTCAATACCATGTTACACCTTATTTACAGCCTTACCTTTGAGTCATATATTTTATTCATGGTATTGCTGTAGTCACATAAGGTTTATTTTTAAACACCATAATACCTGAGTGCTCCCTGAAGAAGCAGCTTCTAGCAATCAGAACGTTCCAGTCAGAGCCAATAACCGGAGTAGGTGGGCCCATGTAGTCTGAGCTTCGCTTTATGTTATTAGACATTAGTCATCAAAATCATTATTTCATACGCAGAAACATTGGTTAGCAGATGCCTGACATCCTAGTTTTTGGATAATGTGTCTGAAAGTGAAAATAGTGTTTCACCCGCATAAAAAATATGAATAAATACAAAAAAAGCGTCCCATCTGGGGTCTGTAATAGTTTAAGAAACTCAATGTGTGAACCCGCCTTGTCTGTTGTATTTCCCTGTTACACGATGTCAGTCACTGGAGCATAAATTAAGTGGTACAGCCAACGGATTATGATGTATTTTAGGTACACACACTCAAACACACACACAAACACACACTCACGCAAAGTGTATCCCCTGCTGAGAGACTCATTAATTTGGCCAAGTTGATTTGTTCTGAAAGGCTTTGGATTCATCACAGCTAGACAGATGGTAGAGAGGGATTTCCTAGAGGAGAGGAAAAGGGAGAGACAGAGTGGCGTGGGGCAGACAGGAGACCGGAGTGGGGGAGGAAAAAAGAGAGGGGGGTTGAGAAGGGGGTGAAAAAAAGAGGACAAGTGAGCAGAAAAGTACAGGGAGTACAAGGTAAACGATTTATTTGGAGAGTGACGAGCAACGAGAGAACAAGAGAGGAATCGAGTGAAAAAGGAGAGATAAGTAGGGGAGAGGTGAGCGAGCACCATCTGTCTTATTAGAGAGACCAAACAGAAGACTAGAGAGTCATGGGAACTCTGAGGTAAATAAATAAATAAATATTTCTCTTTCCTTTATCTTAAATGAATAGTTATTTTTCTAATTGTAAACAAAAATCTATTTTGTGGGGGTTACAGTACATTATTATTATTATTTATTGCAAGAGAAATCAACCCAGAATGTTGAACTATCTCTTTAAAATGTAGATACTTAGATTAGGAAATGGTATACGTACATTTAAGGAAAAAGAGGTGAAAGACACACACACACACACACACACACACACAGTGCAAGTTAATTCCCTTTCACGTTATACATTTTTTGTAGGTAATTGAATTTCACACCAAATTAGTGCCTCAACATGACGCTATGTTAATTTCCTTTTGCTGTGTGACGAAATAGCCCTGTTATGAGCAGCAAGCGCCCATGTAAACATTCAGAACAGGGGAAAGAGCATGGCAGTTTTTGGGCACTCTTTTTCTCTCACACAGGACCATGTTTCTCCCTGTCTCTCCATTATGAATGATTTAGTGAGCGTGCCTCCAACAGGCCCGCTCAAGAAGGCTGTAAAACTAGGTTAACTTAAGGTAGGCTCTGCTGACGTGGAAGGTCCAAACACACACACACACACACACACACAATGTCAACCGCATGTATTTCCATTTTAAAGAAACATGCTACCCATTTAACAGCCTGTCACTCGTGTTCATCACCTGTGGGACAGTGACACGGGGGTGGCAGGATCCTCTGTCCACCTGTTGTCTGTGTCAATGGCTTTCATCATAACAACAACATTAACACTTAGGTCCTCTTACATTTGTGAGTGTATAGTTTGGTATTGCACAGAACATTACGTACATTATTAAGCTCAAATTTGCAGACTCATTCAGTGTGTGTGTGTGTGTGTGTGTGTGTGTGTGTGTGTGTGAGTCCTTTGTGTCAAAGTTAGTTAGTCCGAGACGACGTGCCACCTTTTCTATTCTTTTATTATAAAAACGCCGTGTGGCTCGGCACGTGCACGCCCCTCTGGTTGCATCCTTGATGTTCAAAAAGTTGCGCATGAGAAAAGGAGAGACACCGATAGAGAGAGAGAGAGAGAGAGAGAGAGAGAGAGGGAGAGACGGACAGACAGACAGGAAGACAGACAGACAGATGGACGATAAGGGAGGGAGGTTGAGTCATCATTCTTTCGACCAATCCCAGGCCTTTGCCTGTTGCTTTGGTAACGCGATGTCAGTGCAGTCTCAGGCGACTCCTCTGAGGTTAGTGAGTTTCAAAACAGAGGTGTGTGTGTGTGTGTGTGTGTGTGTGTGTGTGTGTGTGTGTGTGTGTGTGTGTGTGTGTGTGTGTGTGTGTGTGTGTGTGTGTGTGTGTGTGTGTGTGTGTGTGTGTGTGCATGTGTGCACATGTTCTTGTCCCTCTTTCTTGAAGTTGTCACAAACTAGACTTTAGTTTAAGGTCAGAGGTCAGGTTTATTCGGTTACTTGTTGTAATAGTTAAGTGAGTACGTACATCCTTTTGGCTGCGTGTTTGTGACTATTACCTTACATTTATAAAAAAATCTAAAAGTAATTTAAAAGTGTCATTGTTTTCTGATCGTACATGTCCGTGTGGTCATGTATGTGCTGGTGTATCAGTTGACTTTGCATGTGTGAACATCTGTGGCCAGGTGTGTTTGTGTGTTTGTGTGTCCTACCTCAAGGATTTCTATTCAAACACTTCAATCAACTACTGAATTTGCCTCTTTTTTCCTGGCTGCAGCCGAGTTAGTTGCCCAGCAACATCAGCGTATCGAACACTCCCCATCACAAAGTCGTGGGATTGCCTCCGGCTCCTCTTTTCTTGTGAGAAACACCGGCAATAAGTTTGGTGTTTGAGTGGAAGGGTTACTCGATCCTGTCTTTAAGTTTGCTTTTTGTCAGGGTCTTAAAAATAATGTTGGATAGAAGATATTAGTGAGATAAAGAAAGTCCTCGTCAAGAGGGACTTGTGACTGTATCCATAGCCTTTGCCAACCCAACAAGTAAAGGTGTACAGAGGCCTGTTCTGATCAACAAAAATGTGTATCTACTTAGTCTTATCTACTTATAATCTAGTTAATTTATTATCAGCTATTACGTTTTTCTTTTTTATTTATTTTGATGGGTTGCTTTAACTATGTTTTAATCAGTTTTATTTGTTTTTAATATCTGTGTGGCACTCTGAGATTCTTTGTATGAGGAGTGCGATAAAAATGAAATGCATTATTATTATTATTATTATTATTATATAAAATAGATGATATAGAGAGAGACACAATATAGAGCTCATTGAATTACTCGTCAGTTCACAGTTAAACATAAAAACAATTGAGAAGCACATTTTCCATTGTCCTCAATCAGACTATAATTGCTTAATTGAGTCTACTGATTAGCTAAAGCAATTTTAAGATATGCAGGAGGAACAGTGCGTGATTAAGTTCCTGCAATGTTTATTCATCAACAGCACATCGTGGCATACAATAATGTACTCTTTAATGTAACACGTCGCATAAATCCTCTTTTGCCCTCGTCATATGTTTGCAATTTTAATTCCCGCGCCGTTCTTCTTCGTAGCTTGAATGCTGCGCGGCATATTGACGTTGTTTTTCTCTCTCTTTTCTCTCTACAGCAATATTCTATCCAAATACACTACCGTTCAAAAGTTTGGGGTCACCGAGAACATTTTGCATTTTCCATGAAAACTCACACTTTTATTTATTAAATGAATACAAGATTAATACAAAATATAGTCAAGACATTGACAAGGTTATAAATAATGATTTTCATTGTAAATATTAATGTTGTTCTTCAAACTTGTGGCTCAAAGGAAGGCCAGTTTTAGAGCTTCTCTCACCAGCATAACTGTATTCAGCTGCGCTCACATAAAAAGGGTTTCAATGTCAAGGAATAATCTGTTTGTGGAAAATGCTAAATAAAAAGTTATTTTAAAAAAAAGGGTTTCAAGGGGGTTCTAACCCTCTGCTAGTCTTCTAAGGCAATAACACAAAACTGGAGATGGGCCTCTACACACCTCTGTAGAGATTTCATTAACAAACAGAGAATAGTCATTAACCACATTAACTATGTATAGAGAGTGTTTCTGATTATTTAATGTCATTTTCATTGGAAAAAACAGAAAAAAAGAGAAAAAAGCACTAAGTGACCCCAAACTTTTGAACGGTAGTGTATACTCGTGTAAAACTACACAGTAATAGAGAACAGCGGAAGGATGACGCAAGATGAAGATTAAAATGTGACGCTTATGACAGATGTTGAGATATTTGGATACCTTGATGGTGGTGTAAGGATTACGGGGTCAAACGGTCACATTAAAAAAAAGAGGGTAGAAGGAAAGAGAGTGGGAAGGATGACAACAAGGAAGAGAAAAGGGACAACAAATGTTCCGAACTGCCTCTGTTTCATCTTCTTTGTTTGGCAATTGTCGATAAAAACTATAATTATGTGCTTTTGTGTTTGTGAGGGAGACGAGATGAATCAAGGGATGTTTCTCCGTGAGCGAGCTGTAATCTCTGGGCATGTTTGTGTTGGCGTTGTGTCGTTGTGCATTTTCAACACCGACTGTGTGCGTGTGCGTGAGTGCGAGAAAGAAGAAAAGAGACAATGAAGACAGAGAGATGATAAGTCGATGACATGTGTTCAGATAAACAGTAATCTTGTTGTCCACAGTGGCTGCAAAGAGAAAACACACACACACATTTGAGACCTCAAACGAGCCACAAACTACGTTAAATATACACTACCGTTCAAAAGTTTGGGGTCGCTGAGAGAATGTTGTGTTTTCCATGAAAACTCACACTTTTATTTATTAAATGAATACAAGATTAATACAAAATATAGTCGAGACATTGAGAAGGTTATAAATAATGATTTTCATTGTAAATATTAATGTTGTTCTTCAAACTTGTGGCTCAAAGGAAGGCCAGTTTTAGAGCTTCTCTCACCAGCATAACTGTTTTCAGCTGCGCTCACATAAGAAGGGTTTCAACGTCAAGGAATAATCTGTTTGTGGAAAATGCTAAATAAAAAGTTATATATTTTCTTTTTTAAGGGTTTCAAGGGGGTTCTACTCCTCTGCTCGTCTTCTAAGGCAATAACACAATGTACCACTAGAACATGGAGATGGGCCTCTACACACCTCTGTAGAGATTTAATTAAAAACAGAAAATAGTCATTTACCACATTAACTATGTATAGAGTGTATTTCTGATTATAATTGTATGTCATTTTCCTTTAAACCAGCACAAGTTGAGTGTTTTCAAGGCTTTCCCAACAAAAGCTCTCCCTTCTACATCGTTGTGGGCAGACATTTATCACTCAAGCATGTGAAAAGCATCAGACAATGTAATGACCCAGAATGCAACGCGAAGAGATTGTGTTTCAAGGACGAGCTTTGAAAGACTTCACTTCGGTACCCGCACTGTTCAATATGTCTCTGGTTACATAATCACACAATTTGTGGCCACTTAAGGATTAGGTTTGCATGGAAGCTCACACTTCGTTCATATCCTGTCGTACGAAGATAATCAAAGGGGATATTATATCCACTTAATGGAAGTAAAGTGTCTGTAACAATCAGAAATGAAAGAGTCACTTAATACCCCGTGAAGATCCGTTTTTTCCCCCGACCTCCATTTTTTTCCATCTCTCTGCAGCGATGTGTCATCGGGGATGTTCGGGTTGGTCAGGAATAAAAAGCCCGAATTATATTCTAAAATGTGTGAATTTTAAATTAAGAGCTAACTCTTACACATCCTTATAACGCACACACACACACAGAGACACACACACACACACACACACACACACACACATACACACAAACTATTTGTTTTCCTCTCAACACCTCCCACCTCTTGTTTTTTCACACACACGTACGTAGACACACATGTATGTGAAAGAATGAGAAACACACACACACACACACACACACACACACACACATGATCTCATGCCCGGTCTGTTATTATTAGCCATGTTTGGTTGAAATGAAAAGGGTTTCCACCTCGTAACATTATTATATTTCAATGAATCCTCTTTCATCAGCTCTGCCTCTCGTCTCTTTATTTTCCTGTCCTCCCTCGTGTCCCACTTCATCCCTCCATCATTGTGTCTTCCCACCTGACTCCAACACATCAATTAATCTGTTACGTTGATTATAACGTCTGTGCGTTATTGATTACCTATCTCTCTGTGTGTCTTTCCTGCAGCCCACATTCTTTTAATTGTTATTCTATAGTGTGTGCATGTGTGTGTGCGGGGGGGAGTCTGACTCCTCTATCTATCTCTCTCTCTCTCTCTCTCTCTCATTTTCTTGCTCTTATTCTCCCTTTACTGGTTGTTATATCTGCTTCATACATCACTTAAGTGTACAGCTACCCAGCATTGTGTATGTGCATGTGTGCATGTGTGCATGTGTGTGTGTGTGTGTGTGTGTGTGTGTGTGTGTGTGTGTGTGTGTGTGTGTGTGTGTGTGTGTGTACGACTGTGAAAGAGAAAAAGAAAACAGTGAAATGACCTTGTCACTCGTGGCCTTATTTTCCATGTTCCCTCTGTACCCAGAGACTTTGCCATTGTGCTAGTTTAATTTATTGACTATGTTTCATTCTTTGTGTTTGTGTGTGTGTGTGTGTGTGTGTGTGTGCGTGTGTGTGTGTGTGTGTGTGTGTGTGTGTATGTGCGTGTGTGTGTGCGTGAGTGTGTGTGTGTGTGTGTCTGTGTTTCAATATATTTAGCCTCTACTTCAGCGTCTTGCTAAGGGAGCCATCAACACCGACTTTGCTCTATCGTCATTTAACACAAGCTGACCTCCAGTGCCACCTTTGCACTTTACACACACACACACACACACACACACACACACACACACGCACACACACCCCACACTCTCACAGCCAAACACATTTAGCAATTTACTAAATGTGTGCACACATGCAGGCGCCAGTTTACAGAACTGCATCACCACACTGGGACGGACCGGCGTGAGACAGATAGATAGATTATGCCTTCCTTCTCTCCTCCTTTTCCCACCACCCTTATCCCTTTCTCTCTCTCTCTCTTCACAGTCTGTCAGACACTTGACACTCCCTTCCTCATTTAGCAAAAGGCCACCAAGCTGGTCGCCGTTCGCTGTCTCTTTCTGTTTATTGGTGGAACAGTTTGCTGCCCTAGTTCCTAAACGTGATGTTTTATAGCTTCAAGAGGTATTTTACTTTTGTAAATGCATTTTGGTAACACTAATTTCCATCAATGCAATTTTTTTTTGTAAATGTATCAAATGCTACACGTATTTGTTTTATGGGACAACAATAAGGTGTTGTGGTTGTGCAAGAGAGCAATAACAACGGAGTGGGAAGGGAACAGGGTTCGTACGGTCTTGGAAAACCTGGAAAAGTCATGGAATTTTAAAATGGTCATTTCCAGGCCTGGAAAAGTCATGGAAAAAAATTAAATCATAAAAGTTTGGGAAAAGTCATGGAAATGTGTTAAAATCACATGTTCATTTACGCCGAGTTTGAAATAATTAATATGTTTTTTAAAGAAAGACGCTCAAAATTTAAGCCGGCGTACGCTCTCGATACGCACAATTTTCTAAATTGTTCATGTTTATACCAAGATTTCAGTTTGGTCATGGAATTTTTTTTTTAAGTCATGGAAAAGTCATGGAAATCCATTTATCGAAATGTGTAAGAACCCTGAGGGAAGGTATACACACACGCACTCACACACAGGACAAACGGGGGACCAACGGGTAACCCAATAAAAGAAACACACGTGGAGGCTGTTCCCCCTTGTTCCCCCGGTTCTTTGTCAGATATTTTGTTTCCAGTTGCCATCCCGATGTCTCTCATCCCGCTATCTCGTTAGCGTGATAAACAATTAACTCACTCTGGCTCTTGGTGGCTTACATTTTTTCTTTTTTGTCTTTCATTAAATTATTTCCTGTGGAAGACACATTCCACTGTGATTGACATCTCACACTAATTGCAAACTCAGACTGTGAGACTTTAACACACACACACACACACACACACAAACACACACTGACACACTAATAAGCATACACTCGATTGCATGCATTCAAGGTCATATTCTTGTGTACACATGTATGTAAACTTATCACACATTGGGAAATGTTTGCTTACACATAATGGAAGAAACATATATTACAATGTAAACACACACACACACACACACACACCCCTCTGTTCTGAAGCTCACTAACCTCAGAGGATGATTTTAATTAGATTTGGCCTATCAGCCAGATTACTGCTGCCTTTAGCCTTCCAACCCTTTATCTGAGATTATGGTGCAGGGGCACAACGTCACGGTCAATATCACTATTAAGGAGAAGAGATGTGTCCGAGACATCCACGAACACTATGTGGACACCACCTGGAAAGTCGTACGGTCCTGGAAAACCTGGAAAAGTCATGGAATTTTAAAATGGTCATTTCCAGGCCTGGAAAAGTCATGGAAAAAAACTTAAATCATAAAAGTTTTGGAAAAGTCATGGAAATTTGTTATAATCACGTGTTCATTTACACCAAGTTTGAAATAATTTATATGTTTTTTAAAGAAAGACGCTCAAACTATAAGCCGGCGTACGCTCTCAATACACACAATATTCTAAATTGTTCATGTTTATACCGAGATTTCATTTTGGTCATGGGAATTTGGTTTAAAGTCATGGAAAAGTCCTGGAAAAGTCATGGAAATCCATTGGTCAAAATGTGTAAGAACCCTGCTAAAAGGATCAGGACGAGACTGAAGACAAGACGATCTGACACAAGACTCAGGTAGACACTTAAAATATATGAGGACATGGGGAACAGGTGGACACCATCAGGGGTGGAGCAGACAATCACACTAACGAGGAAACACCGGGGCAGGAAATAAAGTTTCTAAAAAGAGAGAGGACAGTTACTACAAAATAAAAGCGGAAAACAGGACTAAAACCTAAAACTTAACGTAACCGACGAGACATGACACAATGTTCCAAATTATAAAATAAATGATCATTATTGTAAAATGACTGCTCAGTCACATGAGCTATATGAACAGATATAAAAAAACTCCTCAATCAGCCAACACACCTGTCTCTGTACATGAATGATTACAGGCTGATTACAGCCGGATTACATGCAGCATTACATTACATTCATTACACTGCAGCATCACGACTGATTTTCAAGAGATTGGACAGAATCCATGTATCACAACCGCAAACCAAACAAGCAGACGGTCACAAACCGGAACACACACCCTCAGGCGGAAAGAGTCAGAGCCTTTTCCTTATATTATCCAGACTGATACACACGAGTACATACAGCTCGTGGTTTATTCTTACCCTCAGCGATCCATAATTCATGGCCTAATAGCCTTTTACAAGCAAAACTGAGTGAGCCGTGTTGAACTTTTCCGCCTATATGCTGGGATGAAAGGCCACAGAATGTAATATAATATGATGTTCGCTCTTTAGCAACAAAACATATATATCTTATATTGTTGCTGGCCGTTTTCAAAGTAATGCGATCCAGCGTATTAAATGTTTATGTTTTACCGTTGAGTGCCTTTTAGGGCGCTGTACAAGTAAAATGTCTTATTATTATATTTATGATGTGGTTTTTCTACGGCAGCCGTTGGTTTTCTTTCTGTTTGTTTACCTAACAAGTTGCAAAATCTATCGCAGTGATAGATTAGGTTAATAATAAAAAAATACATTTTAAATGAAATAAACATGTCGCATAATGTCAACGGGATGAGTAACCCGTTTTGGTCCTTTAATGTATTCAAATGTATCTATCTGCAAATAACAAAACAAGGACTATGATCCCTCTTTTTTCTTTCTCTCTCTCTCTCTCTCTCTCTCCACTCTCTTTTTTCTCCTCCAACTCACTCTGTTCCTTAGTACTTCTCTTCTGCTCTGCAACCAGTCCAAAAAAGGACGAGTCCATAATAGACTAATAACCCTCCTAATAAAGCCTTTTTACCACTAACTCAATTACAATAATTATTCTGATTACAGAATGATGACAGTACATGAAGTGCATGTGTGTAGTTGGGTATTAGGGCATGCTAGATACAGGTTGTTTATGTACGACGTGTGTGTGCATGTGCGTGTGTGTGTGTGTGTGTGTGTGTGTGTGTGTGTGTGCACCGCGGAGGCTTTCCCCATGTAGCTGTAAAAGGCACGCTGGGGGGGGGAAACAGTGATTATTTGATGCTAATATTAAGTGTCATATCATCCCTTCCAGTGTGTGTGTGTGTGTGTGTGTGTGTGTGTGTGTGTGTGTGTGTGTTTGTGTGTGTGCACTGAGAACTTATGCAATTACAGTTTATTTCCGCATTGCCACGCTGACCAACATGCTGATGGACGTGCAGCCCGAAGCTGACACAACCATCACTCCTCTGGCGTGTGTGTTTATGTGTGTGTGGGATGCATGTACAAACCCTTGGCTTAATGTTTTGGGACTGAGAGTGCTGTGTTACGCGTGCACACACACACACACACACACACACACACACACGCACACACACACATGCACTGTCTAAGAATAGTCAGTTCACTGAGGCTCAGAGGGCCAGTTACTGTAAAATGATTTTCATAAGTTGAGATCTGAAGGCAGAGCTGATCTCTACAGCAGGTCCTCCTCTCCTCCTCTTCTCCTCTCCTCCTCTTCTCCTCCAGAGCCCAGAGAGAAGAGATGGTCTCTCCCTCTGGGACATTAACCGACTCATTAAGTGTTCTCTTTTCAAAACTGCTGGAATTAAAGTTTCCTCCTATAGCCGATAAGTAATGGCTGTATTACTTCCGAATAAATTACTACTTAAACTGAAAATGTTATCGTGGCAGTGGCCTCTATGACCAGCTATGCTGTTGATAATACTATTTATATATTTATAGTCCTACTAGTAGCAATACTGCAATATTAAAACTTATATCACACAATGTCCCACCTATAATCACTGATGACAGTCCTCATATCAGAGAGAAAGGATTGTAGCATTAGGAATGACTTTTTCCATTTGTTTCCACAGTATCTCAAAGTATAACCGTATGAACTAGTGAGAGATTTTGTCAAATTAGAACTTCTTTCCAATAAGGAAGAAGAGAAACAACATGAAATGTTCACGAACAAGCAATCTGGAGATCTCAATGTGTCAACCTCTACTTCTCGTCAAGAGGGGTACATCTATCAGCTGTAAAACCTACAAACCTAAAAACCTGAGAACAGAGAATGGGTACGACGGTGATAATACTCAAAAGGTCATGCTGTGTAGCCACAGGTGGTGTCATTTTTTTTTCTTCCTGCCTCCGAGTCGTAACCATGACACTATCAGCCCGGGCTGCTTTTCCGAGAGACGGACACTTCTCTACCTTCTCCTTCTTCCTATCCTCCCAAATCTGCCTCTTCGTCGTTGATCCTGTCCTTTCTCGTCCCCCAACTCATCCATTTAAAATGTTATGTAGAGGCATATTTTATCTCACTTAATTCACTTTCTCTCTCTCTCTTTTCTCTCTCTCTTTTCTCTCTCTGTGCAGCCATTGGTGTCCAGATGACTCTGGATCTGATTGAGTCGATATTCTGGGCTATTACATCACAGGTAAGTAAACACAGGCTCAATAAGATGCACATGTTCTCTTTTCTTATGCTGTATTATTTTGTGTGAATCCACAGTAGCACAACTCCTTCATATTATTGAGATCAAACCCTCTATAAATAACACGTTGACTTTTAGCTTCCTTGTCAGCTTTTTTACAACTTCTTGCATTTCGAATCAGTCGCATTTAATAGATGCCAGCATCTGAAAAACAACATCATGAATCATTAATGTCAGGTTCCACTGAGCACTGTTTAGTTTTCCTACACGTGAGATTCATAGTTATTGTTTAATACCAACCATAAAACAAGTTAATTGTAGCACTACACTGGCACTCAGAGAGAAAAGTATTTTATTTATTTATGGTTATAGCTGTTATATTGAACAGTGCTTGTGGAATAAAAACAAAACAATCATGCTTGTGTTTTTACTTACTGAGGGATTACACCCCCCCCCCCCCCCCCCCCCCCCAAATAAAGGTGTAACTCGAGGCCTCTCCATCCTGTGCTCAGGAATATCTCTTTGGCCCACCTGGCTGCCCTAGCAACATTAATTACCGCATGACAAGCAGTCAGTGATGATTAAAGGTTGTTTTTCTGCTCCATTAGTCGGTAATTAAAGCTTTCAAGCTTTGTTTGATTCATAACTTCACGGATTGTTTTCCATATCAGTACAACCGCCATTTAAAGAGGCCAGAAATATAATTTAGCAAGCTTAAAAGTCATTATTAGAATTGCTTTCAACTGATTAACTGCTGCTCGGAGAACTCCATCAGCTCTACTTTCAGTGGAGGAGCTCGGTATCCTTTGAGTTCTTTCCCACCTTCCCGAAAACATTTTACCCACTTAGTTTGACGTGATCATCTTTGCTGCGGCAGGTGTTTGATAGCTTGGCCGTTCCCCTCCTCCGCTCCCATGGCTGGAAATGACAGCAGTTAAAAGAACATTAGCACTGCTCCATTAAATGATGGATAGCTACCGCGGCTAGGCTCGGCGACTCCCGAGTGTGTGCGTGTTTCCGTGTGTGTTTGTGGAGGTGTGAAGGAGAGATTACCATACGTGTGTGCGTCAGTTGATGTTATTGCGTGTCCTGTTGACACTTGTGCGTGACCATCTGTGCACAAGTGTGTTGTTATGTGCATAGACATAAACTAGGAGCTTATACGCATTATTTGCAGTGGCCTTGTTATCCACTTGAGTTGTGCTTCATCGTGTGCATTGACTTTCTTTTCTACTTCCATATTTTCTATTCTCATGTCCTCTCCTTCTCAGTCCTTCCCTCTTCATCTCCTATACTCCCTCCTTCTCGCCTCAGCTGCTCTCCTTAACCCGCCCCCCTCTCAGATAGGTTACGTCATCATCCTCCTGTCATGTATTCCCTCTCAAGCATCTTTATTTAATAAGGGGTTGTGCGTGTCTAACTGTGTGTGTCCGTGTGGTCCATCCATGCACGTGTGTGCAGTTGGTGTCTATTTGTGTCTGTGAATTTCTGAAGGTTATCTATTTTACGTGTCGAGCTCCCTCGGGGGGGAAGATACACACAGTACATCCTGTTTGACATATTTTTAGGAGGAAGTGCAATAACCGGTCACATGAACAGACTTCTGCCAAAGAGCGAGTCATATTGGCCCACTGGGTTAAGACTCAGGCACTCTAAATAAACATTAAAAATACACATTTAGGTGTTTATTTAAAAAAAAACGTTGTATATTTTACTCTATAGATGAAAGCATTTCTTAAATTATATTAAATCTTTGAATATTCGTCGATTTTTCCTATGCATTACGTTACAGTAAAGCATTTCATGTTATTGTATTTATTGTGTTTACGTATTGCGAATAATAAATGCATCTATTAATAAATATTGATTAACTCTGATTTTCACACTATTGCATCATTAGGTGTTAATAAAAGAAATATTTTAAGCATAATTAACTAATACTTGAATTGATCTTGCAACTCTGCGTAGTTCCCAGATCTCATAAGACGGAAACCCCGGCTGATCCTCTAGCTTCAGTATAAGCTGGAGCATCTTAACATAAGATGGTATTATTTGATGAATTATGAATTAGATAGATAGATAGATAGATAGATAGATAGATAGATAGATAGATAGATAGATAGATACTTTATTAATCCCCAAGGGGAAATTTGTCGACACAGTAGCACCAATAAACTAAACACACAAGAATAAAATATAAATATAAGAAAGAAAGAAACAGTGACTGTCCATAAAGTATACAAAGTAAAATATAAAATATAAAATAAAATAAAATAAAATATGTATGTATATATATATATATATATATATATATATATATATATATATATATATATACAGTATACACAACATATATGCAAATACAGCAGTGTAAAATTTTATTAAATATAGACAGAGTGTGCAAAATGCAAAGTGTGTGTATGTGTGTAGTGTAAATGAAATGTGTGAAGTGCAGATCAACATAGTGCAAGTATGAATGTGAATGTGAATGTGTACAGTCATAAAGTGAATTAGTGGTGTAGCATGAGCTTCCAACTAGGAATGAGTTAGAATATTAGGAGGGAAATGTTCTGACATTAAGTAGAAATACGACAGATAAAAAAAGAGAACCCTTTCTCACCGTGGTTAAATTTGCAAAACTACATCCCATTAAAATATAGCGGGTGAATCCCGAAGTGTAAAGATGGAGTGTAGCTGCAGTGAGAGACGGTGTGGTGATGGTAATGAGAAGGAAAAGATGTAGAGTTTTTTTTTTGCCATCCACATCTTGGCAAGCTTTAAATCTCGTGAACGAGACTCGTCTTCTCCTCTCTATAACCCCAAAGTCGTTACTCTCATTCAACGAGCACGACATCACTGCTCTACAACTTTCAATTGTGAAATTAAAGTATGACAGTAAGTACTGTAATTAATGCAATTGCAGGAGCAAATGTACTTTGACAATCATTAATATTTGATGGTTTTATCTGAATCGAATTGTCAGAAATGGAGCAGCTCTTCTCAAAGTGTATTCATACAATTTATTTTAATTCAGTGTTTTAAAAATCAGGCTTTTATGGCACATCAACGCTCAGTGTGTGTGTGTGTGTGTGTGTGTGTGTGTGTGTGTGTGTGTGTGTGTGTGTGTGTAGAATAGAATAGAATAGAGTAGAAATATACTTTATTGATCCCCAAGGGGACATTTGTTGACACAGTTGCACCAATAAACTAAACACAATAAAATATAAATATAAGAAAAAAAGAAAGTGACTGTGTGTGTGTGTGTGTGTGTGTGTGTGTGTGTGTGTGTGTGTGTGTGTGTGTGTGTGTGTCTGTGTGTACGTGAGTTGACAGCAGGATCACCAGTCGCGGCTAGAAAGTGATCGATTGAGGTTGAGGCGATGGGAGTGATAAACGACGCTCCTCCTGGAGCTCCCACATGAGACACATTCACAAACACGGGAACAGCCTCTTACATGCTGCCCTCCATTCAGTACGCCGGCTCTGATGTTGGAGGTGAAGAGGCCGGATGAGACGCAGAAGTGTTGCTAATAGAGGAGATACATTTAGATGGGGTCCAAGTCATCTAAACGGCAACCTTTGAAATCGATAGTGTTCTATACGCGTTGTCTCGTGTGGAGGGAGCATCATTTCTGTCAGTCGGCTCAAAGAAGAGCAGTTTATTTCAGGAGCGTCGGGAAGCGGAGAGAAAGACTGACACTTTGCTGTAATAGGATTGAAAAGGATGATAGATTGTCTCATTCGCACTGTGACACGCTCCATATAGCCGAGCCGTGATTCTAAAGATCGTCCACAGACGCCGATCCACACAAACACTGGAGACGAGATGGGGACGACTAGTGACCTTTAACCCTCCTGTTACCTTCAAATTTACTAACATCTTTTACCCTTTTTGACCAAAGCAATTAAAAATGTATAATGTTTCCCAAGTTTAAGTGTCAGGTACTTTATGTTTGTTTGTTGACTACCTAAATAGCTCTTTAAATAAATAAAAAAGATGATTTCTGATGATATGTTTTACACAGTAAAAAACAGCAGAACACTGATGAGTGCAAGTTGTGTTCAGGACATTGAAAACATATCATCGCGTGAATTTTAGGTTTTCCCAGTTGTCCCCAAAAAATTTGGAAAAGTCATGAAATATGAAGCAGAAAAATCATGTAAATTGCCCCCAAAGGTGGAGGGTTAACTCATGACCCTCCCACTGATGAGGCTAAGTGTTTCATACGGTAGATAGAGAACCTCCACGTGCACTTGCAATAGCCGATGCCAAAATCCTCTCTTTATTATGATGGAAGAAACACTTAACACCTTAATTGAAACGTTAATTGAGTTATTTCATATCTGCTTAAAAACCTGTAATTAAATCGACACAAAATGGCATTCTTGGAAAAGAAAATTGCAATCTTTTGTGCACTGAGACGATGATTGGCTTTGTCAACAGCGGTGTAAGAGCATCCGAGTGAGACAGTGAGTCAGTGCATCGGCCTACACATCATTAACTGAAGTAATGTTTCTCTCTTCTTCATGTTCTCTCTCTTTGTTCCTCTTCTCCTGTCTTCCCAGCCAAATGACACGGATGTAAGTATGCATAAGTCCCCCTCGCCTCGTTTTTCAAAACACCACTCGACCTATTTTTTTGTACTTCTTGCACCGAGCCAGACTTAACATCTTCAGCCCCTGCTGAGCTCTGCGGAGTCGGCTTCACACTCCGGTGAAACCAAATGACACACGTAGACACGCAGCCGCCGATCGCAGGTAGAAATCACACGTGAATTAACGCGTTCTCACCAGCGGCGACACGTCGCTTCACACACAGGCGCCGCTGACACATGTTCAAGCATCGCAC
This sequence comes from Liparis tanakae, assembly GCA_036178185.1. Classification (NCBI taxonomy): domain Eukaryota; kingdom Metazoa; phylum Chordata; class Actinopteri; order Perciformes; family Liparidae; genus Liparis; species Liparis tanakae. The sequence goes on along the minus strand of CM070089.1, from coordinate 11,675,563 downwards.
CTCCGCAGAGGAGACGGACAGAACATGTGAATCATTGACTCGCAGACACAAACACGTCCTCCTTTATCAGCTTTACTCATCCATAATAATGCATATAAGATAAGATAAGATATTCATTTATTAGTCCCACAGTGGGGACATTTCAGGATCACAGCAGTGGGTGTACATTAGAGCATTAAGAAAAATAAAAGATGCAAATAAAAACACAAAACTAAGTACTAAACTAAGTACTACAAAATACTAATACTACTACTAAAATAAAAAATACTAATACTACTACTACTAAATTACTAAATACTAATACTAAATACTACAAAATTCTAATACTAAATACTAATACTAAATTACTAAATACTAATACTAAAGACAAAAAAATACTAATACTACTACTAAATTACTATATACTAATACTAGATACAAAAAAAATACTAATACTAAATTACAAAATTCTAAAATACTAAATACTAATACTAAAATACTAATACTAAAATACTAAATACTAAATACTACAAGGGGAAAAACAAAGTAGAGTGTTGAGTAAAGTAAAGTGCTGAGTAAAGTAAAGTAAGTAAAGTGCTGAGTAAAGTAAAGTAAAGTGCTGAGTAAAGTAAAGTAAAGTGCTGTATTACACCTCCCGCCACTTTCACCTTTATTCTTTTATCTTTATAATACATGTGATCAGTGCCGCTGCGCGCCATGTTGGTGCCCTAAGCATAACTCCTGCATGATGCCCCCCCCCCCCCCCCCCCCCCCCGAGATAGGAAAGTGACCCACGGCGAGCGTTGTCGAGCGATTAAATATATCTCTTGTTCTGCCTGTTTTGTGATATACATGCCTAAAAGGTGCCTAATATTTCTAGACTGAAAAGTTATCGGCATTATAATTATTATAAATATGAGGATTTTTTTAGTTGCCTATTTCGTGGTGCCCCCTCAGGACTTGGTGGTGGCGCTGCATATGATATCATATGATATATTTGTGTTAATATACTATATTCTCTCTGCCTGTCTGTCCTGCAGTGCTCTGATACGGACGGGGTGTGTCCTCTTCAGTGTGACCGCTTTGTGAGTAAATAATACCTTCGGTCTGATGTGTAAATAAACTGAATTTAATTGAATAGTGAATGTGAATTCTCAAGTGAGATTAAACATATGTTGTATGTAGCGCTATTGTATATAGAGCCACACAAGAAATTCAAAGTATAGTTTTCATTTTAAGTCCCAACATAACTTTAATTCTTTGATTACGTTGCTCTTTGTTATCTTTGTTATTGGTGTTTGTCTCACATCTCTCCCTACAGAAGTTCTAAGTGCTCTCTCTGTCTCTCATCTCAGGATATTGCATGCTACGTCATTGATAATAATGGCTTCGTCCTAATTTCCAAACAGCGTCAAGACGTGAGTTCACACACACACACACACACACACACACACACACACACACAGAAAATGTGCTTCATAGACTTTCTCTTGACTTGATTATTGGAGTGCTCTTACGCCTATAAACTGTCATTACCCAACAAGAAAAGAAACACTCAGAATATACAAAACATTCTGTGCCTTTTAGCCTAGAAATGCAATCACTTAAATGTTCCTTGTGATTGAGTTAAGAGTCCCGCTTCTCATTCTCTGGACCTTTTGGTAAAGGGTAAGGTCTTTTTTCATCCAGGACCCTATTTTCCCATTTTTATGGGGAAAATAGTTTTTCAAATTGGTCCAGTATTGAGCGAGAGCGCTGCTGCAGCCAGCAGCCATTAAATGGGCTGTGATGTAATCGTTCCAGGCAATCGCCCACCGCCAATGTACATCCAATAAAGGTGATTGTTTTTGGCCCTGACAGGCTTGGATTTGGCTCAGAACTTATTATTACCTTTCGCTTAGTGTTATCAAAAAGCTGAATCATGGCTGATTTAGACAAGCGGGATTTCACAAGACTTCTCTGAGGTTCGACAGTCACAAAAAGACCAGACCCAGTGAAAGGTCAATAAAACCGTTTTATTTCTCTGGACAGTCGTTCGTTTTGTGAATTGTGAAACATTTCAAGTAGCAATGTGAGCCGGTCAGTGGCTAAAACGAGCACCTTCAGTGGAACACATTGATGGTGCCTGAATACCTGAACCAGCAGTGGAGATATTCAAATGTGATGATTTTGTCTGTTTCCAGTTTAGTTTAGTTTAGTTTATTTCAGTAATGTACAAAAATCAAGATTTTACAACAAAAGAAGAAAGTGGCTGACCGAAAGGGTCGAGGCTGAAGCTATCAAGCTTATAAGTGCCCTAACCTATGATTACACGAGAAAAAATAATTCAGAGAATCATATACTGTACATATACCTATATAAATATATACATAAATATACACACAAACATATATACACATGCACATATATATACACATATACATACACATACATACACATTCACACACCCATATACATCTACACACACATACATATTTACATAAAACATTAAACAAAACAACAACAAAAAAACTGTCTTTATGCTAAGCTAAGCGTCTGTTGGCCCCAGCATCCCATTTACCTTACAAAGTCAAAGTCAGTTTTATTTGTAAATTTTTCATATGTGCAAACATACAGAAGATTGAAATTACGTTTCTCTTCTGTCCAACATAAATTTAATTGAATTGTGCAACATAAAGTGAATTGTGCAACATATAGGCAACATAAAGTGCATAGACAACATAAAGTGCAAAGACAACAAGTGCAAAAATAGTAAAAGAACATGTAAACATATAGACAATGTACGTACATGAAATCATCTTATCGAACTTTCTGCATACAAAATAAATCCATGTTATTCCAAAAAATATCAAACTATTCTTAAGGATGTGAAGGAAAAGTGACAATTAAATTATGTGTGATGAGATGCACTGCTTTTTACCCCATACACACAATATCTCGTGAATAATGGATCTCACAGTTCACATTGAGGTGAAAATGAAGAATATGGATACCAACACAGGGAGTTGAACTTCCCTCCGTCAGACAGTGCTCTCTCCTTTCTAATAGGCTGGCAGATTCTTCGGTGAGGTTGACGGATCAGTGATGACAACACTTCTCAGAATGGGCATGTTCAAAAGGTAAGGGGCTGGTAGTCACAGCCTAACTGATGGATGAGACTGTTGTGCGGCTGTCAGTCCGTCCGTCAGCAAAGGTCGGGCGGTTACCGAGTCCTGACGTGGCCTGCAAGAACAGCGGCATGTTAAACTTAATGTAAACACCTCCAAACCAATAAGGCAAGAAGGGGCAGCGCCCCCACATTGCACTGCAAAGTGCCGTGTTATGCACCCCCGTGTGACACCATTTCAGGGTTCGTACGGTCATGGAAAACCTGGAAAAGTCATGGAATTTTAAAATTGTTATTTCCAGGCCTGGAAAAGTCATGAAAAAAACTTAAATCATAAAAGTTTGAGAAAAGTCATGGAAATTTGTTATAATCACATGTTCATTTACGCCGAGTTTTGAAATAATTAATACATTTTTTAAAGAAAGACGCTCAAAATGTAATCCGATGTACGCTAACAATACGCAACATTTTCAGAAATGTTCATGTTAATACCGAGATTTAAGTTTGGTCATGGAAATTTGGTTTAAAGTCATGGAAAAGTCATAGAAAAGTCATGGAAAAGTCATGGAAAAGTCATAGAAACCCACTAGTCAAAAAGTGTAAGAACCCTGCCATTTGAATGTGGCTCATGCATTGGGTTACATGTCCGCCTCGTGCTGCAGCACAAACAGAAGGGGTTGCTGTGGAGGTGTGTCTAGTGGCATGTAAACATTTCCCTGTTTGCCGGCTTGTTCTTATGCATCTAAGCCATGCATTAGTATGCATATACAACCCAAAGCCTGGGGGCAATCGTTACTGTCAGTATAGAGACTCAACGGCTTTGTTTGCATTGCTATATAATGGTACAGTCTCAGAGGGTGGATAATTCACCCATCTTTGTATATGCTGTGATTTCCTGCTTTAACGTGTCGCTCCCATTTAAGCGTCTTTTTGCCCGTCTTTTGTGTTTGAAATCTCATGAGCGATGTGCTATTTGTATACAGCTTTATTATTTTGTCATGTTTCATTTGACAGAAGATATTACATAACTGGTTTAGAGCATGCATGTACTTCAGTGGCTGTGCACTCATACTTGTACAACCGCGTGCATCTGCAAACACAAAAGGGAAGACATTATAGTCCAAGGATGATTTTTCTGCCTCAAGTTTCTTTTATTTACAAGTTACAAGGTACAAGTCTTTTATTGTCAGATGCACAGAATGTTACTGGGTCAGACTGGGCACTGAAATTCTTAGGACAAGGCATCACAACAACTACCATAGCATAACATAGCAAACATAATATAACATAACATAATATGACATACACTCTGAACAAGTACTCTGAACAAATTTACATGTAATAACATAAAATAATCTTACTAAATATATGCTAAAACATATACCAACCTATACATATAATACTAACATATATACATATAATATATAATATACTTTATTATATAATAACATATAATTTCTACGGTAAGTTAAGGATCAGGGTTTATGCAAAGGTTAAACTCAGCGACACAACACGTGTGCAATAGTGCAGGACGTCAAGGAATCAATGTAAGTAAATTAAATAATGCATGAAGACCAACATCACATGCTTGTGTGTGTCTCTGTGTGTGTGTCCCTCTGTGTGTGTGTTTTCTCAGGGTGTCCTTGTTCGACTACCAGGCCATGTGCAAGATGAACCTGCACTCTGCCAGCAGCGCCCGTCCTCTTCTCAGTGTATGCTCAATGAACTCACTCTGGACACGATTAAGACCATCAGGGTCCCGTCAATTCTGCAGTAACTATAATCACTTTTTCCTCTTCAGCCGTTCTACGGTTTGGCTTCGGTCCTCAAGTGGTTCCTCTCCAACTTCCTGATGTAAGTGTTGCTAGGGGTAACCAGAATGTTCGAATGTGCTATCCTGTATCACTTCTGTAAATTATCATTATTTAATTTATGTGTAAACGCTTTTCTTCCTTGGCTAACATTACAAAATAAAAAATGTTATGTGCTGGATTGAAAACATTTCATTTTTTTACCGTAGTGACTTGGAAATGCTCATCAAGTTATCCAAAAAACTGCTTCCAAATACAGCTGAATAATTTGAGGACCCATTTTCATATTCCCATCAGACAACTTTGGGCCCTGGCCCAGTTTTCAAACTCTGCAATCTGCTTGCAATCTTCTTCGGTTGATAATGATGGCCGGCTAATTGACTTCCTCTGTCCACTCCGTCTCCTCTCTTCTTCACAAGGTTTCTCCTGGAGTTTAATATCTGTGGCTTCTGGCACACGGAGCATTTCGCTGATGGTGAGCTCGACAAGCAAATTATGTTTACTTCCGATACTTAAACTCTTTCCATCCGTCGCAAATGTCCCTTTACTTAAAATAAGAAATGTACCTCCACGATTATAAATCATGTTTATTCTGCAAATCATCACATCCTTCAGAGCAGATATGCAATGTGAACCATGGAGTCAATTCTTTATATATAATATATTGTGTACATCTACATCGTTTGCAAGTAAATTCTTGCAGGATCATTTTAATCATTAGACTAATGACATACGTTTGTTGTGTCAGTCCAATCAATACCGGTTGTGTTTACTGTAAAAGATGTGCACCATTAATAACAAAGTCATTACGGAACATGGCATCCTCAGATCCCCTCACCTCTCATCTTCCTCTTGTCTTTCCATCAATCACACGTTCCCTTTTTCATTACTCCACCTGTCAATCATCCACTCTACCGCCCACTCCACATCATCATCATCATCATCATCATCATCATCATCATCATCATCATCATCATCATCATCATCATCATCATCATCATCATCATCCCTTCATTCAGCCAAGCCATCTTTCAGCGTGTGTGAGTATCTGCCTTCAAGTGATTTTTTTAGGAAGATCCATCGAGGCATTTTGTGAAGTGTTTTTGTAGAGTACTTGAAACTAAATACTAATGTGGTGTCTTTGATTGTGTAAGTAGCTTTTAGTAGGAGCAAGCACAACTGGCAAGTTCTACGAAACAAGAGCGAAGCACATCGTTCCACTGAAACAATGTGATTCTGAGAAAAACGGACAGAAAACGTAGTTTACAACCAGGCGTGAAAACGAAAACCAGCCGTTGTGGCTTTGTTCTTTCTGCTTTTCAAACCCACATTTCACCCGTACAAAGACAGCAAATTCAATTGTGTTTGGCATACGGCAAAGTGGAGTACCTCTTGTTTGTGGTAGAAAGAGCAATAAATGGCTCTAGTGTGAAGCATTTCAATAGCAACCAGCATTTCCCTGTCTCACCCTCTGAGCCTGTCAGTCATCAACAAAACGTCACACACACACACACACACACACACACACACTCATTCTAATATCCGGCCTGGAAACATGACCCGCATCTATTTCTCCGTTAGCCTCAGCTCATAAGAAGAGAGGGGACAACCTGCAGCCCTGTGACACCGAGTACCCCAGCTTCGTCTACGAGCCGTCAGTCAAAGAGACCAACAGCATTATTAAGTGTGGACGCTGCCAGAAGTAAGCACACACACACACACACACACACACACACATCTGCAGTGCAGTCCCCTCTTACCCCTGGACCAGCCATATTAAAGTATCCTCCACAAATCCGTTTTCTAGCAGTGTGTGTTCATACAAGAGTATCAGGCAGGGGCAAATAAGTAGAAAGAAACCGAATTAGATCTGAGTGCATGTGGTTATAGAAAAAACCAGAAGCATCCTGAGAGCAAGAGAGAAAGTGTGTGTGTGTGTGTGTGTGTGTGTGTGTGTGTGTGTGTGTGTGTGTGTGTGTGTGTGTGTGTGTGTTATAAAGAGAGAGGGAGAAAGGTAGAACACAAAGAAAAGGGGGGAGAGACACTAGGGTTACTGTAATATTTCAGCAGGTTTGTTTTTATGAATTGAATGTGATCGCCCTCATGAGGCCAAAGGAGGTATAACAGCCAACAGCAACACTGCTCTAGAGATTATTGGATTTCAAAATGTTTATTACCTAGCTCGGTCAAACCTCGCAGTGGGTGCAACTAAGTTAAAAAATAATGCTCGTATTTTTTTTACATTAGAATAAGCCTTTACATGATGTGTTATTAGTATTTGGAGTTTTGCATTCAATTCTCATTTGACAAATGGCTAAATACAATATATGGGTGGTTTTCTTTGTCTGCGCTGTGTGTGCACATGTTGACACGTTTACTCATGTGTGTGTTTGTGCGTGTGTCAGGATGTTTGTGGTGCAACAGATACCGGAGAGCAACCTGTTGATGTTGGTGGTGCAGGCGGACTGCGACTGCTCCAAACAGTACGCACCCATCACCATGGCGCCCGAGGAAGTCAAATATATCCTTTGATATTTTGTGTGTCAATTGAGTTATAAAAGAGTATGAATCAGTTATTAGTATCTCTCCTTTACTCACATACCAAATTGGATGTGGTTATTGTTTGGTGGACGTGATCGGTTTGCTGACTTTTTTCAACTTTCTCCCACATGAGTTCCCTTTGTACCGCAGTGGATGGACACACACCGACCAGCAGGAGTTGCTCGTGCTGCAGTGAATCCAGGAGCTCTACCACCATAGGACACTAGAATTGTGTTTGGATTTCCAACGCTCGCCCCACTCACTCAGATTCCGATTGGTGAAACGTATCATTTTCAGTGTATTGATAATCAGAATCAGAATCAGAATCGGTTTTATTGGCCAAGTAGGTTTGCACAAACAAGGAATTTCACTTGGTAAAGTGACTCAGTGTGTTACATAGATTGTACTTTACAACACAAAACAAGACACAACACACAACAACACAACAACAAGAACAGTGCAGTACAAAACAAACAGTGCAAAACAGTGCAACGGTTTAAGAGGTATTTTTCTTTTTCTTTAAGTGACTTAAAGTATATACAATGCGGAGTGGCTATGTACAGTACCTGTGAAGTAGGAGTGCAGGAAGTGCAGTGATAGATATATAAATATATATGTATATATGTATATATGCTACAATGCTATAATTGGATGAGGATTAAAGAGAAGCCCGATTGTGTTGTTGCTCCTTGACGCCGCGGCACATAATGCTTCAGTGAAGTGTGACAGGATGAGGTCCCAGAAGATTCGCCGACGCCCCGAGTCCTGCCACGCCTACCACGCCCAGGTCAGCTTCTAATGGTCCAGCCTGTTAACTTTCACTGGTTCTGTGCACCAAATAATGTACAATCCTGGTCATGCAATCCTAGCGTCTGTATCTGCTGTCGTACTTAGCTTAATTGCACTTTGTTTTTTTCCCTATACAGGAGAACGCCAATGACTGTGGAGGAGCTTCTGTTATATCTCTCTCTGCCGCTCTCTTCCTCGCCTGCCTCTCCTTCTCGACACTCGTCTCCTGATGATGGACAACTTTGCTATTTTACCCAGGAGGTTGAGATGAATCAAGAGATGCATTTGGACACCTCAAGTGGATTTTTTTGTAATTAATGTTGCACATTTTGCTCATTTGCTCATTCTCCAAGGATGGACCTATGAGGTTGTTTTTGCACTCTTGGCAATTATTACATTTGAACAAAAAAGTGCACCAAGAAAAGGCAAGTTAATGGGCTGTTGTTGCCATGGATACTTTCCCATGAGTTGCTTTCTGATACACCACTTTGCATCTCAAAATGAAAAGGGACTAAAGAGATGCAGGTGGTGGCTATGACGTGCATTGATAAAACCGGGTTATGAGTCACAAGATGCACAAACACGTCTAGGGCGGAAACGTGTATATCCTAAATCCCACAGAACTTAAAAGACACATGCATATTATATATGCAGCTGCAAGCATGCAATACTTTGTATTGAGTGCCTGAATACTTCATTACTGTCTCATACATGTTTTTTAAACATTGAATGAGAGAAGGGCTGCAGTAATATATGGTTAACATTGTTGTGTAACATCAGTGTTGCTGCTGAAAGTCGTGTTTTCCAAGGCTGTTTGCAATATTTGTTTCTATGAATCTTCTCTTAAAGGGTGACGTCTCAGCGGCAAGAAAGCACTGGCAGTGGAGTTGATAAAAATTTAATAAAGATAATCATAAAATGAGAATAAATCTTATACTAAAGTTTTTACTTGGATTGCATCCCTAAAATATTTGTTTCGTGGCATATCTTTTCTTGTTTTTTTTAAGTCTGCCTTTCTTTCTTTATCAGCTGTGTCTTTCTGTGTGTTTGTACATAATGTATGTAGTTATGCTTGGCTGGACATCACTGTGGAAACTAGGACTCTCACAGGATTTAGATATACAATCCGATTGGATTACACAATGATGGATTTGAACTGTTTTGATAAGTTATTTTTTTGTTGATTTAAAAAAAGGAATTACATGGTTTAAAAAAGTATTGTACATAATAATATCCCACAACATATCTACTTGGGCGTCAGTGTTATGTAACTGCTATTTCTTACTTGGCCTAAAAATATGATTTTATAAATGCATGATGAAAGACACACAAAAAAGGAAGCGCTCACTCTGACAAACAAGATTGTCATTTGGAGAAATAAGAATAAAAAATGTTCCATAATGTCCATGTACATTTACAGTGTCAATCTAATTGAATATGGTATTTTTGTATTTGCTTGTGTTTCATATTTTGAATTTCAGCATTTCATTGTATTTTTGGGCTGTGAGTGTCCCTGTAGCTTTTTTAAATAATATTTCTAAATCATCCTACAAAGCATGTCTTTACGTTGAGCTTGCTATGATGACAACATTGCCTGAGCATTTGCCTGTTTATGTCATAGACTCAGATACATATTGTTTGTGAGTGTGCATCATTACAATGTTGTGTCTTGCTGAGATTATCTGAGTAATTATATTCATTTGTCTCATTTTTGTTTGTATTTTCCCTGTACAATATTCTGTATAATGTATGGTTGACATGTGACCAAGTTGTATGTTGACTGAATGAAATCATGATTTGAGCAACTAAATTAAATGATCCATATGGTTTTTGTACCGTATTTGTTTTCACTGACTTCTGTTTTTTTTGTCAGTAATTTATTTAATTGCACACAAAGAAACAACAATATAGGCTAAACAGATAATTAGTCAAGGGATTACGTATACTCACAAAGAGATGTATATCATTCATGCATTCATTCATCATTATATGCATCATATAAAGGTGATCTAATGTCTGACCTCATTGAATCTTTATTCTTTTAATTTATTGAAGAAGTGGATTAAATCCCAATAAGATAGATGGATGGATATACATATATATATATATATATATATATATATATATATATATATATATATATATATATAGATAGATAGATAGATAGATAGATAGATAGATAGATAGATAGATAGTTACTGTATGCATCCTCTGGGGGACATTAGTTAGTAGCAAGTATATGCCATATACAATCAAACAAAATTGCAGAGCAGGTCATATTAAATGTAAAACATTGAAGAAGAAAAAAATTAAAAGTATATACATTAAAAACAATAACATTTGTCAATTAACAATATATACCCTTAATTGTTCAATAATGTAATCCAATTATTGATAATTGAACTTCTGTGCTCCTTGGAAATATAAAAGTGGAACATAAAGTGGTTGAATGTATATGTTTATTGCACCAATACCAGGAATAATGCCAAGGTTTAAAATCATACAGTATCTGCAACTGTTAAATATCATCATTCATGATCATGATACAGAAAAGCTGTGTGGTATGTAACAGAGTCCATGGCAGAAACAGGCAAATGCTCAGGCAATGTTGTCATCATAGTGAGTTCAACGCAAAGACATGCTTTGTAGGCTGATGTGTGGTGCTTATTCATATATTAAAAAAACACGAGAAATTAAATTATATTTCATCCTCTCTTTTCTTTCTTTTTTTCTTGACAAAAGTGTCTCTTAACCCTTCTATTACCTTTTGGGTCAATATGAGCCCATTCAATGTTTAACGTCTTTAAAAAAAATGATTGACATCGACCAGCAGGGGCGCTAGAGATCCCTCTCTGGCTCATTGTTTTGCGGCTCGGCGTCGCTCTGCACCGCCGGGCGGAGACAGCGACGGGTCAGAGGAAAATGGCGGACGGTGTGGATCACATCGATATCTACGCCGACGTCGAGGAGGAATTCAACCAGGTATTGAATAACTTATTAATGCGCCGCACTTCGACTAAAGGTCGTATGCTCCTGTTTATTTACGTTTCCCGTTGTGTACCGTATTTTTCGGAGAACGGTGCGTTTCGCTAAGCCGACGAGTTTCCCTCGCGCACAGGCCCCCGTTCACCATGATGCAAATCCGCATCCTCGAGGATATTATTCTGCTCCAAATGTTGCATTCGCGGCTGATTAAGACATTTTATACGGCGCGTGATGCACGCGGCAATGGCCCTGCACGGTGCACATTGAAACATACGCGTGTGTGTCTGTGTGTGTGTGTGCAAGAGAAAAGCAGCCGCGTGTATTGTTCTGCGCTCTGCGGCCTGTGGCGGGTTATCGAGCACAACAAACGTAGTTTCGTAAGCTAGCTCGAGTTAGCTGCTCTACCAACACAATTATGTTTACTACGTTTACTTCTTGCGTCCTTTTTGTGTTTTCAGTTAATTTAAGCAGACTATTTTAAGTGCGAAATATCTAATTATGCTTGTGTACAAAACGTTTTTGTATGAATTGGAAATGTGTTTTAATAAATGTAACGTTATGGATTGTTAGCTTCTGTTAGCTTGTGTAACGTTAGCGTGTAACGTTGAGAGTCGGATGTTGTCTTTTTTCACACGCCCATTTCCCTTAATATACAGATCTGTGACGCAGATAATTATAGTAAAGATGTATAGGCTACGTTATCTGCACCAACATCGTTCTGTTTATACACAGAAAAGGCTATATTAAACCTACGCCTTCCTATAAACGGCTTATGACATGACCGTGTCATTCATCAGCAAACTATCAGCAGCTTCTCCAATTACCTGTTTGACGTCAACTGTGCATTATTATTTGCATATCTGGTAACATGCACAGACAATATTACGGAGGTATTGACTTGTTGACGCACTTAAGAGCATGTGGTGCCTTTTTTAAAGAGTTACTGACTAAGGTTAAGCTTAGCGTGAGTTAAATTCATCAGAAAAATGTCTTTAAAAATAGGTTTACTGTCCTATTTGGCCATAAGAGGGTCCTACCAGCTCCATAGGGATTTCCTCTGTACACATATAAACAAGTACTTTTGACAAAGCCGATCATTTAAGATTTGTTTGTATGAGCAGTAAACTGCACATGCACCAATACCAGCTATTGGTAAGAAGAAATGATTTATGATATGATATTCCTTTATTCATCCCATAGTGGGGACATTTCAAAAATTACAGCAGTGATGCACATCAGAGCATCAATAAAAATAATTATAAAACACAAAACTAAATACTAAAATATACAGGGGGAAACAAAATGTCCTTTTATATCTAAAAGCTGTACAAAGCTTTTAGATAAGACATTAGGCACACACCACTAGCCTTGTTGAACTGATAATGGCAAGTGGCCTTGTGAAATAAAGCTGGAGGGGGGGAAACAACTTTTCCCAAATTGGGCAGTTATTGCACATAAAACAATAAGACAAAATATACCCCTATGTTGTGTTATGGGCGTACTGAAGAAATCAGCAAATGTATGTTCAGATGTTTTTACAGTACACACACAAAATCGATAGACAGACTTTTTGACACTGCAGCAAGAGTAACTAGTACATGCAGATGAATGGCAACCACCGTCCCTCTGCAGAGCACTAAGCTGCCACAGCTCAGAACACATTAGCTAAGACGTAGACTTTTACAATTCAATGAACTCTCTATGGAAGCAGGTAGACAAATGTATGGCTTTGAGTGTATTTAGCAGCATAAAGAACAAATGGATTACATTTTATACGTGTGGTTTATATATTAATTGTTTTTAAAGTATCACTAATGATTTTCTGAACTGTTGCTGTCACCCTCAACAGGAATCTGACTACCCAGTCCACGAACAGATCGACCTGTATGATGATGTAATATCCCCATCGGCCAACAATGGGGATGCTCCAGAAGACCGCGACTACCTGGACACACTGCCAACACCAGGTGGCTCAGATGGAGGAAAGAGTGCCCCACCCAACGTAGTCTACACCTACACAGGCAAAAGGATTGCCCTGTACATAGGAAACCTCACATGGGTGGGTATCTGAGACTATGTTCAGACTATTTAGGCACGTAATGGAAAATGTTTAAGTGCACGATAGCAGCATTTTCTTTAAAGTAAAGACAATGACATTCCTGTAAACAAGGTATTCTGGTGCCACGCTAAATCTTGACCAAACATCCTTCTGCAAATTGTACAACGTTACATAATGAATATCAAAGTAAGCAAGTCGGTACGAATATACTGATGATGCCTTCTTCTGTTACGCAGTGGACAACAGACGAGGACCTGACGGAAGCTATTCGTTCGGTTGGCATCTCGGATGTGCTGGAGATCAAGTTCTTTGAAAACAGAGCCAATGGCCAGTCCAAAGGGTAAGGTTATCTGTTATTATCATGATTAAACTAAAGCGTAGCCAATTATAAGTAAAGATTTGTACTTCTTCGTATATTAAATAGTGAGTTTTTTGCATAAATCTAATTGTTTTTATTATCTGCACCCATTTTACAGGTTCGCGCTAGTGTGTGTGGGATCGGAGGCGTCGTCGAGGAAGTTGATGGAGCTGCTGTCGAAGAGGGAGCTCCACGGCCAGAATCCAATCGTCACCGCGTGCAACAAGCAGTCGCTCAGCCAGTTCGAGATGCAGTCACGTAAGAGTAAGTAGGATTAATGCACGTTTGGGATCATAGCTAGTTAAAACCTAAAACTAATTTTACTTGCATGCTTTTTTTTTTCTTCTATTTTTAAGATGTCATATAACATATATTTGTAAAAATGTGTGAACCTCATGTTCGGAGTGTGCTTACCATACCCATTGACTTTTGATCCCATCGTGTTTATACGCACATTTATTTTCTACTGTATATGGAATAGAAAACTGAGTTACATAATATTTAGTCCCTTTATATTCCTCAGGTACCCAGTCCGGGCAAATGTCGGGGGAAGGTAAAGCTGGTCCTCCTGGTGCTGGTCTTCGTGGAGGAGGTTTTCCCATGGGTAGAGGCAGAGGCAGGTTCCCTGGACCACCCGGCCCCGGTGGAGACCGCTTTCCTGGTCCTATTGGGCCGGGAGGACCACCACCACATTTCCCGGGTTAGTTTGGGAACAAGTGTTTGTGCAGGTTCGGTTGGGATAAAGTCAGTTTCGGTTGAAAAATGATATTTACAGGGTTGGTACGGTCATGGAAAACCTGGAAAAGTCATGGAATTTTAAAATGGTAATTTCCAGGCCTGGAAAAGTCATGGAAAAAAACTTAAATCATAAAAGTTTTGGAAAAGTCATGGAAATGTGTTATATTCACATGTTCATTTACGCCGAGTTTGAAATAATGTTTTTTTTAAAGAAAGACGCTCAAAATATAAGCCGACGTACGCAATCAATACGCACAATGTTCTAAATTGTTCATGTTTATACTCAGATTTCAGTTTGGTCATGAAAATTGGGTTTAAAGTCATGAAATAGTCATGGAAAAGTCATGGAAATTCATTGGTCAAAATGTGTAAGAACCCTGTATTTAAATACTGCCGAAATACAATAAGATGCTTAGTAAATAAGTAATCAACAACTAAGGAATGAAGGGGAAACTGACGGTATTATTACGAGTTACTCTGGTCTTGCGATACCAAACACGGTAAGTTTGTGGTAGAAAAGATGATCGTCTTGTGATCAAGCCTCTATGGGAGAGCCAGCTGAAATCTCTCGTTGAAACGGATACAACTAATTTCTATTTGAAGCAAATTAATGGAAAGATGTGTTGAAAGAATATGAACATCATGAGTCAGTTAGCTCATTGAACCGACTGCTAGTCCTGTGGAGATTTATGGATCAGTACATTGATTTCTAATTTAGACCTGGTGCTGTTGTTTTTTGTGCGCAATCTTTTTAACCATTAAATCTCCCGTGACAGGGTTTTGTCTTTGCATGTTTCCCTCCCCATTTGGTTTGTTCTTGCGTTGTCTCTTCACCTGCATCTGAACACAGAATCCTTTCCTGGCTGCGATTTCTGCTTTCTGGCAATTTAGAACATCATTGCTTAAGAAGCAGTTTGCTCAAAGCTTTGCTTGGCAAGCTACCGACCTTAAATTCCTTGCAAATCTCGGCTTGGCCGCCTCCCACGGATAGTAGGCAGAGCTGCCAGCTCTTCTCTTTTCCATTTCTGTGTCTTTTCTTCTCCATCGCACTTTTTTTTCACATCTCTTTTTCCCCGCTGAGTGGCTGATGCCCCGTGCTGCTGAGCTGCGACAGGCCTTCAGTTAGTAAGGGGACGTTCATGAAGGGTAGAGTTGTGATTGGTTTGCTTTCTTCCCCATTAGGCCCGGGCATGAGACCAGATCTGATTAGACACCAAGATGGCCCTCTGATGGATATGAGTTTCAATCCCTTCCCGCCGGGGGGCAGGAACGGGAACTGGCGCGGCAGAGGTGACGCACCTCTTGATCCGATTGAATTTATCAATCACTTTTTTATCCTAACCCTCAGCTGTTTATATCATTATAACAGCTGCATTTCTTACTCTCTTATTCCCTTAATATACAGTTTCCACAAAGTATTAATAGTTGTACATGAGGCCAGGATAAGTGTGCAAACTAAAGGAACGCTCCCTCTCAATCAAGTGTTGAGGAGAGAGCATTGAATGCAGGGCGTTCAATTTGCTTTGAGTGAATCATCTTTTTTGTTGCCCTCTGGTTTACTTTGCAGTATTATTATTTATTTTTTACATGCCCTTTTAACATTTGGTGTTCCCCGTAGCGATGGCATGCAGTTTTTGTGTGTTTTTGTCCCGTTTTTGAAGTGTCTTTTTGAAGAAAATCATGTAAAATACTAGCTCCTACGGGATATTAAAATTAGAACTTGGCCGATTTATCTGTCACACTCTTTTTCTTTTTATATGAAAGTTTTAAACCAGCCGAATATATTTCCAAGCAGAAAAGGCAGTGTTGTTTTTTTTAACCAGGTTTAGTTTGAACTTGATACCAATGTTGTGGAGAACTCTACCTGCTATGACGAACAACATAACGTGTTCACTAAATCTTACCGTGTCTCACGCTCTCCGGTTTTGTCCCTTGTGTTCTCCTCTAGGTGGAATGCAGGGTCCTCCACGTCCCCCACTCGGCCCACCTGGTCCTCCTGGTCCACCAGGACCTCCACTTCCTGGCCAGGGCCTCCCACCTCCCCTATCCGGTCCTCCGAATCGAGGCGATAGGCTTCCTCCCCCTGTTCTATTCCCTGGTCAGTTTGGCCAGCCTCCGATGGGCCCCCTGCCCCCAGGTCCACCTCCTCCAGGTTACGGCCCGCCTCCTGGCCCCCCACCCCCTCAGCAGGGCCCACCGCCCCCGGGCCCCTTCCCATTACGTCCCCCAGGCCCCCTTGGGCCCCCCATGGCTTTGGCTCCGCCTCCACACATGCCGGGTCCCCCGCCGGGCGGACCGCCACCAGCACCCCACGTCAACCCTGCATTCTTCCCCCCGCCTGGCAACAACAATATGCCCCCGAATGACAACCGAGGCCCCCCCGGACCAAACGACCCATACGGACGCCCACCGCATTTTGAAAGAGGGGACTACGGTCCTGGAGGCCGGTAAGAATGCGCGGTGGAGGTGGAACAAATATCGAACATAGTACAGGGTTCGTACGGTCATGGGAAACCTGGAAAAGTCATGGAATTTTAAAATGGGCTTTTCCAGGCCTGGAAAAGTCATGGAAAGAAACTTAAATCATAAAAGTTTTGTAAAAGTCATGGACATTTGTTATAATCACACACGAGTTTGAAATAATGAGTATGTTTTTTAAAGAAAAAACGCTCAAAATATAAGCCGGCGTACGCTCTCAATACGTGAAATGTTCTAAATTGTTCTTGTTTTTACCGAAATTTCAATTTGGTCATGGAAATTTGGTTTAAAGTCCTGGAAATCCATCGGTCAAAATGTGTAAGAACCCTGATAGTAATTCATATAATGGAATTTGTACAGGAGGTCGCTCGTTTTATTAAGTGCAACAATTCTGGACTTGCATAGTAACAAACTTACATTTCTGTTTACATTGTTTGCAAAGATGAAAGTGTGTTTTCTAACTTATCACATGCATTGACCTTTTGTGTGTATTTATAGTGAGATGGAGGCGTCACGGACCCCTCTGAGTGAGGCGGAGTTTGAGGAGATCATGAACAGGAACAGAGCCATCTCCTCCAGCGCCATATCCAGAGCGGTGTCTGACGCCAGCGCAGGTAGCAGCATCAGAATGCCTGTGCACACATTTAATGCCAACAAGACTCCCACCGAGAGCCGATTTAAACGTAATGCAACCCTGTGTTCTCTTTAGCTGACTATGGCAGTGCTATAGAAACCTTGGTGACGGCGATCAGTCTGATTAAGCAGTCCAAAGTGTCAGCGGATGACCGCTGTAAGGTCCTCATCAGTTCCCTGCAGGACTGTCTCCACGGCATTGAGTCGAAAAGCTACGGTTCCGTCTCCAGGTGAGATTACATGTCGAGCCGCATCAATTCTGACAATCTGTTTCCGATTGGGATTTGGCCCTGGACCATTTGGTGTTTGAAACTTTGAACCCCTTGTACACAGTCCAATGATGCTTGTCCATGCCAGGCGGGAACGTTCCAGGGAACGGGACCACAGTCGCTCCAGAGAAAAGAGCCGGCGACACAAGTCCCGCAGTCGCGACAGGCATGAAGACTATTACCGAGAACGCAGCCGGGAGCGGGACCGCCACCGCGAGAGGGACCGCGACCGTGACCGCGAGAGAGAGAGGGAAAGGGAGTACCGACACCGCTAGAAGGAAGGTGGGTACCACATTTCCCGTGTTGTTTACTCCTGTCATAAGCTCTCTTCTGTCTTCTTCGTCACGACACTTTTTAGACCTGGACCGAGCCAGAAGATGCGTTTGCGTCCTCGTCATTGGATTAAAGGCTTCCCTTTAGCTATTCTAAGGAAATGTACACAAATAGTCAGTCCTAGGCCATAACAGGCTTTTTAACGTTTACAAAACTTTAAATAATGATCTACAGTAAAGAATGACACTTGAATATCCCTCTGAATATAAGAGGTAGTAGATCAGGAGGGACTGGGTATGCAGTCCGTTGGTTTCAGGTAGGTATACGGTAAGTCTGCTTTTCTTAAACATCAGTCATCACACTTGTATCTGGTCTTTCAGACGATATGTGTAACACACTTTCTGTATTTACCATGCTACATTGCACAAAGGGGTCTGTAAGAGTTGTATCAATGCTGTGTATCAAATCAGAAAATACACTGATAATTACTGGCAGTTGACTATGTGGATGTATTGTTACTTTTGGTCTTCATGCCCTTGAGGCTGGCAATGTGCAAACTGTAATGGTCACTTTTTATATTCTGTGCCAAATTTAAATTGAAAGAATCGTAATGAATTCTGTGACAGGGCGTTTGCTAGAAATCCCTGTTGCTTGTACATGTTTTTCTGTACTTTTGTAGTAGTTCTGCCTTTTTTGCTGTTCAGAGACTCTCCTGAGATAAGCTTTTGCTAATACAACATTGGTTTGGCTCTTAAAAACGTGAAATGTATCAACATTTTGTTTTTTACCAGCAGCTATGGCTAGTAGACCAAAAATAAATATAGATTTTTCTGCCCTGAATATGAAGATTCAATACTTAATTGCCATTTCATTACATGTGAATTGAAGTGTATTGTGGCTCGGTTTGTCAGTGTGCTTGTAATAGTAGTCAAAGTATTCCCCGATAATTTTTTTTACAGTACTAAATAACAGATATCATTTTGTGTGGTCTGTTCAAATTGGATTGTATTTTTAGACAAACTAAATGACAGTGTTCAACTTGTCGATATTTCATCAATCTACACTTTGTAAATGTTTCATTCAGTCATGTTGTATACGTATGACCATTTCAGTTGAGTATTTATATAAATAATTGTCATGAGAAGAACATTCATTTATCAAACAGTGTTAATAACTGCTGATTTTTGGACACAGAATTTTTTGACTGTCACTTTGCCATATTTGCATGTCAGTAATATTGTCTGACATTTTAGTCAGATTGAATGTTTTGTAGCTGATTATTACTCACATTGTACCTCAATTTAAGAGGTTCGGGTGAATCGAGAGAAAAACATTCGTACCTTTTTTGTTCTGAAAACAAAGTAATGGCCTTACTACACATATTGTGTAACATTATGCTTGATCAATGACTTTGCATTTAAATTATTTGTAATATGCTGATTGTCATAATTGGTTTACATACAGGATCAATGCATGGTTAGTTGCAGTATCTTACAGATATGATTGGCAAGAGTAAATCACATGTACACATTGAATAATAAATTAAAAGCTTGTTTTCAGATCCCACGTTTTTTGGCTGTCGCCATTATTACATTTTCTCTAGTCGAGTTTCCTTATGCAGTTAAACTAAAGAAAATCTGAATCTTATTTGTAAGTGTCAATAATATTGAAGGTATACAATAATTTATTTGTCAATTTAGCAAATTCATGACTAATTGTTATTTGACATTGACTGCTACGTAGTATACATTTATATATGTTTTATGTGACTTGTATGTACAGATGAATCCCACTTAGTTGATTTTTACCATAACTCGTTATAGGCTGGCAGGAGATCATGAAAGTATTTTTAGCTCATAGCGTTATGTTTTATGCTGGCTTTCTGGATGTTGAGTCATGTCATGGGTGCGTTGTAGTAGACGATACATAACACCAGCTTGTGCACAACAAATATATTATATATTTCAAATGGTTTGAGGTAAATGTCTTTTGAGGCTAATTGTCCAGCTTGGTGTTCGGCTTCCGCGTCAAACGTGATAACTTGTGTAAAGTCTTGGAACTGCAGTTGAAATATCTGGTTTGATCGATTTCTGTGTCGTTGTCATGTCCTTCACTGCCGCAGCACGTCGGATGTTTGTGGCGTTTGTATGAACCGGTCCTTCTAGGGCGGTCTAGGTCCTTGAAGCATCCTTGTACTGTTGGGCATCACCCAAAATAATATTTCGTATCATTTTACAATAAATTTCGGATCTTAACTACATCCATTTTTGAGGCATGTTTAAATACAAACACTATATACACGTTTTAAACATGCACTATTTCACATATTTCTCTCACACTGATGCATATGGGGTGGCTTTGCTTTACTGAATTCTGAAAAGCAGGGAATACTGACTAAAAAAATATAACTGTCAGCCCAAGCTGGATTGATCTTATATGTAACACCTAATGGTCCATATACCAACCTATATTTACAGAAGTAAGACTTTATGTCCACTGGGAAACTCTTAACATAACATTACTCTTGTAAAGAGTATTTTTCCCAAATTTCTTCCACTTAAATCTTAGCACACGTACATTTTCAGTAGCAACAGCTAAAAACCTTTAGCGTGCTGCATTTCAATAGTAGCAATGATCACATTGAACACGTGTAAAGTTGTTACCTGTGGTTTAAGAGATCCCCAGTGGGCACAGGGCCTTATTCATTTCGGTAATTTGTAAATGAGTGAAAATTGAGTATTTTCAACTAAATGGTTCTAGGTGTCAGTCTGATATCTTATTGCACGGTCATTAGGGGAACAACGGATTGATGCTTTTAACCCCGATCGTAGGCTACTTGTGTCCTCAGACGTTAAAAGTTAATGTGTTCATATTGGGGGAAATGTACACTGTTTGCAACGGGCTGAAATGACTTTTGATGCGATCTCTTCCGTCTGTACATGCGTGCTCAGGGTCACACAGGCTTACCATTTGCTCATGTTGAACCAGGGTCAAACAGTTATAAGTCAATAAGCATGCATGCACAAGTAAATGAAAGGGAGGATTTCTAAGTTATACCTGAATATACAGATGGGTACGCAATTAGACAATTCCAGTGTACTCTTTAATTTGGCCATTGGAATGCTTTAGTTGTGCAAGTCTGCTTCTTTTCTTCATACCAGAAGCCATCTATACATTTTTCTGACTAAATTGATGTACAGTTGATGCCCACGTCAACCAACTTGTCAAAATATAATCTGTAAAATCTGAATATTTAAATAGTAAGTATGACATCTTGGGCTGTTTTGTGTTTTTAACGGATAAACAAGTTGAAGTTCTGAGTTCATGGACTGGTTGACCCTGGTTTGACTCTGTCCTGCTACACACGTTAATATATTCTATCAACTATATTATTCTATAGCGAACATAGGTTCAAAGCATATTTTTATTATGACGAATGATTTGTTGGTCTGATATTTGATCGAATCTGTAATTTGACTGACAAAAGTTCAGCTATGCCCCTTCCCACTTGTACTGGATGTTAAAGTCCCTTATGAATGATGGTGTACTGAGGAGTGCCGTTGAGTTTGACTACTGTGTTGTATACAATATTGTTATTGTCGGTTTAACTGTTTTTGTCTGTAGCCATGCACCATGTCAAATCAGTTCTCCAGCAAAAAACGAGTTTCCATGTGCATTTCAATCTGAGTCGTGTGACATCATCTGTGCTCATTTGACATGCCTGTAAGTGAGGCCTGTAAATCAAAACCGAGGCTTAAGTAATCACATTTAAATAATTAGAATACTCGACACATTTGAAATGAATACTCGACACATTTGAAATGACTTTCTGTATCAGAACTGTTGTCGTTTCATCTGATAAATGTAATACTTCTGTTCAGAGGTGCTTCAATGTCCTTGGGTTAGTGGACCCTTTGTTGACTAATTATTCATTCCTGCTGTCTTTAATAGTTTAAGATAAACAAGCTGCCTCCAGATTCCTGCCCCTTGTTTGCTGGACTTTGTCTTTCTCAATTCCAAATACAAATATTAGAGCTTAATTGCTGGCAATGTTTACTATGCCATGAATACCTATACATTACAATGACGGCTCTTCCCTTTTGAATAGATTACAAAATATATATTTAAACATAACTGGGCAGTTGTGTCTTTACTTCCGATGTTGCTGCATTTCTATGTAACATGTCAGTGGTTTAGTTTTTAAGTCTGTACCTAAAGCTTACCATTACTAGTTGTTTGTAAGGACAATGTAAAAGTAGCTATTACATTTATAATTTGTAGTAAATTTATTAAAATAAAACTACCAATGAACTATAAACATCTAGTGGATTGTAGATTTTTTTTCAAAGTGGAGGAAACAAATATTTTAAGAAGGAAAGGAAAAACGGGTCTTTGGGGGAAAACATTACCGACTTTTTTCCCGCCACACAAAACAGAAAATACATTACATCATGCCGAACTGATCCAAGGCCAAATGCACACTTTATGTATGGCTCAAGCCATTTAGAAGATTACCCAGAATATCTTCACCCATATGACTTTAATACAGTTACATGTCAATCCCTCATTTGAAATTTTGCATAACCTCAAACAAATTTCCAAATTTACCATCCCAAGTCTTTAGATAAACTACATTTTTTTTTTACATGGATGTCAATTCCCGTGTAACGTTCAAGCATCTGTACACAAATTTCTTCACCCTCATTTAAACTATTTCAAATCTGTTTTAATAACAGTTTAGTGCATTCAGGCACATTCTCAACTGCATATTGTAATATATTTCAGTTTGTGTGTGTGTGTGTGTGTGTGTGTGGGTGTGTGTGGTACACTTGGATATTTCCTGTTCAAGTTTGCATGACAATGTTTGTGTCTGGGCCCGGGCTGGGTGCAATCCACAGTCGACTGAGCATTTAGCGGAACAGAAGTCCTCCCAGGATATTAGTTTGGCATTTAGATGCCACAGTTTTTAAGTTTCCCTGACCACAGACCCCCCCCCCCCCCTCTATAAAATGTCCAGTCATTGTATTTGGAAGAATGGAAGAACTCCGTCCCTGTGACTCAAAGTGATGGTGAGTTGAGCCCAGCCCGGGTGTGCACTGTGTCTGTAGTCTAGAGGTGTAATGAGGAGGGGGGGGGGGGGGGGGGGGGGGGGGTGTTCACTGTTGGGCTGCCTCCAAACCAAACTCCACCCTTCGTTTTGACACCTTTTCAGCTAACGAGGATCAAGGATGGATGGAAGAAAAAGGAGGAAGAATTTCAGTGCGCCGCCACGTCCCCACCCTGCATGACCGAACAGGATTACCACCACCGCCTCTTCCTCCATGTCTCCTCTCCTTTCTTGGTCTCCACCTATTCTTCTGTGTGTGTGTGTGTGTGTGTAGGTGTGTGTTCATCTTGTCTGCCTGAATAAGAGCAGCGGATGGAGGCTCCTGACCTGTGTAAGGCTATGTTATCCCAACATATATACTCATGGTAACTAAAGATGAAAGAAAAGAAACTTTCCAAGCAGTTCTTTTATTTTTATGATGTTTTATTTGACATGACGATGACTACGTGTGATTTCTTTTTTTTTTCTTTTTTTTTTCTCGTGTGCAAAGAAACAATAAAATGGCCCACACACTCCCTAATTAGAAGACACAAACATTACATCCTATTTGTTTTTTTATTTTTCCTTGGCTCATTGTACTGTGTACATTCAGTTTAGAGATCAGTTTTTATAGGGTACATGTTTGATGTGTTCTCCCCGCCCCTCATTCTCATTTCTTTCTTTTGTTAGAATGTTTGTAAATGTCTCTCTGCTTTTGATTAAAAACTAGATGGTGTTGTAATAAAAAATGTTTACTGAGGTACTCGATGCATTTGTTGAATTCCTCTACGTTTGGCTCATTTATATTAAATGTGTATTTTAATGTTTTTTCATATTGAATTTGTGTGGGTTAAGATTTTGTTTATTTTTAGTTAGAAGCTTTATGGTTTAAAAAAATAGTCTTTTTGTGGTTGTTATTTTATTCAAATGGATCAAACTTTTACACGGTAAGATTTAATTGAATGTTCTCTTTTGCAATGTGCATTGATGAAAGGATGTCAACCTTGAACCAGTTTACGGTCAATGTGTACATGCAGCAATTCTGGGCAGTTCTATTTACTATTAAGCCAAAATAATCCACAATACTGTGTAAAGCACTGAATAGCTTTTACCAAGAACCCTTCAAATCCAAATTGTTTGTCTTTGTTTTGTTAATGTGAAATCTATCCATTCTTATATTTGGTAATCCATGTTAATTCAAGCAGCCATTGTAGTTAATCTTGCATGGAATTGGTCATTCATATTTTGAATTCATCCCGTTTGCTAATTTGCCATTTAAAGACGAGTATTGACTTTTTTTGTTGCTCTTCTGTGCCACAGCTAACCTGTTTCTGTATGTTCGTGTGAAACACTTTTACTCTGTCACACCATAGATGCAATAATTTAATGCAACATACGGAAAAACAAATTCAGGGAAACTGGTTTTTCATATGCAATTTGTTCATATGTGTTGTGCACCATAACATTAACTTTGTCATCATATGCAAGGCCGACTGTCATGTTCATTTTTTTAACGGACTGATTTGCAACTCTTTGGGATACAGAACTTTTAGTTTGGAGTATTTCATATGATGATAAACAAGCACTTACATGTCTGTTTTTCTTTTTCTTTACTGTTATTTTCAATTACAAAATATATTAGTCTTAATATTTACGGCCAGACAGACCAGTGATTCAATTTCCGTAGATAAAATGGGGGGAGGGGGGATTTGTGTGGCTGCAACGGTGCTTTCTGAGGCGCTTTGATATTGCTGCTGAATATGGAACAAATGAAATTTCTATTTTATACTGTCGATCAACACTGATATTAACAGGTCAGCAAACACAACGTGTTTATGTCGACCGCATTAACTCTATTGTCGAAGTTTCTCTTGTGATTTTTATTGGAGGTTATTTGTTTACATGCAAATGGATTGTTTTTTGTTTTTTTCCCTGTCGCCTCATTCCATATCCATAACTATCCCCTAAAATACGCCCTGTTCAAAAGTGTTTGATTGTAAAGATGTTTGACATCTAGTTGCCCTAATGGCTCCAGGAATCCCTGTGAACTTAATGGTGAAAATATGTCAGACTGTGAAGGCACCCAAACACTTTTGAAAACCCTAAAGATGCTTCTGTTGTCTGTTTTCTAACCAGATATATATTTATATAGTTATATATTAAGGAGTATTAATCCATTTGCTGACGTAACTTTGTAAACTCTGTAAAAGAGTAATGAAGCATTGTAAAATGTTTTTTGTACAAAAAACTACGTGAAAAAAGTATGACATTTTGCACTTTATGGCGGGGGTTTCTTAAACTGTGTTAAATGTGTGAGTGACACCTCTCTACCTCCAGCTGCAGCTACAAAGGCTTCTTCATGCCGTAGCCCTTTAAGTCTTTTAGGTACATTGACTTTTGTGATATCAACAAACTCCCGGCACAGTGCCACTCATTGTCTTCCTCGTCTCGGGTGTAATCAGGCTTACTCTTTGTCCTGCCTGCTGACCTCTCTCCACAGCCCAGGGGGTAAGTGTTTTCAGGTCTGCATCGCTTCAGAGGACCAAACGGTCCAGTCCAGTCGAAGGCTGGCGGACTCTGCCGCACCATGACAGACTTTACCTCGCACAAGAGGCCGGAAAGTATATTTTTACTTTTGTTTTCAGTATTTGACTTGGGAAAAGTGGAATATATTTCTACTAGACATTACTACCTGAGTGTCGGCTACCTTTTTCATTGTAAGAGATAATGTAATGTAATTGAGCAGAGTAGTTTTGCAGACTTGCCCGGTGAAGAGCAGGGCTACATGAAAAGTGTAGTTTGTATGATTAATGCAGATTAAAATTCCCCTCTAAATTATTTACCATGGGGGCTGCTATCATCCTGTACTACTGCCAGCAATGTTTTGTTCTAACGACACATTCCCCGTTTGGGGAGAGCCTATGGTAGCCAAAAGCCATTAAGTGGTCATTGCACCTACAACAATAAATAAAACATTTCTAAATTTGTTTTTGTTTTGTGGTTTTCCTTTGTATATAAATGCATTTCATTAGTCTGCAGTGGGCATCAGGTAGAGGTAAACTATATAAAGTACTCAAACCAACTAATGTCAGTACAATTTGGTCTGCAAAAATCTTTGAGTAGGATGACATTTTTTTAAATGCATTCGCCCAATTTTTTTATTAATCTGCAGGTTTTTGACAAAGGTGCATAAACAAACTAGCAAACATAAAGAATGTAGATGCTGAGATGTATTTGTACTAAATTAAAAAATACCATAGTCTTACCTATGTAAGGATCATTGTAATTAAAGGGCATTAAATTCGTGGCACTCAATTTATTATGGTAGTTCTCTACTTAATTACTCGAGACATGTCTAGTAGTTACATGTGGCGTTAATTGAAGAAAACAGTGGTGTTTCAACATCAACTCATTAAAAACATTACATCATGGTTAACTGGTGGTTTCAATCATAGTAGCAATCATTGATTTAAACGGTGATCTTTAAAGTACAACTAACTACATTATATAAGCGGTATCAGTATAGTCATTTGTTTTGCAACGTTAATATACTAAAGTAGAGCTAATAAGGCGGTTGCAGAGTGTGTGAACCATCGAGTAAATGATAATACAAATAATCACAAACACGTAATACATCTTTCTACCCTTCTCCGATGCTTCCTCCACCAGCCGGAACCTTAATGTCTCGAAGTTTCAATCCTACCGGGCGTTTTAACACGCTACACTCGTCACTTCCGGCTGTTGTTTGGCTGGTAGTTTGAAATGAGAAGGCTGGCTGTATAAAGCCTACTTTTAATGCTTGAATGGCAGGTTTATTCCACGAGGATACACGCTGTGGAACAATAAGAGGCATATAGAGTGCGCTACGGGATCAACTTCACTCTTTCGCCCGTACTATGTTTAAAAAGATGACTGAATTTGGTCCAGATTCCGGGGGGCGAGTTAAGGTAACACCGAAATATCTGCTCATTGTATTATTACGGTAATTTAATAATTAAGCAACGGAAATGTTCTTATCAGTGAATAATCTCGGTAGCTATAATTAATGTTAATATTAATGTCTCTGTCCTGTTTTTATATCACGTTATAATCCGGAGTGTTAGAACAGGAACACGCTCATGTGGTGATGTATGTTGCCTAATCTCTAATCTGCAGGGAATAACCATCGTGAAGCCCATTGTGTTTGGGAACGTTGCCCGTTACTTTGGGAAGAAGAGAGAGGAGGATGGACACACGCACCAGTGGTCTGTTTATGTGAAGCCTTACAAAAATGAGGTGAGCCTTTCAAATCTTTCATATCTGGATTAAAACATAGATTAGCACTTCAGTGGCCCTTAAATAGCTCTTATTATGGTACTTTTGTAGTTCGACTATGTTGAAGAAATGTTACTTTCTGTATTCTTGTTGTTCTTAGTTTGTACTCTATGTTGATGCACTTATTGTAAATCTCTTTGGATAAAGGCGTCTGCTAAATGACATGAGATGATCCAGGCTTTTGCAAAGCATATGAAGTACTGCCAACCAATGTTATTCTTCTTCATTGTTTACATAAATACATAATCTTGTTCTCCCAGGATATGTCTGCTTACGTGAAGAAGATCCAGTTCAAGCTCCATGAGAGCTATGGTAACCCTCTGAGAGGTGAGTACACCGTAACAGGTGCATGGGACGAGGAATCCCAATGGATCCGTTTTGTAGCCTCCTGTGGATTGTGTTTATTTAAGTTCAAATGGAAATGTGACATTTAATAAGAGTAAGAGAAGATATGTTGGGGATTGATACAGTGGTACTTCATATAACAGGGTTCGTACGGCCATGGGAAACCTGGAAAAGTCATGGAATTTTTTTAATGGTCATGGAAAAAACTTAAACCATAAAAAAGTCATGGAAATTTGTTATCACATGTTCATGCGCGCAGAGTTTGAAATAATTAATATGTTTTTTAAAGAAGGACGCTCAAAATATAAGCCGGCGTACGCTCTCAATACGCTACTTTTTCTAAATTCTTCATGTTTATACCGAGATTTCAGTTTGTTCATGGAAATTTGGTTAAAAGTCATGGAAAAGCCATTGAAAAGTGATGGAAAGCCATTGATCAACATGTGTAAGAACCCTGATATAATCGTTTAGTGGATCACTGCGTGTCTCTTCCTTCCAGTGGTGACCAAGCCTCCGTATGAGATCACAGAGACGGGTTGGGGGGAGTTTGAGATCATCATCAAGATCTTCTTCATTGACCCCAATGAGAGACCTGTGAGAGACAAACTGATATTGTATTTTGTATTAAATACTCAACACATAATAATAATAAGTATTTAGTAGGAACTGTACCTTTCTTGTAAGTATGCTTATTTTGAATGCGTGTGTCTCTTAGGTGACTCTGTACCATCTGTTGAAGCTGTTCCAGTCAGACTCCAGTGCAATGCCGAAGAAGACAGTTGTCTCTGAATTCTATGATGAAATGGTACGTCTGATAGCTTGCTGTAGCTTGTGACCACATTGTATTTACTGAGATAATGTTCAATATTATTATTATAATTACCTACTACTAAATGTCCACACACAAAGAGCTTTAATTTTCATACTGATATGGTCACATCGCATCAGTATTCTGATGAAATGTAGAGCTGCGTGGAACTGTGAGCGATGGATCTGACTCAGTTTTCGTTGTTTTGATTCAGATCTTCCAGGATCCTACGGCCATGATGCAGCAGCTGCTGACGACTTCAAGACAACTCACCCTGGGTGCATACAAGCATGAGACCGAATGTATGTACACACACAAACACAAGACACATATACAGACTAGTATGCCACGATTTATTTTGATGTTAACCTCATGCCCTGAAAAAATGTTCATGCATCTGTACAGAGGAGCAGCATCGACATGGTTTAAGTTACTGTGATCGTGTGTGTGTGTGTGTGTGTGTTTGCAGTCAATGAGCTGGAACTGAGGACCAAGGAGAAAATGGAGGCAGCAAAGAAGAGAACCAGCCAGGAGATTACAGAGCTGAAAGACAAACTAAAAGCCAGCAGAGAAAACATCAACCACCTCAAGGCAGAGATCAGGAAACTGGAGGAGGACGGCGACCACAAGGACCACTGAGACGTGGAAAAATGCACACAGTGATAAAAAAATGAAAAAGTGACATTTTATAATATTTTCTTCTTTTTTTTTTACTTTTACACTGTCACTCAATATCACAAAGCTCAGAGAAGACATAACCTGTTGAGCTGAAATATATATATTTTAGAACTGTGTTGTATTGTCAGTGTTTTTTTTGCTTGTGGCTGAGGAAAGGACGTTATTCACCTTTTCATGGTGTGTTTTCTCTACCCACACATTGCTGGATCACCTGGCTGCAAGGCAAGAATGTCAAAATATATGTAATTTTCTGAAATGTTTTTCAACATTAACCCTATCCAGTCATCTTGATGAAAGGGATCCTGTTTGAAGGCTTTTTCATGCATCACTCTGAAGTCAATCAGCCAGCACCACTGAGTATCCCTAAAGTGTTCACACAAGCCTGATGAGACATCCACGTTTGTGTGAACAGTTCTGAATAAGAATAGCTAATTTCTTGTGTTTTTATTTGTATTTACTGATCTTTATGTTTTCTATATAAAGTTAACATGTTTTCAGGATTTATCTGTAAATGTCTCTTCTGTTGTGACCCTTTGGGTTTGATGAGGGTTAAGTCATAACACATAATGGAATACAGATGTAGAAAAGCAACCAGTTGTTTTATAGTCATGCCGTTTGCACCGTCTGTAATGAAGATTTAACTAACTCCTATAATCCATATACTGTGAGACTCACTGTATGGCTAGTACGATGCAAGAGTTGTTGACATTTATTTAAAATGTTTCTCTGTGCAAAGACTATTAAAGCGTCACCATATACCTAGGCTCAAATACACATTATGTGGGTGCCTATTATATTATATAGGTGCCTACCTACAGAATAAATGTACAAAAACAGTTAAAAAAAGTTCTTAGAAGTAAAAAGATGCTTTTATGTATTTCTTTATGATAAAAAGAAAAAAGGAACCCATCGAAATGTTTTGGCGTGTAAAAGGAGTTAAGGAAAGAGTTTCATTAAAGCCTCGACGTGAAGTCTGAGATTTCCGAGAGTCCTCGAATGCATCTGGCAGGAAGTTCAAACTTCAGTTATCCGGACGCTGAACTTTCCCTCGGCTGCACACAAAGGCTCCTTTGTGTTCTCCGACTGGTCTTCACTAAAACTACAAAGCAAATATGGTCCAATACAAGCGGATAACATGCATTCCGTGTTGTGCAGGCAGTTACATTTGTTTCTGGCGCGTGGGTGTAAGTTTAGCCAATACAACAAGCTACTGAAAGCCGTGTCTGTGCGCGCGCGCGTGTCCAACTGGCTCCAGGTGTCCTTCATTACCTCGAGGAGCAAGTCAAGGTAAACTGACGTCTACACGGTCACGTGTCTCTCGTAAAAATGTGTGCCAGAGTAGCAATAACAACAACATCAAAAAGCAAATGTATGTGACATATGTTTTTTTTATATGAATATTATTACCTTGAGCACCGTTCTTTTTCAGGTAGATCAATGAAGATCATGATTGGTGATCAAAAAGTATTGAACTGCCTCCATTTCATTAAAAGAGTTCGCAGTTTAACCTAGTTTAAAACATTTTAATGTTCATGCATTAAATCATCAATCTATAGGAAAATAAATAGTATTGCCGAAATTGATATGGAAATTACATGTAGTGTTATTAGAATGAATATATTAAAATATATATATATATATATATATATATATATATATATATATATATATATATATATATATATATATATATATAGAGTAAGTCTTTATTTTTTCTATTTATTTAGTCTTAAATATAGTAATGCCCCCTTCGTTTTTATTTTAAGGACATTTTTAGTTATTTATAACACAGCCTGCAGTCATAGGCAGAGAGTTTCGGGCGGTCACGTGATCAGAGGGTTTTGCACCTACGTCACAGAAGCCGACCTGGTGCGGACTAATGATCCGCTCGGTCTTTCCGACTTACCTCTCTGGAAGACATCCTAGCCCACTGCATTTCCTGTTGTCTTTGAGCCTCCCGTCGCTGGTGACCGAAAGACACATTTATACTAAATGCAAACCGAATTATTAACGCGCAGGGAGCCGTGCAGCTCTTCATAATGTCGCCCGGCTCGCATTAACGACGTTAATGTGGCGAACGCAAACAAAGCATGTGCCCCCGCTGAAGGAAACAACTGGTGGTATTCTGCTGCGTTCAAGGTCCCAGGTAAGTTTGCTGAAAATAGTAACAGATGGCACGTCTGCGTCGCCCGTAACGGTGGTCGTGTGGCTCGACGTGAGTGTGTGGTGGCCCGCATTTTAATCCGCCTCATTATGTCACCATCGACCCCCCAAAAGGATATAAATATATATATACTGCTAGGCTGGTTTCTCTTTTACAATCTGCTATAGCGAGCATCACTCCTCCACTTCCTTCTCGTATTGTTCAGAGGTTATAACACAGAGTTGTTGCTGCTGTGTTTCCTGTCTGTGTCGATGTCTCTTAACAGTAACACATGTCTGTTTTTAATTTATTTAGAATTTATTTAGAATTTTAATATATACATCTAAATGTAATATTGGTTTCTTGCTATTCCACTTTTTTTGCTTTGACTCTTATGTGGAGCACTTTGTAAATATTGCTTTTAAAGGTGCTATATATATATATATATATATATATATATATAAGTTATTATTATTATTGAACGGATATTTTAGTGTGTTGAGGCTGCTCATCAGACGTGTTCACGGCTAGACTTATTCATGTTTACACGTGTGCTTGAGCATGATAATAGCAATAATATGAATGTGTCAGTGACTCCTAAACTAACTGGTTATCAGCCAGTTGTGGTCCTGCACATATGCTGTTAGCTACATCCTGTGTTCTTTCGTCAAATACCTCAGATGTAACCACGTCTGATGACTTGACAGATATCATTTAACCTGACTACACGCTCGATGTGTTTCTCCTATGACCCCATCAGCCACGCCGGCCGGCTCCACAGATCTGTGTTTGGTTGTCAGAGCGTCATTGTTGTCCTAGAGAGTCTGTTTCCGTGCATTTAAAGTCTATTCACGAGGCTGAGTGCACCGTCAGCATGCCGTAGCGTTTAATGTGTGGAGTCCCCCCTCCGGCTCACATCTCTTAGCACAGCATCTGTTTGCCTCGACAATATCGTGCAACGGAGGAACCGTATCTTTCAGTTATCTTCCATCAGTACGGGATGGCAGAAGGCCACCCTCAAGTGCTTCTTCTCATAAGTGCATTCTCTCAAAGTGCACGCAGGAATCCTTCACAGTGGATAGTAGTTAGTGAGGGCGTGTGCTGCGAGGTGATTGCTGTGGATAATCGCAGGATAAGGACCGGCTGTGATCAGACTTGTTGGCTTTGCAGTCTGTCATCGATGTCTGCGCTCGGCTAATGTCGGTGTTTCTCCTCCCCAAGATATCAAATTAGAAGTCACTCGTATTTTGCAACTTTTTTCCGACAGCAGCGGTCATTTCCTTTAGTCACCGTCGGTCCAGAGATGTAACTGAAAACGACAACGTGTAATGTTGCACCACCACGTTTGAGATTTCCCAAGAGGAAGTGAATCAGAGCAGTTGTTCTTGTTGCACTGGGCCTGCAATGAAGTATCAATAATGAATATATTCTAAGGAGTACAGTCACACAGCATAATCACTTCATATCAATAAGTGCAAACACAGCTCTTTGTGCGTTTGCATCCGTCTTCTCTTATAGTTCCTCCTTCCAACAAGATATTAAAATATGAGGTTGATGTTGATGCTGAGACACAGTGTTCTTATTTGGTGCTGTGTGGCAGCACTAGATCCCCCCTGATAGAAGTGTCCTCTAAATGCAGTGACATCGATATTACTGTGTCTGATTATCAATGTTTTTTTCTCATTTGCAAACCACTATGATTTCACTCTCAGCTGGTAAATGTGCTCTGTATGCATGTAAAGATGCCCTCCTCGACTGCTTGTGTGTACCTTTTTAAGTAAGGTGTGAGATATTAAATGTGTGTGTTTGTGTGTGCGTGCTAGGTGTGTCGGTGAGCCCATGGAGAAGCCATCATCTTCAGGCAGAGCAGCTCTGGAGGAGAGCAATGCCCTGGGGGAGGTAAGCCAACTCATCAACTCACAACAATATGTGACATGTGGTCAATTCTAACTTGTGCGATAAGATTTTCTAGTGAAAGGAAATGCATGTTTTTAAACTAACTATTCTGGGTTTGTTTCACTCTAGGATGTTGGGATCCTGAGGGTTGCCGAGGGAGGAGAAGTAGATGTCCAGACCCCGAGGAAGAGCAGCTCCTCTCGCTCCTCCCGCAAGAGCTTCCGCCTGGATTACCGACTGGAGGTAAAACCTCACTTCCCACAATCCCCCCTGATCCCTAAAAACCTCTTCTACTTGAAACCCACACATCTGCTTTTTATTTCCACAATCCCTTTCCCTCGACATGACATCTCTCCGGTTCTCTAACTGTGTTGTGTTTTAATCTGACGTTTTTTAAGCCTAAAATAAATGGCTAAAATGTCCCGTTTTCCTTTGATTCCAGGAGGAAGTAACAAAGTCCTGCCGGGACAAACACGGCCGCTGGACCAACCCCTGGCCCACATGGCGCTTCCCTTCCTACACCACCCTGCTCCGATTCCTTCTATGGGATAAAAATCACAGCAATGTACCAACTAGTAAAGAGGTGTGTTATTATACGAGTCAAGCTTTAGAGACACAATTATGTCTGTGTTCTATAATATCACCAGTAATCCAAGTAGGGTGTCGGATCAGTGATAGATCATGATTTAATATCAACTGGCCCAATTTGATGCAGTGTGTATGATATGGAGATAAACACATTCACACTTTTTAAAATGTTACTTTAAGCCATGTACAAATTAGTTTGTGTCGACATGTGGCTTTACCTGAATGATCCCTCCAGTGATCCGTATTGGAGTTCAT
Source organism: Liparis tanakae (assembly GCA_036178185.1). Classification (NCBI taxonomy): domain Eukaryota; kingdom Metazoa; phylum Chordata; class Actinopteri; order Perciformes; family Liparidae; genus Liparis; species Liparis tanakae. The sequence continues at coordinate 11,641,431 of CM070089.1, read as the reverse complement.
ATTCGGGGTTTCCCACCGCTCTTAGCAGGATTATTGCCCTTTGTCAACTTTTAAAACCGACACGGTATTTATAGCCCCTAGTTGAAACCTCGCTGAGCTCAGTAAGAGCTTAACGGGCTGCAGACTGCTCTCACGCAGCAACAGGAACATGTTTAACCCTTTAATCGCAGCGGTGTTCACTCTGTGAGTCGGGGTACAAATCAAAAACCACAGGTAAAAAAACTCAAACATAAATTGAAAACAAATCCTGCAAGCAGCAACAGAAGAGTGTTATTCCTTGTGTCTGGAGAGGAGAGAACATTTGCGTAGATCAAGTCATAACAGGGTTTGTACGGTCGTGGAATTTTAAAATGGTCATTTCCAGGCCTGGAAAAGTCTTAAATCATAAAAGTTTTGGAAAAGTCATGGAAATTTGTAATAATCACATGTTCATTTACGCCAAGTTTGAAATAATTAATATGTTTTTTAAAGAAAGATGCTCAAAATATAAGCCGGCGTACGCTCTAAATACGCAATCTTTTCTAAATGTTTCATGTTTATACTGAGATTTCAGTTTGGTCATGGAAAATTTGGTTTAAAGTCCTGGAAATCCATGGGTCAACATGTGTAATAACCCTGTCATAAGACTGAAACATCGTATTCCTCATAATCAATATGTGATTGTATTATTCTTTTCTTTTTCCCGCCACCTCTTCTTCCTGTGGAGGCCCTGGACGTTGAGCTCCCAGTGATGGAGCCCTACTTCGTCCAGAGCCCGGACCTCTCCGACTCTGGTCCCGGCCTGCGGGTCACCTGGCTGGGTCACGCCACGGTTCTGGTTGAAATGGACGGGCTGAATATTCTGACCGACCCAATATTCAGTCAGAGGGCCTCACCAGTCCAGTTCATGGGGCCCAAAAGGTACAGAGGACCCCCCTGCACTGTGGAACAGGTGCAGTACCTCATTTTCTCCCCTTCATATTATTATAATTCATCTTTTAAGAAACAATCTGTCCTCAATAATGCTTTTAAAATGGTATTTCTTGTTTCTTTGGCTGCTGCGATCGTTGCCGTGGTTTCATTGTTGATCCTCTTGCCCACAGCTGCCCAGGATCGATGCTGTCGTCATCAGTCATTCTCATTATGACCATCTGGACGTCGGCTCCGTGGCCAGCCTCAACGCACGCTTTGGAGGGGAGCTACGCTGGTGAGAGTGGTGGAGCTATTGCCAACCAGTCTTAATTATACTCATTTAACCCTCCTGTTACCTTCCCATTTACTAACATCTTTTACTCTTGGGGCCAATTTGACCACAGCAAATAAAACCTCCAGAAAATTATTAGAATTAATATTGTTTCCCAAGTTTAAATGTGAAGTACTTTATGTAGTTTTGTTGACTACCTAAATAGCCCTTTAAATAAATAAAAAAGTTGATATTTCTTATATGTTTTACACAGTAAAAAACAGCCTGGGGTCAAATTGATGCGTAGAAGTTGTGTACAGGGCATTGAAAACATATCATCATGTACATTTCATGTTTTCCCAGTTGTCATGAAATATGAATTAAAAAGAATGATGTCAATCATTTATTTAGAGACGTTAAACATTGAATGGTCAAATTGAGCCCAAAGGTAACAGGAGGGTTAATGAGCTTACTCTCTTAAGTGTTGTTATAGTAGTATAGTAGGCCAGAAAAGTAAATGGTCATGGCTTTTTCTAGTTTTCCGACCCCTCAAAGCGCTACATGACATCATCCACTCCCATTCATACACTGATGGGAGGAGCCAAGGCTTCAGCAGTCGCTAACATTCATCGCATGCACAGCTACGGGAGCAATGTTGGGGTCAAGTGTCTTGCCCAAGGACACGTCGACATAAGCTAAATTAAAATGTCCCCGTTCCACAGGTTCGTGCCCCTGGGTTTGATGGACTGGCTGGTGAAGATGGGCTGTGAGAACGTGATGGAGCTGGATTGGTGGGAGGAGAACTGTGTCCCGGGTCATGATGATGTCACCTTCGTCTGCACACCGTCCCAACACTGGAGCAAGCGCTCGGCGCTGGACGACAACAAGGTAGCGCTACACTATCGTGACGCGTTGCATCACTCCCCATGACGGGTCAGGCGAATGACGCCTTCCCACACAGGGTTTTATTTTAATTTAAAGTCCATCAGCGTAACTCTTTCTCTTGTTTGCTCTTTCTCAGTCGTTATGGGGCAGCTGGTCCATTTTGGGTCCCGATCATCGTTTTTTCTTTGCTGGCGATACGGGGTACTGCACCTCCTTCCAGGAGATTGGACAGCGCTTCGGACCATTCGACCTCGCCGCCATCCCCATCGGCGCTTACCTGCCCAGGTAACATCATATCCACTTTATATCCACTTTAACCACCTAAATGTGACCTCAGTGTTATTTAAGTTACATATTTACGACAATGTATACACCATAGAAGGCCTAAGCCCATTTGTAAAGGTAGGCTAGACATTTAAAAAGGCAAAAATATCTATTTTGTTTCAGGGATATGATGCAGGGGCAGCATGTGGATCCAGAAGAGGCGGTTCAGATCCACCAAGACCTTCAGGCCAAGCATTCTGTGGCCATTCACTGGGGAACCTTTGCTCTCGCCTATGAGGTATGATATGCAATCAAATAGTTGTGACACTACTCGTATCCGTGCAATGAAGACTTAGAAAATGTAACACGCGTTGGGTGAGGATTTTCTAAAGCGCCTCTACGAGACAGAGCACAACTCTTTTGAGCCAACGTACCACTCGTTACTAATAAAAGGATTATCTTCCTCGCTTTTGAAATGAAGGCACAGAAAAGTAACCCTCCAGAGTCCGATATGATCGGAACCCCAATCCATTAAATATCCGTCCAACAGCGTTAACTCTTCTCTTTTCCCGTCTCTCCTCCCTCCAGTTCTACCTGGAGCCCCCGGCTCGTCTCCGAGAGGCCGTGGAACAGAGAGGACTGAAGCCCGGAGCCTTCTTCACTCTGCACCACGGGGAGTCTCGCCTCCTGGTCTCAGCGGAGGGAGACGTCTTCGACTGACGCTCCCTGCAGCGTTTCACGGGTCGCGTCTGTAATGAAGAGCAGAGCGGGTCGTTTATCATATTTGATAGCCTACAGAAGCAACTTTTTTTCAACTGACGGATGGAAAATTCTAATGTTTACAAGGCTGTATTTCATACACAAATAATGTGTCATTCTTTCCTCGTGAGAAACATTTGAGTACCAAGTCGCAAATACGATTCGTATCCACAACGTTATTATTTTTTACTGCCGATATCACGTGACTCGTATTTCGACGGTTCTGCAGCTAAATGTTGTTTCCGTGGAGTGAACTTGAATTTTGGTGTGCATAAAATGTCAAGAGATTTTTGTGATCTGCTCCAGGAAGCTTCCAGACCAGAGCAGTGACGAATGTTCAACCACCGAAGAAACTATTCTGTATGCGAATGTTATCGGCGATCCGGCCAAGAATACATGAAAGTACTTGGTGCCGGGAACAATGTGGAACCACAAAGCTTCAGTATGAAGATGGACTGGAGGAAGAAGGCGCTTCATGTTCACATACAGCTGGACTCTGAGCTGTAATATGACACCAACAAGCACAAGGTTATCTAGATGTGCTAGCCAATGCCACAATACCAAAGGTATTGTTTTTCTGAATGTACACCGAACTAAGAGATGCAGAGGGGTCAGAAGGAATTCTCAACCACTGTATTTTGATAAATTGGTTCTGCTGAAGAGCCGAATGATGCCGACTGAAGTTGAGCTGGGTTCACCTTCATGTCTTCAACATTTTGTTCTTTTTTTTCTCCTCCTTTCTTTGCTTTTTAGTGTGATCATTTTCACTCCTTAGAACATAAGACGAGCAAAATTAGAATCATTTCTAGTACTCTGTTATTATTTTATACGTATTTGCTTTGTTGTACCCTTGATGCTGAATAAATGAACATTTGGCAGCACAATGTTGTGTTAATTCGTGGCCTCACTGTTACCCTTTAAAAAAAAACTGATTACGACTGCAGTGAACATTAAATGAACTCAAATGCGTTGGCGCCCCCTAGCGGTAGAACAGAACATGACACTGGTAAACAATATGTACCAGATAAAGGTGAATTAAATTTTGTTTGTAAAATCGAGAAAATGACCCCAGACTCCAGAGTATATTATGCCAAAATATGTCAAAATAAAAGTCATAGTATAGTATGCCAAAATATGTTAAAATAAAGGTCATAGTATAGTATGCCAAAATATGTCATAGTATAGTATGCCAAAATATGTTAACATAAAGGTCATAGTATAGTATGTCAAAATATGTCAAAATAAAAGTCATAGTATAGCATGCCAAAATATGTCAAAATAAAGGTCATAGTATAATATGCCAAAATATGTCAAAATAAAGGTCATAGTATATTGTGCCAAAATATGTCAAAATAAAGGTCATAGTATAGTGTGCCAAAATAAGTCAAAATAAAAATATGCCAAAATATGTTAAAATAAAGGTCATAGTATAGTATGCCAAAATATGTCATAGTATAGTATGCCAAAATATGTCAAAATAAAAGTCATAGTATAGTATGCCAAAATATGTCAAAATAAAGGTCATAGTATAGTATACCAAAATATGTTAAAATAAGGTCATAGTATAGTGTGCCAAAATATGTCAAAATAAAAGTCATAGTATAGTATGCCAAAATATGTTAATATAAAGGTCATAGTATAGTATGCCAAAATGTGTAAAAAATAAAGGTCATAGTATAGTATGCCAAAATATGTCAAAATAAAGGTCATAGTATAGTATGCCAAAATATGTTAAAATAAAAGTCATAGTATAGTATGCCAAAATATTTCAAAAATAAAGGTCATAGTATAGTATGCCAAAATATGTCAAAATAAAGGTCATAGTATAGTGTGCCAAAATAAGTCAAAATAAAAGTCATAGTATAGTATGCCAAAATATGTTAAAATATAGGTCATAGTATAGTATGCCAAAATATGTTAAAATAAAGGTCATAGTATAGTATGTTAAAATAAAGGTCATAGTATAGTATGCCAAAATATGTTAAAATAAAAGTCATAGTATAGTATGCCAAAATATGTCAAAATAAAGGTCATAGTATAGTATGCCAAAATAAAGGTCATAGTATAGTAAAATATAGGTCAAAATAGTATAGTATAGTATGCCAAAATATGTTAAAATAAGTCATATAGTATAGTATGTTAAATATGTCAAAAATAAAGGTCATAGTATAGTATGCCAAAATATGTCAAAATAAAGGTCATAGTATAGTGTGCCAAAATATGTCATAGTATATTATGCCAAAATATGTTAAAATAAAGGTCATAGTATAGTGTGCCAAAATAAGTCAAAATAAACGTCATAGTATAGTATGCCAAAATATGTTAAAATAAAGGTCATAGTATAGTATGTTAAAATAAAGGTCATAGTATAGTATGCCAAAATATGTTAAAATAAAGGTCATAGTATAGTATGTTAAAATAAAGGTCATAGTATAGTATGCCAAAATATGTTAAAATAAAGGTCATAGTATAGCATGCCAAAATATGTCAAAATAAAAGTCATAGTATAGTATGCCAAAATATATCCAAATAAAGGTCATAGTATAGTGTGCAAAAAATATGTCAAAATAAAGGTCATAGTATAGTATACCAAAATATGTTAAAATAAGGTCATAGTATAGTGTGCCAAAATATGTCAAAATAAAAGTCATAGTATAGTATGCCAAAATATGTTAAAATAAAGGTCATAGTATAGTATGCCAAAATATGTCATAGTATAGTATGCCAAAATATGTTAACATAAAGGTCATAGTATAGTATGCCAAAATATGTCAAAATAAAAGTCATAGTATAGTATGCCAAAATATATCCAAATAAAGGTCATAGTATAGTATGTCAAAATATGTCAAAATAAAAGTCATAGTATAGCATGCCAAAATATGTCAAAATAAAGGTCATAGTATAGTATGCCAAAATATATCAGAATAAATTGCATAGTATAGTATGCCAAAATATATCAAAATAAAGGTTATAGTATAGTATGCCAAAATAAGTCAGAGTATAGTATGCCAAGATATGTTAAAAAAGGTCATAGTATATATGCCAAAATAAGTCATAGTATAGTATGCCAAAATATATCAAAATAAATGGCATAGTATATGCCAAAATATGTCAAAATAAAAGTCATAGTATAGTATGCCAAAATATGTCAAAATAAAGGTCATAGTATAGTATGCCAAAATATGTCAAAATAAAGGTCATAGTATAGTATGCCAAAATATGTCAAAATAAATGGCATAGTATAGTATGCCAAAATATGTCATAGTATAGTATGCAAAATATGTCAAATAAAGTCATAGTATAGTATGCCAAAATATGTAAATAAAATGTCATAGTATAGTATGCCAAAATATGTCAAAATAAAGGTCATAGTATAGTATGCCAAAATATGTTAAAATAAAAGTCATAGTATAGTATGCCAAAATATGTCAAAATAAAATCATAGTATATATAAAATATGTCAAAATAAACGTCATAGTATAGTATGCCAAAATATGTCAAAATAAACGTCATAGTATAGTATGCCAAAATAAGTCAAAATAAAAGTCATAGTATAGTATGCCAAAATATGTTAAAAATAAACGTCATAGTATAGTATGCCAAAATATGTTAAAATAAACGTCATAGTATAGTATGCCAAAATATGTTAAAATAAAGGTCATAGTATAGTATGCCAAAATATGTTAAAATAAAGTCATAGTATAGTATGCCAAAATATTAAAATAAAAGTCATAGTATAGTATGCAAAATATGTAAATAAAAGGTCATAGTATAGTATGCCAAAATATGTTAAAAATAAGGTCATAGTATAGTATGCCAAAATATGTTAAAATATAGGTCATAGTATAGTATGCCAAAATATGTAAAAATAAAGGTCATAGTATAGTATGCCAAAATATGTCAAAATAAAGGTCATAGTATAGTATGCCAAAATATGTCAAAATAAACGTCATAGTATATTATGCCAAAATATGTTAAAATAAAGGTCATAGTATAGTGTGCCAAAATAAGTCAAAATAAACGTCATAGTATAGTATGCCAAAATATGTTAAAATAAAGGTCATAGTATAGTATGTTAAAATAAAGGTCATAGTATAGTATGCCAAAATATGTTAAAATAAAGGTCATAGTATAGTATGTTAAAATAAAGGTCATAGTATAGTATGCCAAAATATGTTAAAATAAAGGTCATAGTATAGCATGCCAAAATATGTCAAAATAAAAGTCATAGTATAGTATGCCAAAATATATCCAAATAAAGGTCATAGTATAGTGTGCAAAAAATATGTCAAAATAAAGGTCATAGTATATATGTCAAAATTAGTATAGTATGCAAAATATGTTAAAATATAGGTCATAGTATAGAATGCCAAAATGTGTCAAAAATAAACGTCATAGTATAGTATGCCAAAATATGTCAAAATAAAGGTCATAGTATAGTATGCCAAAATATGTCATAGTATAGTATGCCAAAATATGTTAAAATAAAGGTCATAGTATAGTATGCCAAAATATGTCAAAATAAAAGTCATAGTATAGTATGCCAAAATATGTCAAATAAAGGTCATAGTTTAGTATGCCAAAATATGTCTAAATAAACGACATAGTATAGTATGCCAAAATATGTCAAAATAAAGGTCATAGTATAGTATGCCAAAATATGTCTAAATAAACGTCATAGTATAGCATGCCAAAATATGCCAAAATAAGTCATAGTATAGTATGCCAAAATATGTCAAAATAAACAACATAGTATAGTATGCCAAAATATGTCAAAATAAACGTCATAGTATAGTATGCCAAAATAAGTCATAGTATAGTATGCCAAAATATGTCAAAATAAAAGTCATAGTATAGTATGCCAAAATATGTCAAAATAAAGGTCATAGTATAGTATGCCAAAATATGTTAAAATAAAGGTCATAGTATAGTATGCCAAAATATGTCAAAATAAAAGTCATAGTATAGTATGCCAAAATATGTCAAAATAAACGTCATAGTATAGTATGCCAAAATATGTAAAAATAAACGTCATAGTATAGTATGCCAAAATATGTAAAAATAAACGTCATAGTATAGTATGCCAAAATATGTAAAAATAAAAGGATATGCAAAATAGTAAATATGTCAGTATAGTATGCCAAAATATGTTAAAATAGTATAGTATGTTAAAATGTCAAAATAAAGGTCATAGTATAGTATGCCAAAATATGTCAAAATAAAGGTCATAGTATAGTATGCCAAAATATGTCAAAATAAAGGTCATAGTATAGTATGCCAAAATATGTCAAAATAAAAGTCATAGTATAGTATGCCAAAATATGTCAAAATAAAGGTCATAGTATAGTATGCCAAAATATGTTAAAAATAAAGGTCATAGTATAGTATGCCAAAATATGTCAAAATAAACGTCATAGTATAGTATGCCAAAATATGTAAAATAAAGGTCATAGTATAGTATGCCAAAATATGTTAAAATAAAAGTCATAGTATAGCCAAATATGTCAAATAAAGGTCATAGTATATATGCCAAAATATGTCAAAATAAAGGTCATAGTATAGTATGCCAAAATATGTTAAAATAAAGGTCATAGTATAGTATGCCAAAATATGTTAAAATAAAAGTCATAGTATAGTATAAAATATGTTAAAATAAACGTCATAGTATAGTATGCCAAAATAAAATAAACGTCATAGTATAGTATGCCAAAATATGTCAAAATAAACAACATAGTATAGTATGCCAAAATATGTCAAAATAAAGGTCATAGTATAGTATGCCAAAATATGTCAAAATAAACGTCATAGTATATAGTATGGCAAAATAAACGTCATAGTATATTATGTCAAAATATGTCAAAATAAACGTCATAGTATAGTATGTCAAAATATGTCAAAATAAACGTCATAGTATAGTATGCCAAAATATGTCAAAATAAAACATAGTATAGTATGCCAAAATATGTCAAAATAAACGTCATAGTATAGTATGCCAAAATATGTCAAAATAAACGTCATAGTATAGTATGCAAAAATATGTCAAAATAAACGACATAGTATAGTATGCCAAAATATGTAAAATAAAGGTCATAGTATAGTATGCCAAAATATGTCAAAATAAAGGTCATAGTATAGTATGCCAAAATATGTTAAAAATAAACGTCATAGTATAGTATGCCAAAATATGTCAAAAATAAACGTCATAGTATAGTATGCCAAAATATGTCAAAATAAACGTCATAGTATAGTATGCCAAAATATGTCAAAATAAACGTCATAGTATAGTATGCCAAAATATGTCAAAATAAACGTCATAGTATAGTATGCCAAAATATACGACATAGTATAGTATGCCAAAATATGTAAAAAATAAACGTCATAGTATAGTATGCCAAAATATGTCAAAATAAACAACATAGTATAGTATGCCAAAATACACATAGTATAGTATGCAAAATAAAAAAATAAAAGTATAGTATAGTATGCCAAAATATGTCAAAATAAGGTATAGTAGTATGCCAAAATATGTAAAATAAAAGTCATAGTATAGTATGCCAAAATATGTCAAAAATAAAGGTCATAGTATAGTATGCCAAAATATGTTAAAATAAAGGTCATAGTATAGTATGCCAAAATATGTCAAAATAAAAGTCATAGTATAGCATGCCAAATATATATCAAAATAAAGGTCATAGTATAGTATGCCAAAATATGTCAAAATAAAGGTCATAGTATAGTATGCCAAAATATGTAAAAATAAAAGTCATAGTATAGTATGCCAAAATATGTCAAAATAAAGGTCATAGTATAGTATGCCAAAATATGTTAATATAAAGGTCATAGTATAGTATGCCAAAATATGTAAAAAATAAAGGTCATAGTATAGTATGCCAAAATATGTCAAAATAAAGGTCATAGTATAGTATGCCAAAATATGTTAAAATAAAAGTCATAGTATAGTATGCCAAAATATGTCAAAATAAAGGTCATAGTATAGTATACCAAAATATGTTAAAATAAGGTCATAGTATAGTGTGCCAAATTATGTCAAAATAAAAGTCATAGTATAGTATGCCAAAATATGTCAAAATAAACGACATAGTATAGTATGCCAAAATATGTAAAAAATAAACGTCATAGTATAGTATGCCAAAATATGTCAAAATAAACGTCATAGTATAGTATGCCAAAATATGTAAAAATAAACGTCATAGTATAGTATGCCAAAATATGTCAAAATAAAGATCATAGTATAGTATGCCAAAATATGTCAAAATAAAGGCCATAGTATAGTATGCCAACATATGTCAAAATAAAGGTCATAGTATAGTATGCCAAAATATGTTAAAATAAAAGTCATAGTATAGTATGCCAAAATATGTCAAAATAAAGGTCATAGTATAGTATGCCAAAATATGTCAAAATAAAGGTCATAGTATAGTATGCCAAAATATGTTAAAATATAGGTCATAGTATAGTATGCCAAAATATGTAAAAATAAAGGTCATAGTATAGTATGCCAAAATATGTCAAAAATAAATGTCATAGATTAGTATGCCAAATATGTCAAAATAAAGGTCATAGTATAGTACGCCAAAATATGTCAAAATAAAGGTCATAGTATAGTATGCCAAAATATGTTAAAATAAAAGTCATAGTATAGTATGCCAAAATATGTCAAAAATAAAGGTCATAGTATAGTATGCCAAAATATGTCAAAATAAAGGTCATAGTATAGTATGCCAAAATATGTTAAAATATAGGTCATAGTATAGTATGCCAACATATGTCAAAAATAAAGGTCATAGTATAGTATGCCAAAATATGTCAAAATAAAGGTCATAGTATAGTATGCCAAAATATGTTAAAATATAGGTCATAGTATAGTATTCCAAAATATGTAAAAATAAAGGTCATAGTATAGTATGCCAAAATATGTAAAAATAAAGGTCATAGTATAGTATACCAAAATATGTTAAAATAAGGTCATAGTATAGTGTGCCAAAATATGTCAAAATAAAAGTCATAGTATAGTATGCCAAAATATGTCAAAATAAAGGTCATAGTATAGTGTGCCAAAATATGTCAAAATAAAGGTCATAGTATAGTATGCCAAAATATGTTAAAATAAAAGTCATAGTATAGTATGCCAAAATATGTTAAAATAAAGGTCATAGTATAGTATGCCAAAATATGTCATAGTATAGTATGCCGAAATATGTCAAAATAAAGGTCATAGTATAGTATGCCAAAATATGTTAAAATAAAAGTCATAGTATAGTATGCCAAAATATGTCAAAATAAAGGTCATAGTATAGTATGCCAAAATATGTCAAAATAAAGGTCATAGTATAGTATGCCAAAATATGTCAAAATAAAGGTCATAGTATAGTATGCCAAAATATGTTAAAATAAAAGTCATAGTATAGAATGCCAAAATATGTCAAAAATAAAGGTCATAGTATAGTATGCCAAAATATGTCTAAATAAAGGTCATAGTATAGTATGCCAAATATGTCAAAATAAAAGTCATAGTATAGCATGCCAAATATATATCAAAATAAAGGTCATAGTATAGTATGCCAAAATATGTCAAAAAAAGGTCATAGTATGGTATGCCAAAATATGTCATAGTATAGTATGCCGTAATATGTCAAAATAAAGGTCATAGTATAGTATGCCAAAATATGTCATAGTATAGTATGCCGTAATATGTCAAAATAAAGGTCATAGTATAGTATGCCAAAATATGTTAAAATAAAAGTAATAGTATAGTATGCCAAAATATGTCAAAAATAAAGGTCATAGTATAGTATGCCAAAATATGTCATAGTATAGTATGCCGTAATATGTCAAAATAAAGGTCATAGTATAGTATGCCAAAATATGTCAAAAATAAAGGTCATAGTATAGTATGCCAAAATATGTCATAGTATAGTATGCCGTAATATGTCAAAATAAAGGTCATAGTATAGTATGCCAAAATATGTTAAAATAAAAGTCATAGTATAGTATGCCAAAATATGTCAAAAATAAAGGTCATAGTATAGTATGCCAAAATATGTCAAAATAAAGGTCATAGTATAGTATGCCAAAATATGTCAAAATAAAAGTCATAGTATAGTATGCCAAAATATGTCAAAATAAAGGTCATAGTATAGTATGCCAAAATATGTCAAAGTAAAAGTCATAGTATAGCATGCCAAATATATATTAAAATAAAGGTCATAGTATAGTATGCCAAAATATGTCAAAAAAAGGTCATAGTATAGTATGCCAAAATATGTTAAAATAAAGTCATAGTATAGTATGCCAAAATATGTCAAAATAAAGGTCATAGTATAGTATGCCAAAATATGTAAAAATAAACGTCATAGTATAGTATGCCAAAATATGTTAAAATAAAGGTCATAGTATAGTATGCCAAAATATGTCATAGTATAGTATGCCAAAATATGTTAAAATAAAGGTCATAGTATAGTATGCCAAAATATGTAAAAATAAAGGTCATAGATTAGTATGCCAAAATATGTTAAAATAAGGTCATAGTATAGTGTGCCAAAATATGTCAAAATAAAAGTCATAGTATAGTATGCCAAAATATGTTAAAATAAAGGTCATAGTATAGTATGCCAAAATATGTTAAAATAAAAGTCATAGTATAGTATGCCAAAATATGTCAAAATAAAGGTCATAGTATAGTATGCCAAAATATGTCAAAAATAAAGGTCATAGTATAGTATGCCAAAATATGTCAAAATAAAGGTCATAGTATAGTATGCCAAAATATGTCAAAAGTAAAGGACACAGTATAGTATGCCACAATAAGTGGCTTTACATGAGATCATTATTCCGGTGTTTAGATTCTGCTCTGTATTGTTCCGAGTGATGAACTCGCATTGCGTGATGACCAGAATGCAATGTGTTGTACCAACAGTCTATGAAGTGGTCAGTTATGTTCACACCGGCTCAGGTGGTCGTCCTTGCAGCACGTGGTCCAGGCAGCCCAGGAGGCCCCGCCCCCGCAGTTAGAAATTTGTGCAAGTTTTTAGAATACATAGTTGATTTAATACCTCACTGCTCGCCTACCAAGGCTTTAAAGGGCTTTTTTGGAATTTTTATTGTCCTACTTTTTGGGGATTTATTTTTAGATGCAATGTCAAACAATAACATTAAATAAAAAATGTTTTTATTATAACATGCTTTACCCAGTGAAAGAGAAGAACACAAGATGGCAGTATCTGCTGAGTTTTCTTTAACCAAATTATTGCTTGAAATTACTAGTTTAAATCTATATTTGAGTGTTTTGTTTTCAAACAATGTTCTTATGCTATGATCAACATCAGTTATCAGGGTGTTCTACCAAGGGTATTTAAAAATATAAGGCGCAAAATATTGTTCGGGTCCAAATTATTGCTGACCCTTGTTTTCTTGCTGAGGCATTTATCAACACAAGCAGTTCAGTTAGTTATCGACTAAAAAACATGTGCAGCAGGGAAAAGTATATCTTTTTGAAAACAGTTGAATATCTAAAGCAATGTTGTGAAGAGGGTGTGGCAAGCTGCAACGACTATACATTATTAATCATAATGTAAACGGTTTTATTTTTAAAAATAGCTCCAAGAAAATACCCTAAGATGATCAGAAAAGAAACCGTCGCTGGAGACGTCTGATTACATCTGAGGCTTAAACCTGTTTTTAAAAGCTAAGTGTTGGAGCAGCTTTTATTTTGAAGGCAGGTAAATGTACCAGAACACAAAGTGATGTGGAATGTTTGTTCTGTAGAACATGTTCTCTAAAGTGGAACCATTTCTCGTGCCTTCTTCTCTAGAATGCTTGAATGTAAATCTCTCAATATACCAGAGATACAGGTTTAGGTGGGAATATAGTGCGAGACAGAGTTCAAATACAAATTAATATTTTTATCATCCATTAATAAAATAAGTTGAGTTTCAACCAACAGAGTTGGAACGTTTTCTTTTACATTGAAAGTGTTACAAAAATTGACAACCAGAGTTATTTAAAAAGCCCTCCTCTTGCAGAGCTAATTGTAAAATGGTAGAATTATAAGTGCACACGCCCCTGGGATGTGATGTCATCGCTATCATTTAAAAGAAAAAACTGGGAAAAGATTCCTCATCTTAAAGGAGCCAGTGTTGATGTTTCCAGCTGGGAGCACACACACACACACACACAATAAAAAAAATCATCATGAGGTTGGATCTAGTGATGGGTGACCACGTCCTCTAAAAAAATAATTTACTTTAGATCCATAATGATCTACAGAGTCCATAAAACAGCACCGAGGATCACTGGGTGTCAGGAATGCTGTGTGCACACGTCTCTTCATCAGGAATGCTGTGTGCACACGTCTCTTCATCAGGAATGCTGTGTGCACACGTCTCTTCATCTTCATCGGTGGGCGTCTGCTCTGCGCTCGACCCTCCGGAGCGACAGCGCGGGAAATCCAGGAAGATGCCGTCGGGCTCCGAGTCCAGAGACTCCGGAACGTGGTCCATGGTGATCTCCAGACTGGAGCCGGAGCTGGTGTCGTGAGCCAGCGCCCTGGAGGAGGCGGAGGAGGCGGAGGAGGCCGACACCAGCGAGCCGGTGCGGTGCGTGTCCTCGCCCGGGGACGCCTTCTGCGGCCGGACTGGGTGGGGGGCAGCGTCTCTGGGCGGGGGGTCACTACCGGACGTCACAACGTCTGTACAGGGACCAACCGAGGGTTTAGAGATAAGCTGAATAAGGATGGACTCTGGCTCTCTCATGGATCAGAGAGCTGCTGATAGCCTGGACTGTCACTTCTGTAGTTCTGTCAGATATTTTTTATGTAAAAATCTAAACAAAAACAAGAATATTTTTGAGACAGGGATGTCGTATGTGTCTTGTGTCTTACACACTTTAACTAATGGATTTCCATTACTTTTCCATGACTTTTAACCAAATTTCCATGACTAAACTGAAATCTCGGTATATACATGAACATTTTAGAAAATGTTGCATATTCATTGCGTATGCCGGCTAATATTTTGAGCGTCTTTTAAAAAGATATATGATTATTATTTCAAACTCGGTGTAAATGAACATGCGATTATAACAAATTTCCATAACTTTTCCAAAACTTTTATGATTTAAGTTTTTTCCCATGACTTTTCCAGGTCTGGAAATGACCATTTAGAAATTCCATGACTTTTCCAGGTTTTCCATGACTGTAAGAACCCTGTGTAAAGCTCTTTGAGGCACATTTGTAATTTGTGGTATTGGGTTATACAAAATAAACTGAATTTAATTGAATTGAATTTAGGTATAATGTAATACATTGAAATGTGACTGCTTTCACACAAAATTTCCCAAATATGTTGTGCTTTTCTAAAGTTTTCTGCCTCAACTCAAACAACTTTTGACACCTTTTTAGTCAGTTCTCTCTATTTAAATGATTTCGAGGCCTTTTAGGACAAAAAATATGGCTTTGTGCAAAGTTTGAAAGTCTCAAAATTTTTAATTTAAAGGTCTGAGATTCACTTTAGTAATCTAAAACATTGACTTGCTGATGCCGATGATGTGTGAGGTGGTTGGTACCTGAAAGTGTGGCGGAGACGGTGGACGCCGGGGAGTGGTTGGCGAGGCTGGGCGTGCTGGCGTTGTTTGGGGCAGTCGTTGTGGATTCAGCCAAAGAAGCGGTCTCCTCCAGGCAGGAAGTCATCTCGGAGACGGAGTGCCGTCTGATTCCCGCTCCTCCGCCCGAGGGGGAGTCGGAGTCGTGCTCCACCACGGGGGTCAGCATGGGGACGTTGTAGCTATTGGAGCGGACCACCAGGTTCTTGGCGATGGGGGAGCTTCCCGGTTTGGAGGGCCAGGAGCGCTGCAAACGCTTTTCTGGAGAGGAAGAAAGAGAGAGGAAAAGAACGATTATATTATAGATTTAATTACTTTATAATTGAAAACATATTTACGCTCTTAGGTACATACCTAGAAGGCAGGAGGAGCAGTGCAAGTGGGAAGATCCATCTCTGGAATATAAGCCATGAGTGCCGAGGTAAGGGGACACCACCTTCTGGATGAGAGACTCCAGACGAAGGTAGACGTCTGTTACACCTTTAGATTCATGGACTCCCTGCAAAACACACACACACACACACACACACACACACACACACACACACACACCGGTTTGCGTTAGCCAGTAATTGCTGCTTGTTGGCAGGTTGTAATGGAAACTTTCAAAGCTGTTAAAAAGATCTCGGGGTTAAAGAATGAAAGAATGTTCAATTTGCCTTTCTGTGATTTTATCTCACACTCAGAGAATCAAAAGCCTTCGCGACAGAGTCACAAATCATGATGGAGTGACACTGGAACGTGAACAGGAGAGCCAATCGCATCAGAGTACACACACGTGTACATATACTCGGATAAGAAAACAGTAAACAGACGTGTTCAGGGAGGCAGAGAACAACAGATGTCCAATTAAATAATGTAACCCACTGCAGAGATGATTTCTCTCTATGGGGGACTTCTTTCACATCACTTTGCCATCTAACTAGTTGTTGTTGTAAAAATATTGATTCCAACTGCATAAACGGTCTTTATGTGGGGCCCAAATTGTTTCTTCACTGTCAACAGGAAAAAAACAGTCATTACAGCGTCGCTGAGTCTGGGCTAATTTTCTCGATTTAAAAAAAAAAAAAAGTTAATTTACCTTTTAAAGGCTTTTGGATATGACACATCCCCATGTGTTGTACAGCAAACATTCCAGAATATTCTCAGCTCTCTATATAATGAGGCCCAATTGTCCTCAGGCACAAGTGGAAAGAGAAAAATATGGCCCTAAAGCTGAACATTTAAGTTAGATTTTTCATAAATTCTTCACATCTCTTGTGAAAACACACCTTTCCTCATGTGGAAGAACTGTTTCTGTGTTAGAAATTGGTTTACCAAAGGTCCAAGTTCACAAAAGCAGTGAAATATCTGAATACAATGCTAGATACATGTAAATAAATGTCTAAAACCAAATTTCGTTTTATCGTTTTTTGAGTAGAAATGATGTGGTCCGTCACACCGATCACCAGAATGATAAGAATGTGACTGAGAAATAAGGTCAAATACAAAATAAATATTTTAAAAAACAGAAACAGTGAAAAACGTGAAAAGGTTTCAAAAATCAGAGGCAAAGAAATGACTCATAATCGATGGGCGTCCATATGGGGCTGTTCTACCAACTCAGAGCCATGAAGACAAATAAATGACCACGTTTCTGTTTGCACAATCGTTGGAGTCCCCTCCCACAATTTTGGGACCCCACCGTCCCACCGAGGGGTTTGATACTCCCTCCAGAGTCTTCATATCGTAACAGAGAGCGGTCCTGATCCAGCTCTCTGAAGCATGGAGCGCATCTCGACCGCAGCACAGACACAAACCACATCAGAGGAACAGACGTCGGAGAATCGGCGTCACAGAACGGAAAAGGAAATTACTAACAGATGAAACAAGAAATTAAGATGAAGCAAACCTTCAGTGAATTGTTTTTCTTCCCAAAAAACCTCTCGTCTTAGTTAGCCGCTCTATTTTTGCATCCTCACTTTGACCTGTCGATACGGTTTTCATCACAAACAAATGTTTTCATCACAAACATTTGTGTGTTCCCTTCCACACACTCCCCAGCCGCAGATTTGGGTCAGTGAGTCGCCACGGTGATGTCCAAAGGGACCCACGCAGGAACAGACGCACACACACTCCCACACACACTCCCTGACCCACATCTTACATGGGACAAATACATGTTCAGAGAAATGCACGCGCCTAGATTCACAGAAGTCTGATTTCCCGAAGGCGGTTTAAATGCATAACTGTGAATAATATTGTGAATATCATACAATTAAAAAAAAATCAAAGCCTGTAAATCATGTTTTGACCTCTGGGCTGGAAAAGAAACGGTGACATGGAGAATGCACCCTATTGTCAGTCACATTCACGCACATTATGGATGTGACTAATTATGAATGGGACTGACAATGACGGTCGATGTGAAACACGCAGCGTGAACTTGAAAATGCATTTTGTGTCGTCTGCATGAAGAGCACAGCGGCATCGCAGTTAAATAACAAGATAATACGACAACAACAACAACAACTCTCTTCCGGTTCCCACGGGAAGCAGAGGCAGCGGATTATTATCTGTAAGCAGCTGGATCGTAAAAAAACCTGCTTCAGCACTGCAAAAATTCCGCCTAAAAAATCAAGGAAGAAAAGTAATAAGTAATAAAATGAGGGAATATTACTTGAAATAAGCCAAATTATCTGCCAACAGAACAGGAAAATTTGACTTGCCAAGATTTCTTAAAACAAGTAAAATGCTCCAACATTAAAACTGCTTTGTAAGAAGAAATATCTTGTCAGTCAAAAGAAAAGCATAGATTGCCTTAATTTGAAATATTTCATTTTACTTAGATTTAATTTTTTTGCAGTGAGCCATTTACTCTTTCTTATAACTTTAAACTCTGAAAGTCAGACTTCTTACTTTGAGATGATATTAGTCGCACAATATAGTTCATCTTTAAGTGTTTCCTATCGCACAGTGACTCAATCCATCCAGAGGGCTGCCCCCCACAATACTCATGTGAAACCTTTGCTTCAATAAAGTTTAAGCCAGTAATCCAGATTGATTCTTTTACAGATTAAGTTGCAGATCTTCCTGTTTATTGTGAGAGCAAAAGGGACAATGTAAACATGGTGAATTCACACACAAACTAACACACACGGGTGCAGAGGGGACGGGGTGGTCATGGGAAGTGGACTCTGCTCCTCGGAGATCACTTCCTGTGAGAGGAGGAACTCCCTGTACCCTCTGATCCTCCATCTGGTGTCACTTACCCTCCTCCCTCTGTCTGTGCATGCCATATGTGTGTGTGTGTGTGTGTGTGTGTGTGTGTGTGTGTGTGTGTGTGTGTACCTGTAGTATTAGCAGCATCTGTATGATAGAGGGGGGGACTCTGGCTCGGGGGCGACACAGAGCCTCGTCCAGCTTCAGGTTGAGGGTGATGATGTTCCGGAAGTGGAGGAGAGCCAACTGACGCACCGACGGCTCCTTTCCCTGAGGAGACGCATGCCGACACACGCTTTTTGTAACGTAAAGATCAGCGTGTGTGTGTGTGTGTGTGTGTGTGTGTGTGTGTGTGTGTGTGTGTGTACCTGTACGGGATAGAAGATGGCCTGCAGCATGGACAGAACATCACAGAAGAAGAAGTCCCATGTGTCGGCCAGCGTGTCCAGCAACTTCTGACCTGGAGCATGAAGACCAACAACCAATCACCACGCGGTTGAAGCATCTACACTCACACACACACACACACACACACACACACACACACTGACCAGAACAATGGGTCTGTGAGTCACTTTACGGACCGCAGTGTTTTCTGTCTCACTGACTGGAGGTTATGTGACGTTTTGAATCACTTCCTATGTGGTTGCAGTGACGACAGCACTGAAAATCTAGTCAACGTGTGTGTGTGTGTGTGTGTGTGTGTCTTAAAGGAACTTCAAATAAAGGTCACACTGCCACAACCAGGAGAACACATTCATTTCAGTGTGTCACCTCCTCAATGGCTCACTCTCGCTCTGACTCTTTGTTTGTGTGTGTGTGTGTGTGTGTGTGTTTGTGTGTTTGCCCACATGCTTGCATGCCAAAAAGGTGCATCACACGGAGCAATGGTGTGGAGATAAAGCCACGCTCCAACAGTGCAAACAAATAGGTCAAGGGTTAACCCGGCGTCTGACATTTCAGTCAATCATTACATTCCTCTGGTAGACTTGTGGTGTTTTTCACGTGGAGATAAAAACTCTGCGTCGCGTCCCCGTTCCGGTTTACCTTCATAGAAGTGGATCTTGTCTCTCAGGATCACCATGCCTTTAGTGAGCAGCTGGTTCTGAAGGTACTCCGTGAAGAAGGAGCCCAGCTCCGTCTTCAGCAGCTGCCTGTATACACAATAAGAGGGGAAACGAGAGCGTATGTACACTACCGTTCAAAAGAAAGAAAAGCACTGTTTTTTCAAATGAAAATGACATTAAATTAATCAGAAATACACTCTCTACATAGTTAATGTGGTAAATGACTATTCTCTGTCTCTACAGTCTCTACAGAGGTGTATAGAGGCCCATCTCCATGTTCTAGTGGTACATTGTGTTATTGCCTTAGAAGACGAGCAGAGGGGTAGAACCCCCTTATAACCCTTTTTAAAAAAATAACTTTTTATTTTGCATTTTCCACAAACAGATTATTCCTTGACACTGAAACCCTTTTTATGTGAGTGCAGCTGAAAACAGTTATGCTGGTGAGAGAAGCTCTAAAACTGGCCTTCCTTTGAGCCACAAGTTGGAAGAACAACATTAATATTTACAATGAAAATCATTGTTTCTAACTTTGTCAATGTCTTGACTATATTTTGTATTAATCTTGTATTCATTTAATTAATAAAAGTGTGAGTTTTCATGAAAGACACAAAATTGTCTGGATGACCCCAATCTTTTGAACGGTAGTGTATACTACACACCCGTTACCCCATTACTGCCTCAGCGTGACCCATGCATGATTAGTTCTCGTGAACCGGACCGCTCCGGTGTTTAAACAGCAGCGTGCTCAGGAAATGAGAAAAGATGTCCCTCCCACTGAACACAAAGAACATTTCAACAACAGGATTTTCCACCGATACACTGGAGAGAACACAGGTAGAGATTAGTCCCACAGCTCTCACGCTGGTATCACAGGAAGGGAACGTGTGACCTTTGATCTTTGTCTAATCTTTGTCACGACTACTGACGTTTCTTGTTAAGTGGACAGCCGAGACCAGCGGGAGACGCGAGGAGCGGCTGAGAGAGACGCGGCGACAAACACGTGTGTGTTCAGTGTGTCAGGGAAGACCGAATATAGCGAGCCAGTGTGTGTGTGTGTGAGGGGAAGGTGGGAAAGAGTATAGCACTATTATTTATCCAAATTTCTTCGTGAAATTCAAACAAGCTCAAACTCAACATTCGCCTTACTTTTGTGAAAGTCAGCAAACAAGTTAAAAAAAGCAAAATAAAACAGGCAAATAACCCCAGAGAGACGGAGAGCTCACCTGACGCCTTCATTCAGAGCGTAGAGTTCATTCTCCCCCAGATCCTTCCTCTGGAAAACTGATATCACTGCGTTGTGGATGCTGAGAGGAAGCACACAACAACTATTCAACCACTAATGTGTAGAATGATATAATACGATTTCATTAATCAACAAATCCCGATTATTTAGACTTTTGGCCTAAATACAAATTACATTCAGCATTGTAAACATGAGTTTGTTCACATTATCATAATAAAGCACTGGTTTATTATTAGGGTGTTTATTGTTGAAGATAAA
>CM070089.1:11562471-11609971 GCA_036178185.1 Liparis tanakae | reverse complement strand
GGAAGGTAATGTTTTGATCGCCGTGTATTTGTATGCGTGTTATTGGCATAAGTCAAAAAGTATTAAACCGAATCGTATGAAATTTGGTGGGATGATTGATTATTATCCAGGGACCATTTGATTAGATTTTCGGATTGATCGGGTCAAATGTCAAGGTCATGAAAAGGACAACATCTTCTTTTTACCATAGCACAGTCAATGTTTATGTTCATAATACAATGCCCAATCTTGTGATATGCGAAGGTATGCGCTCTACCGAGTGCCCATTCTAGTTATTATTATTTCAGATCGCATAGTCTCACCGAAGTTTGAGTAAACCTGATGTCTAGATCTCGAGTTCACCTGTAAACGCTGCACTGGGTCGTGGTTCACAGACGCCTGAAAACTAAGCACCACCAAAATAATCATATATATTGAGGTTACTCAAGTCTATTACAAGTCCTAAATATGTTCCTGATATTTTTAGTATTGCCAGGACGAGAACATTCCTCAATAAGTTAACCTCAAACATATCCAGCATTCAAATAACTTGAAAAATGACCTTGCCCACAAGGTGACACAGCTCAATGCAGACTAGGACCCCGACGCGTGTCGTGTTTTTACAGTGCAGTGTTCGTCTCACAGCGGGGGGGACACTTATTGTCATAATGTCCCGGTGAGTCTCCTTTTCCTTCCTCCCTTCCTCCCTCTGGCCTCGTTTCCTCTGGACTGATGGTGCTATTGTGTGCATCGTCTCCATGGTAACGGATATTAAACACAGAGTCACACCTCACAACTGTTTCCTAATTGGCCCTGAAGCCAGAAGCCGCTGAATAGGCTCTGGATAACAGGATGGAGTAAATCCTGCCCTGTGGAAATAGAAATTAATGCTACACAATTGAATAGTCCCATTGAATGCAACTCTTTCTGATTATAAAGCGTGTCAATATGGTACATTCAATATTATTCTATTATATATTTGTTGACATTACAACAATTTGGAAAGGGGCTGATAATATAAAGAACTACAAAAAATAAATTATATTTGTTTGGGTTCATTGTGAACAAGAGGCATGCTGAAGAGATATTGGTTATTAAAATATAAACAGAATTAATACATGAATTAATGTCATTCCTATCTTCCTATTGATGTATATATACATATATATATGGTCCAGTCACTTCAATTCATTTAAAACAACTTTTATTTATTAAGTTTTTACAAATAAAGTAACAAATTTCACTGTAATGTAGCGCAATTTTTTTTTAATATGAAGCTTGAACACTCTATACTTAGTGCAAAACATCCCGTTAAAGGCTGCCGATGACTCCCCACATGTATTTTATTGTTTTTTCTTTCATTCATTCAGCCATATTTGTTTTATCTCACCACTAGTATGTCAAACACGATACAGGAAAAGGAAACCGCCGAATTAAGAGTGGTGCAGACAATAAAACCGCCGATAACTGAGAATAAGTGAGGAAAAAAAAACAAGAAAAAAAAACATGAAAGCATCCGAGAAACCAGAAACACTTTTAACGTGTTGAGAACATTGTTTTCAGTAACGGAGAAACTGTCGCTGGGCTTGAGACTCGACATCATTCCACAGGAGCAAGCTACAGGAAACAGCGAGGAGATGCACTGAATCTAGCTGTGTGTGTGTGTGTGTGGAATCTGTTGGTGCACTAAAAGGCTTTTTTATTCATGTATTTATTTATTTTTATTACACGTGGGCACTACAGTAAAAAGCATTAATGTTAGCAAGTGCTAAACAGACACAAACTGTGTAAACAAAAGCTGAGTTTAATGCGAGCAAGTCTGAAACAAGTATTGCTACCAAATGTGTGTGCGTGTGTGTGTGTGTGTGTGTGTGTGTGTGTCATCAGAAAAAGAATCCTACTTTCCCACTTCATCTTCAGGAATCTTCTCAATGAGTGCGCCCACACTGGATAACTATCCAGCCTTTCACAGTAAGAGTCCTTCCATTGCAACTCTAAATTAAACTTCACAACAATTGCACCCACTGATGTTTAAATGTAGAGGTGGGAAAAAAGAAGGAAAAAAAGAAAGAGAGGATTCCTCAAAGCTTGACAGCAGACTGTAACTTTAAATAATATTGCATTGTAGCCACTGCACAGTTTCTTTCATAGTCGTAATGTAGTAGAGACACAGCAAAATATGATCAAAACTCTACTGTGAAATCAGTTGAGGCTGGAGCTCCAGAGTGATACCTGGCAACTAAAAACAGCTCCAGTGAGTGAAAGCAGTAAAAAAAAAATACACAGAATTTAGTTTTTATTATTTATCTCTGGTGTTTTCACTCCACTGGCAAAAAAAATAAAATGCGCGACGTGGCACTAAGTTGGAGGTTTGACTTTAAAAGATCATGATAACCGGAACTAAAGTGGCTCAATGAGTATTCACAGCTTCAACCAAACCTGCCTAGCGATACAAATGTTGTAGAAAATATCCCCGATCGATGAGCAGAAGCGACGGGTTGTGTTTGTACGGAGTCGTAACCCTTTTGTGTTTTTAAGGAAAAAATGAAAAAAGTGAACGCCGACCGTTGAAGTGAACGTCAAAGTTTGCACCCGGCGTGTTTCATTAGCCGGACGAATGAAAAGAGGGAACCGGACAGGGCATCAAAGGAATGGAAAACCATTATCATCACTTCCATCATCACCACCACCTCCACCTCCAGCTCTTCTGCCCTCAAAGATGTCTCAAAGGAGGCGTTCCCAACCGACTCGGTTCAGGAGACAGACTCGTCCTGCTGGCTTTTTTAAATGTTTGTATTAAATGCTCAGAGCGCCGGTCTCTTTCCTAATTGGATAACAAATGTTTGCATTAGAGGAGCAATCAGCTTCCAACAATGAAAACACAGTTTCATGCCAATGTTTGGACAGATTGGGGTTATTTTACTCGAGCGGTTTCTGTATTTCTTTGTTTCTCGGTTCTCTTCTCGGCTCACTTGGATCGCACCAATCAGAAATCAGCATCCTCTCACTACAAGTCAACTGGACATTCCTGTTCCGCCCACTTCAACGGCCCGACCTCATTATGGACCTGGAGTTCAGCATTTAGACACACAAAGTCAAACATTTGTCTTTCACCAACTCTTTGATCTGTGCTTGGTTGAAACGTCTCCAGGGGATTGCTTTGGGAGGAGCGTAACCCCCACTACGGTGGAGCCGCGTCCAGTCCACTACCGACGCGTCCTCTGCCGACTTTACGCTGCTCTCGAAAAAACCCCAGAGTGGTTCAAGCTTCAAATACAATCTTCAAAAAACCTCCTCCTAAAAACGGGAAGAAAGTATTCCCGTTCAACTTCTCCAATTCCAGATCTACATTTTAAAACCCTGAAAATAAACGTCACTGATGAGCCCTCCTGTTCCCTCCACCTTGCATCACAACGCCGACCTCAAACGGCGGCCTCGCTCCACCCTAAGTGGACAATCTCATCGGCTTAAAGGGCAGCGGGGTCGGGGGTCACTCCGTCTCTCCTTCGCTTCACGGAGCAAAGCTGTGGAACGACTTTTGCTTTTTTGCGGCAAACGCACTCGAGTTGAAATCAAAATCAACCACACGCCCGCCGTTAATATTCAAGTGACACCACCCAAAAGTCTCCACGCAGGCCGCCAAGCGTGCTCACCTTGACCCGAGTCCTCAAACCCCCGAAAGAAACGAGCAACAGGAAGGAGGCAAGGCACTAGTAAGTTCCTCCGGTATTTACCGGAAGCTCTAGGGGGGGGGGGGGGGGGGGGGGGAGCGAAAGAGCAAAAAATAAAAAGATTTTTTTTTGTTGTTTTGTTCTTTCAAGTACATCAAAATGGACACCGTTGGTTTATACATTCACATTCATCTAACACAACCTGGGAGGAAAGGGGAGCGGAGGGAGATTTAAAGTGTCTGATATATAAGTACTTAAGAAAAGAAAATAGCTAGCATGACTTTATGATCTAAATATCAACTATCCTGCCGGTCACTCATCATCAGGCTCGGGGGTCAGTTTCGACTTTTAATTCAATCGGTTCTGAAAAAGGAACTGAAGTGACCTCAATGTTCTCATTTATCTGAAAGCCGTGAACTGAAAGCGAAAGGACCCCCGAACTGTTCCCCGTCTGCTTTTTGGACATTTCCTTTAATTTGTGACATTTCCCCCTAAAACTAAAGTCGTCCGACAACATTGGCGGATAACAAACAACGATCATCACAGTGTTTCCACATCGTACTCCGATGCACAACAGGTCCATCAACAGAACACACACTTCTTGTTTCAATTTAAATAGAATAATTATCATCAACAACAATGTACATGGCGATCATTTCAACACACGCGCTGAAACCCCCCCGATGGAGACGCACACGACCGAGGATGTGTGTGTGTGTAGAGCGGCTGCTACGCCTCAACGTGTGTGTGTATTTACATCAATCTGGCTGTGTGTGCAGGTGTGTGTATTTATATGAATGTCTCATGCGTTGCGAGTGTGTGTGTGTGTGTGTGTGTGTGTCGGGAGGAGGGGGGGCAGCAAGCAGAACAAACCCAACGAAACAAAAAAAAAAAAAAAAACGACAAAATGGAATCATCATGGCTGACATTCTAAAAAATAAACAGAGACGCGATCTGTACAGGGACTCTGGTATTATTCTGTTAACAAGGCCACTTTTTCACACGCAGTTCTCTTATTTGGGCTGCCCCCCCCCCCCTAAAGCTTTCTGCTGTTATTGCTTCGAATGGCAACAGAGAGGCGGAGAGAGGGATGGAGGGAGGGGTGGAGTCGGTCCGACCGCCGGTTTCTCCCCGTCTCTCTCCGTCGGGACGAGACACAGGAGTTGGAGGAGGAGGAGGAGGAGCCAACATCCTGGATTTGTTCTGCTTTTTTTTCTTTTGTGCTTTGAAATGAGGAAAGTTTTTAAATTCTGAATACTTAAGGAAAAAAAACACTTCCTGACCACCCTCTCATCGGATAGTAAAGCGTTCACCTGCTGCGGTGCATCCGTCCTTTTAAGCTCACATCAAAGCCGCTGGATGACACCTGCCAGTGGCCCCGCCCCTCTGCATCCACCAGGCACCTTTTATAGAGCGAACACTGCATTCCTGCCTGTTATTCTCGCCTACAAGGGTTTGAGATCGTCTTAATACTCGGCGTGAAGCGCGCTCACACGACACCTCACACACCGACAGTATTCAACGTCGATCCCGCTCCCTGTCAAAATCTCTTTGGCCTTTTAACATTGCTCTCGTGAGTCTTTTCGTGTGGCTGCCTGCCACACACACACACACAGTCAAACAAATGGAGCTCCTGTGACAGCTTCTCACACACACACACACACACACACACACACACACACACACACACACACACACACACACACACGGGTGGATGGATGCAGAGGTGAGATGCATCCCGACACACTTTATTGGCCTCGACGCACTCTTCTCCGCTCCTCTTCGTCCCCCCCGTTTGATCTTTTTCTGTTCTCGAAGCGGTCGGCTCGTGTCCCTTCGATAACGCCTCGCTCTCCACGCCGCTCTGGTTCTCCCGTCCTTCAAACCCGCCTCCTCCCCGGGCCCTACGTGGTCCTCATGTTGGGTCCTCCCGGGTTGCTGACGGACTTCTGGTGAGAGTTGGTCAGATGGAAAGCCTGCAGCGGCCCCTGACCGGGGATCTGTCCCTGCCCGCCGGCCGCCGTGGGGTAGGGGCCCAGCGGCTGGGAGGTGCTGACCAGTAGAGGCCCCGGCTGGGCCGCAGCCTGGTGCGGGTTCGACAGAGCGTGAGCCGGACCGGACCACTGTGCACTGTAGGCGGCGGTGGGGGCGTAGTGGATGAACTGGGCGGGTTGGGGTTGGGGTGGGGTGGAGGAGGCGGGGGGGTGGCACAGGGAGCCCTTGCGGGGGGCCAGAGAGGTACCGCTGGTGGAGTTGGTGGGGAGGTGGGCCGAGCCGCCGATGCTGCTGGGACACAGCTGGCTGGGAGCCGAGAACTTCCTGTTCAGGCTGGCCGACTGGATGACCTGGAGGGACACGAGGAAACGTGATGCTTATTCAGGCAGATGTTTTTATTGTCTCATTACCGTCGCATTGGAAATGAGGAAGGTCATGCTTTGATCGCCGTGTATTTGTATGCGTGCGTGTTATTCGCATAGGTAAAAAATGATTAAATCGAATCGCATGAAATCTGGTGGGATGATTGGTTATTATCCGGGGAATATTTGATTCGATTTTGGGATTGATTGGTTCAAAGGTCAAGGTCATGAAAAGGTCAACATCTTCTTTTTACCATAGCTCGGTCAATTTATATCCAATGGGCATGCAACTAATGCCAACATTTTCATAATGTAATGCTCAATCTTGTGATATGCGAAGGTATGCGCTCTACCGAGTGCCCATTCTAGTTAAGATTTATTTTTATTTTGGATAGGAATTTATAATAAATATATATATAATATATAAAATAAATGGTTATTATTATTATTATTATTATTATTATTATTATTATAATAAGCATTTTTTGCTTCTACCTATACCTTTTCAGTCTTTCTCTTTTCTATATTATATAGGATAATATTGTATTTGATTTGATTGACTGAATAAAATACACAAACAAACAAACAAGATATCCTAAAATCGTATTATGTGGTAGACAGCTGTCGCCCTCTTAAGGATTCATGATCAGACTGACGAAGACACACAAGAAACTGTTTTGGAAAGGCAAAGTCTCAAATGAACACACTCTAACCGAGACACAAGGCCTGGTAATCGTGTGACACAAAGGAGGAGGAGTTGCTCTGGCCGTGACGTGTTCTCATCACTCTCACCTCGTAGCTGTGTCCCTGTGCTGGGGCCGGCTGCAGCTGCTTGGCACTCCTCTTCCCCTGAAGGAATAGTGAGTTCAGTTTACTCATCTGAACATTACTCGATCAAAAACATCACACAAAACAGTTGTGAAATGATTATTTTTGTAAACACATTTTGACGAATGGATTTCCAGGACTTTTCCATGACTTTTCACCAAATTTCCATGACCAAATTGAAAATCTCGGTGTAAACATGAACATTTTAGAACATGTTGCGTATTGAGAGCGTTTGCCGGTTTATATTTCGAGCGTCTTTCTTTAAAAAACATATTAATTATTTCAAACTCGGCGTAAATAACAAATTTCCATGACTTTTTCAAAACTTTTATGATTTAATTTTTTACCATGACTTTTCCAGGCCTTTGAAATTCCATGACTTTTCCAGGTTTTCCATGACCGTAGGAACCCTGTATAAAGCATCCTGGAACAATTGGGCGACCGTCTGTACTACTGGATGCTCCCAGAGCTTGAAGTAGCGTTCCTCTCACAGGGTTCTTACACCTTTTGATCGATGGATTTCCATGACTTTTCCATGACTTTTCCATGACTTTAAAACAAATTTCCATGACCAAACTGAAATCTTGGTAAAAACATGAACAATTTAGAACATTTTACGTATTGAGAGCGTACGCCGGCTTATATTTTGAGCGTTTTTCTATAAAAACATGTGAATTATTTCAAAATCGGTGTAAATGAACATGTGATTATAACACATTTCCATGACTTATCCCTAACTTTTATGATTTAAGTTTTTTCCATGACTTTTCCAGGCCTGGAAATGACCATTTTAAAAATCCATGACTTTTCCAGGTTTTCCATGACCGTACGAACCCTGCTCTCACTATTAGATCATCTAATTGCACAGAAAATGTCTTCAAAACCTCTCAAGACTAAACGATACTCCCTCTCTCACAACATGCCAGATGGATAGAGGGCCCGGTCGGGGTTTAGAATAGTTCTGAGGTCTTTTAGAAAGTAGCTCCTTTCCTTTCTTCCTGTCCGGTAAACTAAACACAGAAATGTGTGAGACATGGCTAAACGAGTAAAAGCAGCAGCTGACCTGTGAGAGGTTCATGGCGTCCCGGGCCCAGTTGTCCACCAGCTTGTGGAGGTCATCGGTGAAGGTTCCTTTCCTCTGGTGGGTAGCTGACATGTTGGCGGGCAGACTTTGAGAACCCGCCTGGCTCTGGCCCAAACCCCCCGAACCGCTCACTGCATTGGTGCTATTCGTCCCTGTGGAGAGAGAGAGAGAGAGAGAGAGAGAGAGAGAGAGAGAGGGGGAGAAGAGCAAAGGGTGTCGGGTATTGTTCCAACTAGAAGATGATCATTGATGTTATTTGAATGGATGAGAATGCATTTCCTGTCTTGTTACATGACAGAGTGTTTAGGGGAAGGTCAGCGTGTCGACATGTTCATTATATTGTTTAGTTGGAATGATAGAAATCATGATGCCGGGCTGGGGGACGAAAGGAAAACGATGAAACGAGAGCAGCATTGGACACTTTTTATGTGACCAAAACTAAAAAATTAAGTCGTTTTTTAGATTATGAAACGTTCTCTTCAGAGTCCCATTCCTCGGGGTTAGTGATGCACTCGGCGCCCTTTAATGCAGCATTCTGCAACACCAAAGAATCAACGCTGAACCTGCTGTTGATCTGTTGATCTCCAGTCTATTCTGTCACCACAAGAGGGCGCTCAAGCTCTGGTTGTGAGCTTTTTGCCAACATCGAAGCAGATTCCCTGCAGAGCATGAGCCACACTGCAGACTGGCCCACCGTAGCATGTAGCCTCTGTGACGTCAGCTCTTTATAAACTAATATATGATACCAGTACTATAATCACAGCATGTTCATGGTTAAATTTTAACTTGTTTACATTAGTGCCGCTCTAATAATAGAGATTAAAAAATGTATTTTGCTACACACAGATGTTGTCACATAATAATTATCTCAGTAAAATAATTTCAATCAAGTCTGGATCCCCAAAACTGCACACGCAGCTTTGATAATATGCATCTTATGTATTTTTTTCTCGCACATATGCAGTTTCAAGAAATAATTCATGCCAGAGGAAGAGAACATCAGCATTAATAGGATTTGCTATTGTTCATGAATATCACATAATAACTCATTCCCAAATTTCTTGCTCATAATTCCTTTACTATAGCTTTAATCCAGGATGTTTTTAAATGACACATCTGTTCATATAAAAATATTACAAGAGAAAATACATAATATGCAGGGATTAGCAAGGGAAAAAAAATATACAATTGGTCCGACAGGAAACTGGCATGTCATGCAAAATAAAATGGAGGAGAATGAGGAGATGCTGAGTCATGACTGACTGCAGCAGAATGGCATTCTGGGCAATGTAGTCAAGACCACAAGCCATGAGGATGGAGGAGAGGAAAAGGGAGCGGGGAGAGTAACTTAGTGTGTGTGTGTGTGTGTGTGTGTGTGTGTGTGTGTGTGTATGTGTGTGTGTCTGCAGGTGCATGCACTGTCAGCTTGAATCTGTGCCGGCTGGTCAATTCAGTCATTTCAGTCAAAATGTGGACATTGAAAGTTCGTTTTCCGGAGCTGAAATAACTGAATCCAACCGATCTCAAATCTGGCCGAGGGTCAAAGTTGGAATCTACAGGACATAAGAGAGCGGGAGGAAGCGTGGCCAAGTGCAAAGGATGGAAGAGGGCATCGATGGAGGGAGGAAAGACCAAAAAGAGAGATAATTACTACAGAGCTGGTTGCAGGGGCAGACTTTTTTCACCATCTTCCCTGTGAGGCCGGAAGACAACGATTGGAGGATTGGGGAAGAGTCAGAGTTAAGGCCACGCCCACAAAGCCCGACAACCAAACACAGCACACCCGAGTAGGATTATGTGAACGTGAAGCAGTCAATAAGCAACATGTTGGGGTTGAGTTGCCCAAAAACATCTGTACACTGACACCAGGACAGGGTTCTTACACATGTTGACCGATGGATTTCCAGGACTTTTCCATGACTTTAAACCAAATTTCCATGACCAAACTGAAATCTCGGTATAAACATGAAAACTGTAAAAAATGTTGCGTATTGTGAACTATCGCTTATATTTTGAGCGTTTTTGTTTAAAAAATATAATAATTATTTAAAACTCGTGAAACATGTGATTTTAACAAATTTCCATGACTTTTCCCTAAACTTTTATGATTTAAGTTTTTTTCCATGACTTTTCCAGGCCTGGAAATGACCATTTTAAAATTCCATGACTTTTCCAGGTTTTCCATGACCGTACGAACCCTGCCAGGAGCCGTGACACGTTGCTCCGTGCAGCTGTTATAAAGCGGTGTGTGTTCTGCACTCGGCACTTTGAGGAAGGACCACAGATATTTGTCTTCAGACAACTTCAAGATGAAGGCAACCTTCTGAGGAAGTGCAGACGCCCACCGTTACCACACTCACTGCAGCATAAACACAGCCGGTACTGATGTGATGGAATATAATATATTGGTTATAATACTCGTGTGTGACAGTAAACCAACACTGAGTCTCGTCTGTGGCTTGAAAACGTTTTTGGGAAACCAACCCCGGGTTCTCGTATGATTCTGAGGCCTCTCTGCAGCTCAAGGGACCGTTCCAGAGCTGGGTCCACATTCAGATTCATATTGATCAAAGCTGCACACATTTAGTCAGCCATTTAAAAAGAATGAATGCCTTATTGTCAAGATCATTTACATGAATGATCACATACACCACCGTTCAAAAGTTTGGGGTCACCCAACAAGACAATTTTGTGTT
Source organism: Liparis tanakae (assembly GCA_036178185.1). Classification (NCBI taxonomy): domain Eukaryota; kingdom Metazoa; phylum Chordata; class Actinopteri; order Perciformes; family Liparidae; genus Liparis; species Liparis tanakae. The sequence goes on along the minus strand of CM070089.1, from coordinate 11,599,356 downwards.
TTCCATGAAAACTCACTTTTATTTATCCAATGAATTGCAAAATGAATAGAAAATATAGTCAATAAATTGACAAGGTTAGAAATAATGATTTTTATTTTAAATATTAATTGTGTTCTTCAGACTTCAAGCTCAAAAGGAAGGCCGGTTGAAAAGCTTCTCTGACCAGCATAACTGTTTTCAGCTGTGCTAACATAACAAAAGGGTTTTCTAAAATTCTACCCCTCCGCTAGTCTTCTAAGGCGATAACACAATGTGCTATTAGATCACTGGAGATGGGCCTCTATACAACCGTGTAGATATATATATTTTTTTTGTGTTTCAACCTAGAATAGTCATTTACCACGTTAATAATGTATAGAGTGCATTTCTTAATAATTTAATGTTATCTTCATTAAAAAAACATGCTTTTCTTGGAAAAATAAAGACATTTCTAAGTGACCCCAAACTTTTGAACGGTAGTGTACATGTAATGTCTTCGCAAACAAGACCATTAAGACCCAGGTCTGTCTCCCTCCCTCCCTGGCTGTGCAGGGACAGGGAACAGGTGAGGGGTGAGGAAAGGGAGTGAGGTAAGGAAGAGAGAGAAAGGGTTTGAGCTGCAGAGGGTTCAGAACCACTCATAAACATGTCTTTATAACACACACACACTTTACATTTATGATTATAATATTATTTTTAAAAGTGATAATCACAACAAATATAGAGTAACGCACAGAACTGTGCTTAAACCAACCACGTTTATTCAAAACAAATGATAAATCTTCTATTAAAAACAAACTGAATGGCACAACTCTCAAGTCATCAGGTCCCCACTTGTCTTTCCTTGTCCGCCTGCTTGTTTTCACAGAAGCAAAAGTTAGAGATGGAAGCAGTCAGGATGTGAAATTAAGACTGACACGAACACAACGGCCTCATCTATTTCTAACTCAAGAGGACTAAAGATGAAATGTATGAAATACTCGTTATCAAGCTTGTTGGCGTGGAAAATAATAGAATTAATTTAAAATAATTTGGACAATCCATGTGCATTTTAGCTGCTGTTTGAAATTCCCAGGGATCTAACTTGTTCCAAGCACTCTTGTTCTGCTACATTGCACTCATCTTCGACTGTTTAAAAAAAGTATATATCTTTTTGGATTGCAATGCAAACAGATAAACTCGTCTCTCTTTATTACACAGTAGTTACTCAAATCAAAGTTTATTTTCAATACATGAGTGTAAATATGATTTGAGAGATGTTTGTAAGTTCATGATACAAAAGGCTAAAAAAAGGATTAAAAGAAGATTTATTTCTGTTGTAGGAGTCCAATTATGGAATAATGTTGAAATGGATGTAAGAATGGTGAACTGCTTTTTATTTTCTTAAGGGAATTATTTATAAAACAATTCTTGAGAGTTATAAATGTGATTAAAAACGTATTAATATGGAATATATATGTGGTAGTATATATAAATATATATATATATATATTTTTTTTTCTTCTTTTCTTTATTTAATGTTACTTTTCTGATTTATTTTGATTTTAATTTCGGATAGGAATTTATAAGCATGATTTGCTTCTACCTATACCTTTTCAGTCTTTCTCTTTTGTATATTATATAGGAAAATATTGTATTGTATTTGATTTAATTGACTGAATAAAATACACAAACAAACAAACAAATCGTGTTCTCTGTCCCAAGAATTTGGGACATGAAGTTTTGTAAGGATTAAAACTGATGGTGGAGTTCCCGGTCACTCATGTAAGTTTCACGTCACCGAGCCTCACAGCGGCTGCATTGTTTTTGGGCCGGTGCGCTCCACACGGCCTCCAGAAAAATAAAAGCCCTCTTAAAATATCAGTGCAATTTATTGACTGCCTTTTAAAGTGTTACTTTTAGACAGTTGACACATTGATGCTGTTATTTAGTTGTTGGCAATGTTGTTATTCTCTGCAGATAAACGTGCACACGGGTGGCATCGAATGTGAAGTTAATTAAGTTAAGTCAAAGAAAGGGAGGAAGAAAGAAAGAATACGGAGAGAGAGTGGAATGAAACATATGATATCATATATAAAGGGAGATGACTATGGGAAGCTCTGGGATGTATGACAGACTATGTTTGTCAGTAAGCTAACTTTCTGTATCCTGCAGCAAGCTTGTATCTCTAATTTGACCTTTTTCCTCTCTGCAGACAAATTGTACGTACGGGAAATACAGTGTGCAGATTTTTATTAAGAAATTTTGGCCGGTAATTCCGAGCAGAGTACTTGAATCCTTGGTGAACTCCTTTTTGGTTTTCAAGGGAATTATTTATAAAAAATTCTTGAGAGTTATAAATGTAATTTAAAAAATAATAATATTATGGAAGATGTATGTGGTAGTATATATATATATATATATATATATATATATATATATATATATATATATATATATAATTTGTTTATTTAAAATAAATGTATTTTATATACATTTTCTGATTTATTTTGATTTAAATTTAGGATAGCAATTTATAAGCATTTTTTGCTTCTACCTATATCTTTTCAGTCTCTCTTTTGTATATTATATAGGATGATATTGTATTGTATTGGATATAATAAACTGCATAAAATACACAAACAAACAAAACATCCTGAATGCGGCGGTGATAACACTCTCATGTGTAAAAGTAATCGCCTGCAGGTTCACCTGGATTCAAGTCAGCTTATTTTATAGAGCCCAAAAATCCCAAATAATTCATGTTTTCTCTTAATGCCTGAAAAGCGGACTTCATTGGAGACGCCAGTTTTCTGCAGGACACAAGCAGAGGGTCTGCTTCCTCTATTAAAGAAGGAAGCCCTCGGGAAGACAGGACGACTGAGACTTGACAGAAGTAGGAGCACAACATAAGAACAAAAGTAAGTAAGGACAACGGGTAAAAAGAGAAGAGCAAAGAAATAAAGCGTTACACACAAAGAGCCAAGCAGGGCGTACTCAGAAAGCGCGTCCTCCTGCCGCCAGGTTTGAAGGCCAAACGCTCCGAACCCCAGCTGAACTTTACACAGCCTGAAGAGAGGGAGGAGGGGAAGAGATGGAGAGTGCATAGGAGAGAAGGGAGACACAGAGAGAAAGGTAGAGGTGAAGAGAGAAAACGAGGAAGGCGACAAAAAGACAAAGAAAAACCGGGACGGGACAAAAGTAAGACGGGAGAGGTGGAGAGGAGAAGGAAGGAGAGAGACACAGGTGTAGGAATACAAGAGGAAGTAACAGTCAGTTAGCCATCACACTGGAGAAGAAAGACAAAGATGTGAAGACAAACCGACCGCATGCTATGGGCTGAGTGTCTCTAATGTGGTGGGAGGAGCTTGCGGGGCCTGCTGCAGACTGCGTGCCTACCTGGGGTGGGAGCACACAGGCTGGGCACAGAGAGCGCCGCCTCGCTGGCGTAGGACGAGCACGAGTTGTCGCCGGAGGGAGACGGTTTGAGCGGCTGGAGCAGCGTGCTGCCGCGCGAGTCGGCCGACCCTTCGGGGGCCGGCGGGGGGGCCGGGGGGCCGGGGTACACGGTGGGGACGCTCTGGGCGGATAAAGTGCTGCCTGGAGAAAGGACAAGGCATGGGCGGGAGGGGACAGGGCAGGGGACGACACACCGGGGAGGCCGGAGACACACAGAGGGCGAGAGGACGGGCAAGTGGGGACCAGAGATATCGACTCAGAACCCAACACACACACACACACACACACACACACACACACACACACACACACACACACACACAGAGAGGGAGACGGGGGAGGCCGTCAGAGATGATCACGCTGTGAGGCTGCAGGGGCGTGTACCCAAGCACACACACACACACACACACACACACACACACACACACACACACACACACACACACACACACACACACGCACACACACACACACACACACACACACACACACGTGCACATGCAGAAACAGACACAATGTTCAATGGTTTTTGAGCATTCTGGCTGACGTGTCGGAATAAAGATGAAGACGTGTTGCTGCTCAGAGGTAAATGGACCGTTTAACCAGACGTCAACAAATTACACATTTTCTCACTTTCTTCTGCTGGGATCTGGCTCAAATTATACATTTTGGTTTAATTTAGTCAGGTCTTAGTGAGCTGGGTGTAATCATGCCGACGTTCATCAAGTAATGTTTCCCTTTTCCGTCATGCAACTGAACCCAAAGAGGATGATATCATTGTTTCCGCGGGTTATCGTCATAAACGCGAGATAACAAGTTTAAATGTCGACTATTTTCAGTTGTTTTGTCGACTATTTTCAGTTGTTTATCTGGTGCTGTGAGCGACAAACACCAACTTGTATCCACCGCCATTGTGTTGGGGTGGAGGCAGAACTCTCAAAGATGCACATATCTCAAATCCTGGACAAATAAATCCAAACAGAGAACTTTGGGGGAACCAACACCTTAATAAAAATGTTTTAAACAAGAACCTACCTGGCTGTAAAGGACTCTTGCTGCTGTGCGTGGAGCTGGTTCTGGAGGATTTGGAGGATTTGCTTTTGGTGGGACGTCTCCTCCTGCCAGTCAAGCCTAAAACTGGAGGCAGCACTGCAGCTGGAGGGACCTGCAGCGAGCCCAGAGAGAGGATGGTTGCTTCCCACGTACTTTACGAGATACCGCTTGTCGTGTTGGGACAGACGCAGCCGGGGCGAGTTACCTTTCCCAGCCTGGTGAAGAGACCGTCTATTTCCTCTTTCTGACGGGAGTGCAGGGCCTGAATCTCACGCATGTGCCTGGTTGTAGAAAGAGACGGAGACAAATATGTACACTACCGTTCAAAAGTTTGGGGTCACTTAGAAATGCTCTCTATACATTATTAACGTGGTACATGACTATTCTAGGTTGAAACACATGTTTTAAATTAAATTAAAAATTTTTTTTTTTGAATTTTAGAAAACCCTTTTGTTATGTTAGCTCAGCTGAAAACAGTTATGCTGGTCAGAGAAGCTTTTCAACCGGCCTTCGTTTTGAGCTTGAAGTCTGAAGAACACAATTCATATTTAAAATAAAAATCATTATTTCTAACCTTGTCAATGTATTGACTATATTTTCTATTAATTTTGCAATTCATTGGATAAATAAAAGTGAGTTTCCATGGAAAACACGAAATTGTCTTGTTGGGTGACCCCAAACTTTTGAACGGTAGTGTATGAGGAATAAAATATTGACGGGCGAAAGAAAGAGACAATGGGAGCGAGGAGAGAGTGGGAGGGCCACATGTTCAAGGATGAATGTGCCTTTTCAAAGAAAAGAGGAAGGAGCACTATAAAGAAGTGATGAAGGAAAGTGGGTGATTAACCTCATTCTTGAGGGTGAGGAAAGAGGAAGAGGAGAAAAGAGAAGCAGAGCATTTTCTATTTTGGGGGGGGGGGGGGGGAATAAATAGAAGAAAAAATAAAGAAACAATCTAGTTCATTTTAGTTCATGAAGAGGTGATGGAGGCTGAAAGAGGAGTTGATAGAATAACAGATGTTTACCTTCGCGTTGAAGATGCAGAAGGTAATGTTTTGATTGCCGTGTATTTATTAATTAATTTATTTGTATGTGTGTTATTTGCATTAGTCAAAAAGCGTTAAACCGAATCGCATGAAATTTGGTGGGATGATTGATTATTATCCGGGGACCATTTGATTCGATTTTGGGATTGATCGGGTGAAAGGTCAAGGTCAAGAAAATCTTCTTTTTACTGTCAATTTATATCCAATTGGCATGCAACTAATGCCAAAATGTTCATAATTCAATGCCAAATATTGTGATATGCGAAGGTATGCGCTTTACCGAGTGCCCGTTCTAGCTTGATATGTTTTGGAAGAGAGGATGGAAGGACTTACTTTTCTCGGAGGTGGCTGACTTCCAGTTTGAAGTCGTCGTCCTCAAACTCGGAGTCGTTGTCGCTGCTCATGTAGGAGTTGTTGAAGGAGTTGTTGTTCAGGCTGGGCAGCGAGGCTTTATGAGCCGAGTCCGGACTCAAAAACTGCCCCGAGTTACTGGGCCCGTTGGCAGCCTGGGCAGCGGGTGGAGGAGTCCGCCTGGACACGAGCATCTGCTCCTGGGCACGGGTCACTGAGAATCTACCAACACAGGCTTCTGGGTTGGTGGTAACCTGAAATGAAGGAACATGCATAGACAATGAAATGATGAATGAACGGTTTATACATGTAGTAAATTAAACCCGATCCTCTACAAGATTAAAAACAGGAAATGCCCCACACCCTCCATGACAATGTCAAGGGATTTGTCAAAATATGTAAACCAGTCTTAGACGTGGTGGACCCCTCCGGGGGTTGACTTTGTTGTGGCAGATTAAAAACATTGGTACTGATGCTGACTTGATTTGATGATGTAACTTTAAATATGTACTTGTACTGGGGATGTGCGAATGTGTAAAGTGCTGTGGTTTGTCTAATTCTTTTGAATCCATTATCTATTCATTTTTGTGTCTGTTTTTTGTTGTTTTCTACCCTTTTATTTCTCTTTTCACTTTGTGTTCAAGTCTCTACATCTTCCGCCGGAAACTGAAAACGCATCTTTTCCGACTATATCTGGATTAAAACACAGATTTGCACTTTAGTAGCACTTGAATGGCTCTTATTATGGTACTTTTGTAGTTTGACTATGTTGAGGAAATTTTACTTTCTGTATTCTTGTTGTTCTTAGTTTGGACTCTAGGTTGAAATGCACTTATTGTAAGTCGCTTTGGATAAAAGCGTCTGCTAAATGACATGTGATGTAATGTAATGTGTTGTATCCTCAATGTCCTGTTTTGCTAATTTGTAAAATCAAAATAAATATATATAAAAAAAAAAGAAAAAGGAAATACCTGGAAGCGTCCAATGGTAGTGGTGGGCTTAGGAGAGGGGCAGGGGGAGGAGGTGGGGGAGGGGTGGTATAACCCTCCCAGAGTCCGTTGGGGGAGTCCGTCCACGACATCTCCTCCTTTTCCTCCTCCCCTTCTCAGAGGAGACGAGGAATCCTTGTGCAGTGTATTCTCCGGGCTGGAGAGATTGGAGGAGGACGACGAGGAGGAAGAAGGCGAGGAGGAGGAGGAGGTGGAGGAAGATTCAGTGCACGCTGGTCGTTGGACAGGAGCAGCTTCAGCAGCCAATGAAACCTAAACCAGTGGCAGGAGAAAAATCGTTAAATTCATGCAACTTGAAATTATTATTTTTTGGAATAAATCTCTAAAAACATGGATTATTGAAGAGGAAATGCGTAGATATTCATCACTGGTCTGTTGTGTAGGGAACCCGTACCTGAAATCTTCCCAGTTTGATTCCACCTGCAGGATGAGGAGGACCAGAAGACAACCCCGTCGCTTCATCCAGATAGAAGGGAACTTAAAGACAGGTGGTACAAATATTAGAAGGGCAGATAAAAAGCAGATATGGAGCCGGACATGTAAGGATTATTAGATGTATACACGTACTCGGTTGTCCCGCTGAAGGTACGCCACCGTGAGACGTCTGGGGACAGGATGGAGAGAGAAGGAGGCGGGTTAGTACTGAGCAGTACTAACAATATCCAAATGTGCGTGAGTGTGTGTGTGTGAGTGTGTGTGTGTGTGTTTTTACCTGTGTGTGTGTGCTGACAGGAAGAGCCTCTGGGCTCAGTGCTCTCCTCAACTGAGCGTCCAGGTCCTCCAGAGGCTGCTGGGACTGGAAGAAGACAGATACACATTTAGACACGCAGACACACACACACGCAGACACACACACACACGTGCATTTTAACTGCAGTTAAAAAATGTATCATTCAAATCCCTCGTGTGCTTCAACTGCAGGAGGATTATCTGAATCAGGACATGTCCGGTCCACGACAGTTATGTAGGGGATGAGAAGTGAATGTCGGTAACTTGGCAGTTCGGATATTTCTTAAAAAGAACTACGAGTCATATCTCACTTTTCAGCGGTTGCATCGGAGGGACTATTTTTTTGCAACATACTGGAAACTAGAGTCAGTTCAATGTCTCCTCTGCCTCGACGTTCCCGGTCCTCGGCGTGTCCCCTTTATCTCTCTCGGTCTAATTGAGTTTCCATGTCTCATTTCATTTCTCTCTCTCAACCGGCCTTCCTCCCATCGTACTTTCTTGTATCGTCTATCATTGGTATTCATTTAAAAGTAAAAGCATGAGGATTTCTATGCAGTTTAATGTATTTATTGAACACTGCAGAGTTCTCCTGTTGTTTATTCTCATGTCTTCTTAGTTGTAAAAGTAAAATTGATGATGCAGATGAAACACAATGTCTGAGGTCTGAGGTTCACAAGCTTTTAACATATTCAAAATGCACTTTGAATCACTATGCATTATAACTGTAGTCATAAGCATCCCGGGCTTCTTTGCATGGCAGAACACTAAGAATGAGCAAAAAGAAAACACCTGTATTAGAGAAGGTCCAGGGAAGGATGGCGGGAGTTCTGAGGAAGGAGAACTGGCCTAATCCCAGAGAAGGAGAGTCGATGAAAAGACGGAGTGGGAGAAAGGAGAGAGAAAAGATTTGAAGAGGAGGTTTGAGAATGTTAAAAGAAATGTGCATGCCAGATGAACTGTGAGGAAAGGGAGTAGAAACAACGTGCAACACCTAGAATTTATAAAGATGAAATAACCTTTAAAAGTGTAGTACTGTACATTACCTGTGTAGGTTCTCTACAGACCACTGGTCTGATAGATGACCCCATAATGAATTAACTAATACAATGACTAGTGGCTTTAAATATATCACATTTACTAGTATTGCTATCGGAGGATAAACTGTCTCACTCACCACGGTCCTGGATAAAGAGGGTTTGGATGGAGTGGTCTGGCCAAAGGAAGAAGCAGGGATGACTGTAGAAACTGAAATGATAAAGTCAACCGGCAGCATTATTAAAACACATGGGAACTACAACGGGCACTCGGTAGAGCGCATACCGTCACATATCACAAGGTTGGTATGCATTCAATTATGAACATTTTGGCATTAGTTGCATGATAATTGGATATAAATTGACCGTGCTATGGTAAAAAGAAGATGTTGACCTTGACCTTTGACCCGATTGATCCCAAAATCTAATAAAATGGTCCCCAGATAATAACCAATCATCCCACCAAATATCATGTGATTCGGTTTAATACTTTTTGACTTATGCGAGTAACACGCATACAAATAAATAAATAAATACATGCTTTGTTTGTTGGACACAGCAGGGGCACAGCTGGATCTCTGTAGGATCAAAGACGGCGGTCCCTGCTGTCCTCAGTGAAATATTAATAACAGAGGACAAGAATAAGAGCTGCTGCAGAATGTCCTCAAAAACACCCATGTGGCCTAAAGCAAATGTGATTATTTATTCCACATCAGCACTATTCTGTTGAGTACTCCCAGAGGTGGAAAGTACATTTTCTCACCAAGTACTTTCATTTTACTTTAGTATTTTCATTTTATGATACTTCTTACTTCTACACCAATTCAGAGAGAACTTGTACTTGTTACTGCACTATAATAATGTAATAGCTTTTGTTACACTGCTTAGATTAATGTTACAAAATACATTCAACAAATGCATTATAATGGATTATATTTTACTTGTATACATCTATATCTTTCATCCCTGTTTTTTATATTTTATATTTTATTCTTGTGTGTTTAGTTTATTGGTACTGCTACTGTGACAATTTTTTTTCCCTTGGGGATTAATAAAGTATCTATCTATCTATCTATCTATCTATCTATCTATCTATCTATCTATCTATCTATTTTCAATGTGAAGGTAACTAACACTACACATGAACATTTACATCCACATACCATTGGGTGCAGCGGTGGAGAGAGGCGTGTCAAGGCCCTGGGTGGGAAGAGGAGGCCCCAGTGACAGGCTGGAGGGGGTCTGAGGAGGGTTGGCTGGCTGACTGGAGCCAGGCGTGGTGACGGAGGTGGAGGTGGAGGTGGAGCAGGGGCCCTTTGGGGACGAGGTACCCGCCACATGGGCTCCAGAGGCAGGGTCCGCCGCGGAGACGTCCCCCTGGCTGGACGGCACCCCTCCGCCCAGATCCATGAAGAGGGACCGCAGCTTCTTCTCCAGAGCTTGGATGTCGTCCGGTTTGCCCTGCGACTCGGCGAAGGCCTCGCACCTGAGAGACACGCCAAGGGATGCTTTGAAAATCTGCTGGATGAATGAAATACGCCCCGAAAGAACAGAAACGGTCTAGTAAGGCTGGCAGAATCAATAACACTTCTTAAAACCCACTTTTATAGAACTGCTTTTAAGTGATGTCGTCCTTTTAAGTTTTTATTTTAATTGCCTATTTGTTTGGTTTTAGTTGTATTCAATGCTTTTATGGTATGGTCTTTTTTGTTTGCCGCCATTTAAGTTGTGTTTATGCTTTGTTTATCTGTAGAGCACTTTGTAAACCTTGTTTTTTTTAAGTGCTGTATAAATAAAAATAAATATATAATATATAATAAATAAATCAAAATAAAGTTATTATTATAGTTTTGGAAGAATACAACATGCTAGTGGGACAAAATCAACTGTACACAGGGTTCGTACACATGTTGACCAGTGGAATTCCAGGACTTTTCCATGACTTTAAACCAAATTTCCATGACCAAACTGAAATCTCGGTGTGTACATGAAAACTTTTTGAAAATGTAGTATTCAAACAATGAGAATTACAAAACATACAATATACCTTAAATGAAACATGAGAGACAATAGTTTGATTAAAATAATAAACATTACTATACATGTTTATTCTTAGAAACACTTATATAAATGTTTATTCTTTTAATTAAACTATTATCCTTTATGTGCAAATCTGTTTGGACTTGGCCTCTGCCAGATTATAATTTGAGTCTTCCTTTCAAAAAAATATGAATTATTTTAAACTCGATGTAAATGAACGTGTGAATATAACACATTTCCATGACTTTTCCAAAACTTTTATGATTTTAGTTTTTTCCATGACTTTTCCAGGCCTGGAAATGACCATTTTAAAATTCCATGACCGTACGAACCCTGTGTACAATAACCACGATAACTTGAACTGGAAAAGTTACGATTTAAAACAGAAACCGTCTGTTCAGAGAATAAGGAAAGAAGTGGACGCAAAGCAAAGCTATTCATGACCGCCTCAGTTTTTGATACTCAGTTGGCACCAGAAAAGCAGTCAGGTGTCAAGTCTGAATAAGTAAATAAAGTAAGGAGACCGAATAGAGACATGTTGTCCATCTCTTACCGGGCGTCGCACTCCCCACAGTGCGTGTGCGCCTGCCCAGGTAGGGCCGCCGTCTGCGGCTGGGAGTGGACCGCGGTCGGCTGGACCGACGGAGCGCCGGTGGTCCCCGGCTGAAGCCCCGCAGTGGAGGAGGAGGGGGGAGTGTGGAGGGGGTGGGAGGCGGCAGAGGGAGCGAGCTGGGGGCTGGGCGGGATGGCGGTGGTGGGGGTGATGGAGGAGGAGAAGAAGAAGGCCGGAGTGGAGGAGGCGGTGGGAGAGACTGAAGGATGGTCGGAGGAGACTTCACTGGGTGGAAGAGTGGAGGAGGGAGGAGAGGAGACAGGAGGAAGAGGAGGAGGGCAGGTGAGCGTCGTTGGGGTCATGCCGGCAGGTGGTAAGGTGGAGGGCGCTGACGGAGCAGCTTGAGACTGAGGCTGGGGGAACAGCTGGGGCTGGGGCTGGGACACGGCCTGTACTGGTAATACCTGTGACTGAGTTACCACAGTAGGAGGAGGGGAGGAGGAACAAGTGGGGCGGGGACAGACAGCGGGCATAGAGGAGGAGGTGGAGGAGCAGGACGGGGGAGGAAGAGAGGCATCTGAGGCCGGCTCCGGTCCCGGGTTCATAGTAGAAGAGGCAAGTCCAGCCGTAGCCTCCACAGCAGGAGGGACTACGTTGGCCTTTAAAGGGACAGAACCGGCTGCAGGCTGCAGGAGAGGGTGGGTGGAGTGGATTGAAGCCGGGGCGGTACTGGGCCCGGCGTCAAACTGGTTTTGCCTGAGCTCAGAGAAGGCCTGTTGTAAGCTGACCGCTCCAGCAGACTGGGACAACCCGGTCCCTTGGGATGGAGTCTGGGATGGAGCCGCAGATGGAGGAACTGGGAAAAAAAGAAAAAGTCTGCCGGGTTCACTTTAAGATCTTTGACAACATCTTTGACTGTCTATATATATTTTTTTTTATTTAATTTTACATTGCTGTATTTACATATATGTTGTATATATATATATATATTAAAAAAATATATATATTTATATATAAAAAAAATATATATATATATACATAGATTTTATTTTATTTTGTATTTTATGCACAGTCACTTTCTTTCTTTCTTATATTTATATTTTATTGTGTTTAGTTTATTGGTGCTACTGTGTCAACAAATTTCCCCTTGGGGATTAATAAAGTATATTTCTATTCTATTCTATTCTAAAAATCCATACTTGCACATTTTTATTGTTTGTTTTCATTGACTTGGACATTAAAATCGTGTGTACCTTCCCACACAGATCATGTTATATACATGTTATAACAGGCTCAGAAGTTAAAGGGTAACTTCTCTCCAACTTATTTCTCATTTTACACACACACCTGTATCAGCAGAAGGTGCATGGGCAGGTGACGGAGGTGGGGGCAGCGTTTGTTCCTTCAGCCTGGCTTCCGGCACTGGGCTGACGATGAACCTCCGGCCTGCTGAATGGACCACTTGTGCCGTTGCACTGGGAGTGATGTCTGGGGGAGGAGAGGGTCCAGACAGAGCATTGTTAACGGTTCATCTCCGAGAGAACAACATGCAAACGTCTATTCTACTGTTAACAGGGTTCTTACACATGTTGACCGATGGATTTCCATGACTTTTCCATGACTTTTCCATGACTTTAAACCAAATTCCCATGACCAAACTGAAATCTCGATTTATACATGAAAAAGTAAGAATATTTAGTATTTAAACAATGTGAATTCCAAAGCATACCTTTAATGAAACAAATGAATAAGAGACAGTATTTTATTTAAAGAATAAACATTTTCTTCCCGAGCTATGGCCATCAAACTTTCCAGTTACGGTGCGTTCACTTGCAACGCGGGAAAAAAAGAAAATTACGCCGCCAGTATGAGAGCGTACGCCGGCTTATATTTTGAGTCTTTCTTTCTAAAGCGTATTCATTATTTCTAACTCGGTGAATAGAACACATTTCCATGACTTTTCCAACCTTTTATGATTGAAGTTTTTTCCATGACTTTTCCAGGCCTGAAAATGACCATTTTAAAATTCCTTGACTTTTCCAGGTTTTCCATGACCTTAAGAACCCTGTGTTAACCTGCTAAATAAGCAACGGGAAGCTTCGGGGATACAACATAGAAGCTTTAAAGGGAACATTTGGGAAATATCAGTGTGGACATGCACTCAAAGTGCTGCATGTTGTTATTCGAGGGCATTTCACTCTGTTGGTTTTACCTGGCATGGGGACCGATATAGCGGGAATCTGCTGCGCCAAATCCCCCGCCATCTGTGGAGCAACATCATGAAATAAACAATGAAATATAGATGGTGTACAATATATAATGGTATACTGTACATTGTATATTAGCGCCAACTTTAGTATTGTGTCCATCGAGAACACAGAATTAAGAGCGTTGTATTTACCTGGCTGTTGGAGTCTCTCTCCAGACCCATCTCATCGGCGTTCTCTATCACCTCTCGGACCTGCTCAATGAACGACTCCCTCTCACTCTCCAGGATGAACTCGCTCTGGACCTGATGTGAAAAAGATACATGTGTGGATGTGTGTTTGTAATATGTCACGGAAACAAAGCTGGCTTGTGCTTCCTTTGCCTTTTTTATTTTTTATTTTCCACAAACAGATTATTCCTTGACATTGAAACCCTTTTTATGTGAGCGCAGCTGAAAACAGTTATGCTGGTGAGAGAGGCTCTAAAACTGGCCTTCCTTTGAGCGACAAGTCTGAAGAACAACATTAATATTTACAATGAAAATCATTATTTCTAACCTCGTCAATGTCTTGACTATATTTTGTATTAATCTTGTTTTCATTTAATAAATAAAAGTGTGAGTTTTAATGGACGACACAACATTGTCTGGATGACCCCAAACTTTTGAACGGTAGTGTATGTACTTCCGTGGTTTTTGGTGATAGTAGATAGCACGCATACTGGCATGAAGCATATTCCAGCCTTTAACAGAGTTATTAAGGTGTTAATACAGTTGCAGAGAGCATGAAGGACTGTGTGTACCATGATCTGGGCGATCTCTTCAGGGTTGTCTCCATCCAGATCAAATCGGAAAGTCACCATCTTCCTGTTATGGGTCTCCAGCTGACACTCTGCTACCCTGTCTCCTCGGTTGGAGATCTACACACATACGTAAAGAAGAAAAAATATAATCACAATGAAGTATCTATAATAGATGACGTATGTTAAAACTCTGAACTTTGTAACAACCAATATGAAAACAACAGTGGTGCACAGAATCGCGTTTATTTCTTCATTTGAATTGAATTCTTAGGGTGTGCAATTACATTGAGGACATTGAGTTTGGCCTTTGAGGTTTTCTCGTGGCGCGATCGGCTTCGCACGGATCGCCTCTGATGCCGCTTGGCGGAGCGCCCTTCATGGCGACCCTCGTTGCCGTCGCTCAGACCGGAAGTCTCCGAGTGGCCACTGGGGGGCAGAGGAGAGACAGAGGTCACACGTAAAACCAGAATAAGAGGTGAATAGTAAGAGACGGCAACACGAAGATTACACGCGGAACAAATATATATATTTGAGCTGTTCGGGCATTGTGTTTGCTTGTTGAAGCACTTATTAATTAATAATTATAATAATAATAATGCATTTTATTTTTATCACACTCTTCCTTCAAAGAATCTTAACACAGTGAAAAAACTAATAAAAACGATTAAAACATAGTTAAAGCAACCCATCAAAATAAATTTAAAAAAGAAGAATGTAATAGCTGACAATAAATTAACTCAAGGTACAAAAAATGCCTTCCTGAATAAAAAGGTCTTAAAGGAGTTCAGTAATTACCTCTCGATAGATGAGAGAACTTGAGGTGGCTGTAGTTGGGACTGCGACAGCTCTGAAGACTGAGAGGCCGACTGAAACACACGGGGGAACGTGAAGATGCACGTACACACACATTCAAGATGAACGCCGTCAACACAAACACCAGGGACACTCGGGGAAAGGAAATGGAGCAGGAAGGCATGAAATACAAGCAAAGTGTGACAAAAAGAGGAAACTATCTAGATAGTAAGAAGTGGGTTCATGATTTTAGAGTACGATTATATTGAGCAGTTGTGAAACAACAACAACAACAACAACAACTAAAATTAGAACATGGAGCACAAGTAAAAAGCAAGAACTGCCCAAAAGAACATAAACAGGATTGTATTGCGTACATCATCTCCAATTGAACATGCAGCCCTGCTTCATAATTGATAAACATCTTTAAATGATGAATTAGATATTAAAAAGAGATGGTAAAAGTTAGAGTAGAGTTCAAGTCTTGGACCAAGCAGAAGTCCGCAGACGGTACAACGTGGCTGTAGGAGACATGACTTATTTCTAGACCAATTAAAACACTCGCTGACGTCACACCGACTACCGGTAAGAGTTTCTACGAAATCCATTCGACAAACAGTCAAGCTATTAAATGTATAAAATCAGAATATGTCAGTGCATCTCAAATGAGACGACAATTAAAAGCCAATATTAATAATAAACACTAACAAGCTGATGTACTGTAAATGCAGTACTATTGCAAGATACACAACTCCAACTGAACACAGTTGTCCAGGTCACATGTAAAGAGGAAACACTTTAAGGGCCACTCCTGTTTCTTTTCACCACATTATAATCACGGCGTGCTAATTAAATTTTTTAAATAATTAAAATTAACATATTTGAGTACATAAATGTTAAAATGCTGCTCACTACTAGTTGCCTCTGGGTCTTACTGCTGGTCCCTGTCCGTGAAACAGCACCCACCTATCCCATAATATATAGCTGTCCAATACCATCTCATGTACACCTAACCACCTCTCATATCACTCATAGTTACGTTGCTTCAGCTTGTTTAGCGTGTTAAATCATTCCATCTTTATTTATAATAAGATTGTGGACAGCTGTGATGTTTATATCTATATTTTTTAATTGCTTCGTGAATCTGACTTCCAAACTAACAGATGTATGGATATGGATAAGAACATAACATGTGCGTGCATCCTATACAGCATGCAGTCCATCCTCTCTTTCAGATGTGCATCATGGAGAAGTACAATCGATGTTAAAATTCCCAATAATCCTAAATCCAGCATTCACGCGTCGGGTCTAACCGTCTCTAAGCAGTACCTGGGGCGGGGCTTCCATGGGAGTGTCAGGCGGGGCGGTGACTACACTGATGATCGGCACCACCGTGGCCAACGGCACAAGTATGGGCACAGGAGGAGGAGGAGGAGGAGGAGGAGGAGGAGGAGGAGGAGGAGGAGGAGGAGGAGGAGGAGGAGGAGAGGAAACAATAGTAGGCACCACCCCAACAGGGAGTGGCAGAGGAGAGGGGCGGGAGGCCACGACCGCTGTCGGCATGGCAACGGGGAGGGACGGGGAGGGCACCAAGGAAACGGAAGATGGAGTTAAGCTGGGCTGAGAAGAGGAGGAAGGGCCAGAAGGAGGAAGAGGAGGAGGAGGAGGAGGCAGAAAGAGAAAAGAAGGTAGATAAGGCAGAGGACGGGTACGATGAAAAAAGGAGCAATGTCAAAGGGAGGAGGAGGAAAGAGCAAAGAGCCATCTATAGTTCACTGGGCGTCGAGCCCATTAGTGACAGCATCTCAAATTCAACAACAAACAGAGTGTGTCACACACACACGACTCTGAAGAGCATGCAACAGGCGCGGTGCATTGCACAACGACAGTATGTGTACAATGCAGATAGGCGACACTGAATACCAGATGAAAACACACACACACACACAGGTAAAAGTAACCGACCTGCACATCGTCACACAGGACAACGTGAGTTACAGCTGCTGGAGGTCGACACCGAGTTGAAAGGCATCGAGAGTGTCCTTGATGTTTAAATGCCAAATTATTTCTTTCCTCATCAAACACCTGCCAGGTGTGAACCCTGCATCGTTTACATCCGTTTACGACTCGTCATCCTGCAGCATCAGGACTCTTGGGGGGGGTTTGTTTCACACCTCAGTTCTCTTGGACCAATATCCACCTTTTCCTGTTTATCAGATCTAATTCTGGAAATGACGCATCTTCATTTGCTAAAAATGTGTTCATGTATTTGCCATCCGTGTTTTAATGGGATAGTTCGAAGGAGCATTACATCTCGGGGTAACTAATAACGATGGGAATCACCGACCACATCACACACTGTCACCTACAGACACATCACAGACACTCACATACGTTCTGGTACCTGAACTAGAGCTAGACGAGCAGCTTGGTACAGGAAATAAAGATGCTCTATACTGGGAGATGGGCTGAGGTCAAAAAACTGAACGCACACACACAATCAAAGATACAATCACACAAACACGATGTGCACAGACAAGTAGACGTGTATGAACACACACACACACACGCGGACAAACCCGGTGGTGAGTGTAGACAGCAGGCCAGAGAGTGAAAAGAAAAATAGAAGAAACAATCTGAGTCGTCTCAGAAGAAAGAAGCAAAACGACGAGCAACACGTGCGATAATACGACGTCGGCCAAGAATGATTCAATATGTGTGAATGTGAACGTCCCATGTGTGTCTCTGGGTGTTTAAATAATCAATTAAATCCTACACCCGTCTGCAAAGAGCCATTAGGAATGTGTTGATGGAGTTTTGTGTTACATGTATGGTATATTTTATTTGTTTTATATATTTCATGAGTGCTGCTTTACGTACCTGGGAAGACGCCTGTGGCAGCGATGTGTGTGTGGGGCTCTGAACTGATGTGATGCTGTGATTGGATGAAACAACCTGGAGGGAGAGTGGAAAAGAGGGAAAGACAGAGTAGTGGAGGAAAGAGGAGAGGGAGAATTAGTCCATGTGAAGATAAATATACAGGGACGCCAGTAACTTTTTATGCTTTAATACTTTGTAGAACTCGTGCAGTTCCCATTCTTGTCCTGCTTATTATAACCTGGATAGACTATAATTGTATTATATTATAATTTATAATTATATATTATACCTGGATAAACTATCAGAGATGAGAAAACAAAAATAGTTGAAAATAGTTACAACCCTGTGTCGTGAATTTCTTAATTGGTTGTCATCTAATATTAAAATAAAATAACTTTTTAACATGGTAAATGTAATTAAAGGGTAATGGATGTGTTGCCAGTGCAAATAATAATAATAATAATAATAATAATAATAATAATAATAATAATAATAATAATAATAATAATAATAATAATAATAATTCGGACTTCTATAGTGCTTTTCTGCTTACCCAAATAAGGACATTTCACTCATTCCATCTTTTTTTTGATAAAAAAAAACATTTGATCTTTGATTTACATCCAATGTCATGCTCAATCAAATCAGTTCAGGGCTGCGATTAGTTCACCACAGGGGGCGCTGTGGGCAAACAGATCCTCAGTGGTACCTTGAAGCAAAGGCAACACACAAGGTATTGCTGGACACGCACATAAGATAGAGGGGGCTATTTTAGTTTTTCATCTTAAGGGGATGTGGTATTCAAATTGATAGAAAAATGATGAAATGAGTGAAGACTGGATGTCTAAAAAGTGACTGTTCCTCGTTTTCTTACCTGTTGGAGGTTCCCAGGGGGAGCCGAGTGGGTGGTCAGGGGGAGCAGAGGTGGTCCCATCGTGGACTGGGGGGTGGGAGTTTGAGCCTGTAGCTGTGGAAAAGATTCAGAGAAAGAGACAGAAGGGTGGACACAGAGGACGAGATGTCGGAGGACATAAAAGGTCGGAGGACAGGGGCGGGAAATCAAGAGAAATTAGCAATAAGGGAAAAGAAAAAACAAGAAGAGAAAAAGTCAGAGCTCGTTCGCAGTTCGTCAAGCATACACTGTACATTAGTGCAAACACAAGGTACTTCTGCAGCTCTCTGGGGATCGGCTTTTAGTCTACATGTTCTTCTTGTGTATGCACACATGCACACGGACGGCACCATCTATACGGACATGGATAGAAGCACACCGATACCAACTGTGGGCACAGTTCGTAGCGTAGCATGTACAACGGTACAGGCGCGGCACTGGGGTTAGGCAGCGGGTAAGTACAGGGATCGGTTTGTACATGCGGGTCCACTCCTTAGTGATTGGTAGTGATAGAAGTCAAAGAAGCATTAAGTAGAAACTGGACTACAGACACCAAGTCCTTCGAACAACGCGCCGATGTTTTCCCTAAAGACCCCGACATCTTTTGTTCTGTCGAGTCCTGATCGGGGTTAACAACTCGGCCGGTTCCTGGTGATGTTACAGGAAAAGCAAAAGCTCAAAACTGCATGTTTAGTTGCCACTTTGCCTGATACAATATTTTGTATAATTATTTTTCAGAAATTTAACTCAAATTCTATCGTGACTTTAGGTTGTTGAGATTTCACCACCTTTGTTTTGCGCTAAATAACTCTTTCAGAGATTTTCAAAAGAATCCTTAAAGAAAGTCTGATTGGTTTGAAATTTTCTTTCTATTTTCTTGAACTGGAATTATTGATTTTTTAACCTGATATATATATTCCTAGTGAGCTAGGAAACAGCTCCATACGCCCTTCCTGAGTCCTTGATATAACCTGCAGCACTACAGGATCCAGGACCCCATCAGACACACTCTGCTCACCTTGTGTGAACATCATGAGAAGTCACGGAGAGGCAATAAAGAACGTCACAACCAAAAGACACAGCCTAAATACAATATATGTAAAAACTTTCAGATAGATGAAAGATAAGGACGTGAAAAGAAGAAAACAGAAGTAGTGACGTAAACACTGGAGTAATTCGAAGAAAAGGCCAGCGATCATACCGATGGTCCAAAGTAAAAAAATGAAGAAAGTAAAGGTGGTACTGATGATATCAGCTTTCTAAGGGTTTAATGAATTTGAACTGTGACCTTTGAACCTTGTGTAGGAAGTTGATTTCCAGTGCGGGTCGGAAATAACAAAATAATACGCGATAATAAAGAACTGACTGAAAGCCAAGATCTTTAGCAAGTACAACACAAAACATCATTAAAATACATAAATAAAAAGGCTATCTGCATGGAAAGGTTTGTCGAAGCCCCCTTATATTTTGTTGTATGTTTCTGAGTGTTTGTTCATACAAATCAACAAAGTCTCAAAGCTTTATCAAAGCACTTAGATTATTTAGAATAAATAGATATTTTTAAATTTAAATTTATATGCAATTTTCACCATTTGAGGCTCAAACAGACTTTGGATTTGTACGAGTAAAAATGAGTACAATAAGTATACCATACATAAAGTATACCGCCACAAACACACATTTCTCATATACATTTGTATATGAACATACAGACAACACGTTACTTACTGATATTTACAAATAAATCAAATGCACAACATGAACACAGGAGGGGGCTCAGACCGCTGATGAAGCTGCACAACAGAGACGGCCTCAAAGACTACCTTCTGAACCTCGCTTGTAAAGGAATTAGTACTCAACATCGAGTATTATGTTTCTGGTTTTGGTTAAACCCAGATGCACTCTGGGTCGTGCACTCATCTCTTGATAATTTACTATAAACTATAAAAGTTAGCAAACTTTGTCCCACTGGGAGCGAATCTGAAGGCAGATCATGAGAACCTCACTGTTGTGATACGACTGGAGAAGAATACGATCACAAAAAAAGCCGAATGGGGCTCCTGGGTTGGTAGGGTAAAAAAATAAAAAGCAGGGATTTGTATAAGAGGGTCAAATTACTATCATAAATTAGTTCAGCTGCTTTTCATAGAAAGATTCACATTAATTGATGGATAACACAATTTTTTAGATCCATTCCAAACAATATGGCTTTGATGTCTTATAGTTACCTCATGGGCAAAAGATCAGAAACAAATTGGTCCGTGGGAATATACAAAATTGTGAGTTGTTGACTATTTGCAGTCAAACAACAAAGAAAGATCATCCAATTTCAAAATAAGACGATTAAAAGTTATCAACAGCTAGTTGTGGAACTTTGCCAAAAAAAGCAACTTGTTTCATTTACTTGCGACTAGTAATTGACCCAGAGGTGTAGGGGTGATCTTAAGGTCTAGACTTAGTACCAGGGTGGGGTTAGCGCCCTGCATGGCCAGCAGGGACTCATGGTATGTCATATCGGGTTGGGCCGGTAAAACCCCTCCATGCCGAGCCCAGGCGTTCTGGATCAGAGACTCCAGCTGGTTGGACGCCGCCCCCCCGGGCTCGGCGGAGGGCGTGGCGGGGAGGAAGCTCTGCATGGACGGCGGATGTCCCTGGGAATCGACGGGGAACACTCCTCCGCACGCATCGTAGAGCGCCGCGGGGGACGAGTGAGGGATGAACTGAGCGGCGGAGGAGTCGAAGGCGGGCAGGAGAGGAGGCGGAGGCGGCGACTGGAACTCCCCGGCGTCGGAGGAGGTCACCGAGTCGCTGGAGCGCTCTGGGCTTCGGTCTCTCGCGGCTAAACCGATGTGGTGGAGGAGGAGACTTCCTGGGGGCAGGGGGAGCTCGGGACTGGCGTACGCGTACAGCTCCTCCGTCACCGGCTGGAGGCGGCTGTACGTGCCCGAGCCGCCTGATCCGGTTCCGGCGTTGTCCTCTAGAGGGAGGTCCATGGAGCTCCTCCTGGCCCGGTACAGTCTGGACGCGAGGAGGCTCGGGTCTCCGGCGGCGGCGGCGGCGGCAGCGGCGGCGGCCGCGAGGTGGAACTCAAAAACGCTTCCGGTCGGCGGAGGCGTGGCCTCGGACATCACCGGAGGGGCGGAAATCGGGAAGGCCGGCGAGGAGGCGTGCTGCGGCGGGAGATAGCATCCGTCGGTGGGCGCACTCAGCAGCGGCGGGATGGGGCTGTGTGCGCTCATCCTTTGCATGAGGTGTTGGTGCAAGAACCCCGCCTGAGGGGGAGGAACAGGATCAAAGCCAAATCCGGCGGCCGCCGCTGCCGCCTGCCTCTGCTGGTGGAAGCTCAAGTGGCCCAGCTGGTGCGCGGTCATCGGGTATCCTCCGTACGCCATGGCTTCGTAATGGTCCAATAAGGCGGCTTGATTGAGACTCAATCTCCTCACCGCCTCCGCGTGCTCCGCCCTCATGTCCTTATAGCCGTATAGGCTCGGGTCGGATTGCCCCTGGAGGTGCAGCGGCTCGCCGACGCCGAGTCTCTGAGCGGCGGCTGCGAAACCGGGATTCACCATGAAGACGGAGGGCGCCTCGACCCCCTCCATCCCAGAGAAGGGGTGCAGGCTGCTCCCGTAGCGAGGGTAGGCGGGCTGGAAGTGTCGGGTGTGCGCCTCGAGAATGGACGTGCTCTTGCGTCTCTGGGTGTTGTAGGCCTTCGGAGGCCCGGCGGGAGGAGGCGAGAAGGAAATGGGACGCTCGGGAATGGAGGGGAAGAAAATAGTCGAGGGGTCTGGGAGAGTTTGGAGAGGGATGCTCCCTCCTCCTCCTCCTCCTCCTCCTCCTCCTCCTCCTCCTCCTCCTCCTCCTCCTCCTCCTGTGCTTCCTCCTCCACTGTAGGGGTGTGGCATTGAATGCTGCTGCGACAATGAGATACAATGGATTCAAGAATGAGATTGAGAGAATGAGAGAGAGAGACAACCACAGCAAAGGCCCACGTGAAATGGAGAAAATAGTAAAGAGCTTCATTTTAAAGTCAGAGGGACATTTAGTCTCTCTCCACATCAGAAACAAAAGATGTGGTTGAAACAGGACAGAACATAACAAACAGCTGGGAAAAGGGAGTGATGAGATCAAATAAAGAGGAAATGTTAAGACACAAAGCTGCAGGAGGACAGACACACGGTCCAAAGGACAAAGGCAAGCAGACGAGCCAAAGAGTGGGACACACTGAGAGATCACAGGTAGATACGCAATGGGGTAGTTTATAGAGCTCAATCAAATCATGACGCACCTGCATTCAGGAAAACTATCTTTTAACAGAATCTTTCTGCAAAATATTGGTCTTCAAACTACGTAGCTGCAATTATATCTATTCTAGACCGTCTTTGGGCTTTTAAAATGTGAATGTTTACTTAGTTGCACAACGTCCGCCATTTTTCTCCCCCCTCATTTCCTCTCCTCTCGACAGTTAGCCTCATAATAAGGAAACACAATGTCCAAATATACCTTAGATGAGGAAGCCCAATGCATTTCTGGAAGTCGAGATATTTAATTTACACTTAATTGTTCATTTACGTTTTCTCAAAATCCTGCATTAGTGGGCGATAAGAGGGGGACGCTTTATATGTGTGTGTGAGTCTGAAGAGAGGGGAGGAGGGGTGCTTGATGGGTAAAAGAACCCACACAGGAGTCCCAACCACAAAACCATTGTTCACGGCTTGTGTGGAACTAAAAGTAAACGTTGACTCATTTTGTGGCGATTATTTCTGTCACATAAGTCGTGAGTAGCGTTAGAGTCCTGTGATTCGCTAGATGAGACGGTCCGGTAAACTTTAACCACGATTGTTTCCTGAGCCGAACCCAACCGAAAGCCGACCTCATCAGACTCGACATCGCCACACATTTAAAAGTAATTTAAACTGAGAATGTTTATATGTTTTGTCCTCTTTCCTAATTCTGACTGTCAAATGAGCAGTTTTCCTGATGACACATGCGCATGATATTGGACATTTATATCCATTATATAGTAATGCCAGTCAACGTGTATTCAATATGAACGCGTGGCGGTCGAACAGAGGGAGAAAAGGAAAGTTGAAGAGAGGTGGATGAGACTCACAGCGGTGTCTGAAGATAAACTAAATGTTATCAAACTGAGGTCATACTAATCGGGACAAGGGTGCTTCTGAAAATGTCCTAAATAATTATATATAATTAGCTCAGCTCACAGAAAAATGTGATCAATATGTTAACTATGAAGAGGACAGAAGTTGTATACAGGGTTCTTACACATGTCGACCGATGGATTTCCAGGACTTTAAACCAAATGTCCACGACCAAATTGAAATCTCGGTAAAAACATGAACAATTTAGAACATTTTACGTATTGAGAGCGTACGCCGGCTTATATTTTGAGCGTTTGTCTTTAAAAAACATATTAATTATTTCAAACTCGGCGTAAATGAACGTGATTATAACAAATTTCCATGACTTTTCCAAAACTTTTATGATTAAAGTTTTTTCCATGACTTTTCCAGGCCTGCAAATGACCACTTTAAAATTCCATGACTTTTCCAGGTTTTCCATGACCGTACGAACCCTGTGTATACATATGAATATTTAGTATATTAGGCTTGGAAGGCTAAAATAATTCATGTTTCTAGTTGTTTATGTGTTTATCTTTCAGCTGGCTATTCAAAGCTGTGACATAAATCAGCATGAGTAATACACGCTGTTTCATTAACACATTCATTTCTACAAATCCCAGGACGTAAACGTTGTCACTGGACCCTCCCAACATGTTTTAGCCTCCAGACACCAGTGTGAACCCCATCTCTCATCTTCCTCTCTCTCTCTCTCTCTTTTCTCGTGGGCCTCGGGGTGTCAGACTGTGAACCTACAGGCGTGGAGAACAGGGCAGGTAGGCTGGCCCGCCGCCGCCCGGCCCCCCCGGACAGAGAGGCGGGCGCCTGGAGGGGGAGCACCGTCTCCAGGGCCTTGGAGAGGCGCCCGGCGAACGAGTCCCTCTCGGCTGCGAGGGGCATGCAGGGGGAGGCGTGGCGGGACGAGGAGGACGGGTCTGGAGGAGGGGTGGAGGGCCGCTTTGGAACAACGGCCACGGGCGGAGGAGGAGCGTGGGAAAAGGAGTAGGAGGAGGGAGGGACGCAAACGGACATGCTACGACTTCGA
Source organism: Liparis tanakae (assembly GCA_036178185.1). Lineage (NCBI taxonomy): Eukaryota > Metazoa > Chordata > Actinopteri > Perciformes > Liparidae > Liparis > Liparis tanakae. Next base: position 11,574,370 of record CM070089.1, on the reverse strand, counting down.
CGAGGACGCGACGCGGGCTGTGGGCCGGGGGGGGGGGGCATGAAAAATAAACAAAGAAATTAAAACACGCACAAAGTCAACAAGACGTAGAAAACAGCAGCAAAATTAAAACACAACTTAGAGACTAAGTAGAATACAGTAGAGAAAAAGTAAGACTGATTACATGAACAAAAGAAAGGAATAGCTCATTAATGAAAGAGGATAATAACACAATCTGTAAATGGGGGATTATTGCAAACATTTCGAGCAAAACCTGTAAAGAAAAATAAACAAGACAAAAAGCATAATGACACAAATTATATAGAAATTACCTCATGAACAAAGGCAGTAAAAACAAATGAGATATGGACTGAAACAAAAGAATGACCAAAGAAAAGTACAAAAATCAAATAAATTACAAAACAAATGAACCCAATATTGCATAAAAGGAGAGAATGGTTATTCAAGATATTCATGTGATGAACCCGTCGGTCAGTGAGTCAGTTTGTCAGCAAATAAATGATAAAATAAGCCTCTTGATAAATATTCTAAATTAAATTATTCAAACATTCAGCCTACAAACTGAATGAATATCTAGTTAAACAATACCAGTCGGTGTGAGAGCATCAAGGCCGAAGGTCACCAGATAAGAGATGCTCACTGTTACTTATAAAAGGAAATAGGACTAATTTCCTGCTAATAATGAAGGAATATGGCGAAAACAACAAGATATGCTCAGCAGACGTCCCTAAGTGAGTTCAATATATAATGAATTAAAAACCAGGCCCATAAGAAATAAGTAGAAACATAGCTCAGTTGTGAAGATTTGCAACATATCGGTTTTGGACTTGTGATTGAAGGAAAACAAGTTTCAGTAAGTTATGACGCCAAATGTTTAAAATGCAGTAATATGCTTTTCCTCCCACTTGTTTCTTATTCCTTTACTCCTTCTTGAGTATGATGCTTCTGCCAGAGTAAAGTAAAGAGCAGGTCACCCTCACCCAAAGCTTGATGAGTCTCCAAGTAAATATGCTCAACTATCAATATACACAAAACATGTTTACATATCGGAAATAACGGAATAAACAACAGACGTGTACACGAGGGAGCATTATTAACACGTGTGGATTTAAACACACAATGATGAGGATGGAGGGAGGAAGAAAGAAAGAGGTAACTGGCTTATGGAACTGAAGGAGAGATGGATGCATGACATCGGGTAAGAGAAGTGACTGACAGATTTAAAGATGAATTATAACATTCGCTATGAAAGTTAGTGTTTGACTACCCGAGTCATCAGAGAGCGACTACTTAGCTGACTGACAGACTGAACACATATCAGATAGTGTAGTTCACGGACTTATATATGCCTTAGATACGAGCTGACGGTGTGTTGCTTTCTGCAGGAAGTTACCGCGGTCATCTCCAAATAAAAATCCATCAACAACATGCTCATGTGCTTTTTTAGTTCAACGCATTGCCAGCCTTCTCACGCTACTCACGCTCCCACTCCAAAAACACAACGCAGTGCTCACTTCAAACGGACAACACAACCCCTCTCACCGATGCATCGAGCACAAAGTCGTTAAACGCATACGGAAACCTACTGGTGCGGGATAACGGCCACTCACCATGGGCTGCGGCGGCTGGCCGTAGCCGGGGTGCTGCAGCGGGTTAGCGGAGGGGGCGGAGGGGTAGGGGGTTTGGGGCTGGGAGGAGGGGTGGGGGGAGTGGGAGCTGCTGTAAGACATGGACAGCTGCCCCAGGTGGGGGGAGTCCGAGGAGAAAACCGAGGAGCCCTGGCCGCTGTCCAGACCTCCTTCGGCTGGGAGAGAGAGAGAGAGAGAGAGAGAGAGAGAGAGAGAGAGAGAGAGAGAGAGAGAGAGAGAGAGAAAGAGAGGTCACCTTCGGTCCAATAAATTCAATCTCAAAGTAAAGAGAACAGAATCGCGAGCAGCTATCGTGTATCGTTGATTTTATATAACTGTTCATTTACTAATTTTTTATTCATTTAGATTTTTTTATTATTATTTTTATTTATTTATTTATTTTTATTTTTCATTAGATTTAGTTTAGTTTAGTGTATCCTCAATCAAGAGGTTGTTGGTTGAAAAAGAAAAAAAGCTAAATGTATCACAATCTCTTTGTGTACTTGCCTTAAAATGAAAATATATATATATAAAAAAAAAAAGAGAACAGAATCAAGAGCATTTACGCGAGAATAATCTGTATATCTGTAGGAATGTGCACTCACATTTATACAAGTCATTCTTAAAAAAAACAATACGGTACTATAGAAGCTTCTTGACTCGTGGTCAATATTTGTATACATGTCGAGTTATTTGTCGTGTTTTTAGAGGCGCATGAGCTGGAATGGTGTCTCACTCTAATCCCGTTAAATCACACGTCCAAATATTCTCATTTATGAATGGAACACAGAAGGAAAGGAGATAACATCTGTGCAGAATGAGATGCAGCTGTGCTCTGCAAGCGGCTCTTACATGTGTGTGAGACGCCCGTCTGCTGGTAGAGAAGCTGCTGCTGCTCCGCTTCAGCCTCCTCCGCTTCTACCTGCAGACACACACACACACAAGGTCAAGGTCAAGGTCACAGGGTCCACACTCGTAAACTAAATTTGCATATATGTCGTGTGTATATATATATATACATACATATTTTATTTTGTATTTTATATTTCACTTTGTATACTTTATGCACAGTCACTGTTTCTTTCTTTCTTATATTTAGATTTTATTCTTGTGTGTTTAGTTTATTGGTGCTACTGGGTCGATTAATAAAGTATATTTCTATTCTTCTCTTCTCTAAATTAAAAAGAAAAGAAGGGCTCCACAAATATGCAAACACACATTAAAGTAAGAGAGCGAGAACGTCGTTCAACAGACCTGTGAGTGAGACGCTTTGAGAGCCTCTTGATGTTGTTGTTGTTGTTGTTGTTGTTGTTGTTGTTGTTGTTGCATTTGCTGCTGATGCTGTTGATGCTGCTGCTGCTGTTGCTGATGTTGTTGTTGTTGTAGCTGTTGTTGTTGTTGTTGTTGTTGTTGTTGTTGTTGTTGTAGCTGTTCAGCCTCAAGTTTCCTCTTCTCCTGTTCTTCCCGCACCAGCTGCCTCTGCTCTCTCTTCCGCCGGATCAACGACACGCGGTCCTTGATGGCCTTGGCCATGGTCTTGTGGTCGCCCTCGGCAACGTAGCCCGACTCGACCTACGGCGTCACAAACACCGACTTAACACAGGGTTCGTACACGTGTTGACCAGTGGAATTCCAGGACTTTTCCAGGACTTTTCCATGACCAAAATGAAACCTCGGTGTGTACATGAAATTCAAACGATGAGAATTACAAAGCATACAATATACCTTAAATGAAACAAATGAATGAGAGACAATAGCTTGATTAAAAGAATCATCACAATAATAATGTTATTCCTAGAAACACTTATATAAAGGTCAATTCTTTTAAATCAAACTATTTTCCTTTATGTGCAAATCCATCTGTTTGGACTTGGCGTATGCCGGCTTATAATTTGAGAGTCTTCCTTTCAAAAACATCTGAATTATTTCAAACTCGATGTAAATGAACATGTGGATATAACAAATTTCCATGACTTTTCCAAAACATTTGTGATTTAAGTATTTTCCATGACTTTTCCAGGCCTGGAAGTAAACATTTTAAAATTCCATGACTTTTCCAGGTTTTCCATGACCGTACGAACCCTGTTAACAACCATCTTCTCCTTACCCGATACTCATATTCCGTTGTGTACGTACCATTTCCTGAGCCACATCTTCAGGGACGTCCTTGTTCAGGTCGAAGGAGAACTCGATGGCTTCGTTGTCTTTGTATTTGCCTGCAAACAAGTGAACACATGGCTGGTCAGGGAGCTGCCCGTCTGTTTCCTTCGGAGGAATCAACATCTAAAATGTAAAAATAGTGTTTATGGTTATTGATACAAAAGTATCTGTTTATGAAACCAAGACTTTAGAAATGGCGTGCATGACAGAGGCCTCCTTGTTAAACGATCCTAATGAGATGAAGAGACACAAGTCCTCCTTGCCTTTGAGCTTCTTCACGTCTTCTATCCTGAGCCAAAGTTTGATGGCAATCATTTCCCCGTCGTCCTCTTCTGCCAGCTCGACCCTGACCCCCGTGTCCTCCTGGAAGAACGCATGGTTCAACAGGATCTTTATCGCGTACCTAGAGGAACAAGAGAAATGGACAAATGGATTCCAATTACTTCGAGAACAAAGAGGATTTGTGATATCTCAGTGTCAGACCCTCCGTCATATAACTATTCTTCCTAAGGACACTGAAGAAAAACAACGGGAGGTGAAAGGGGGGGGGGGGGGGGGTCATTAAACATTAACAGATAAGGCTGGCAGAAAAAATAACTTCTTTTAAATCACTTCTTAAAACCCACTTTTATAGAACTGCTTTTAAGTGATGTCGACCTTTTATGTTTTTATTTTAATTGTCTATTAAAACCTTGTTTTTAAAAGTGCTATATAAATAAAGTTATTATTATTATTACGAAGCTTTTTGTGATGCATATTATTTTAATAAAGTAAGAGATTGATGCACATGTTGTCTGTACAGTACATTTCACAATAAACCTCAGTTACAGAGTTCATATAACATCCATAAATCCAAATATATTACTAAATATAAATAATGCAGAGTTAAGTTGTGTGTGTGCGTGTATGTGTTTGTGTGTGTGTGTGTGTGTGTGTGTGTGTGTGTGTGTGTCTCACCTCTCGTCCTTGTTTGTTCGGATACAGCCCTCTATAATTTCCTTCACCTCAGGAATGGCTACCTTGTCAAAACTGCCAGGCTTAACTCCCTGTAAACAAAAGAACAAAGGTATTAAAGACAAGGAACACACACACACACACACGTACACACACACACACACATTAATTAAAGAAATATGGACCGAATTAGAAAGCGTCAAAAGACTGAACTGCCAAAATCCTATTGCATACTGCAGGATTACCTTTTACTAATTAAATGAAATGGAACTTTGTCTGTGAAATACCCATCCTGCAATTAAAATTAATGAACCATGCTAATAGAGCATTTTAACGTCAACAGTATTTTATAAGGGTTAAACATTTCACCAGCTTGTAATTCCCACAACAACCAAGTTATCCTCTGAGGAATACGTCATTAATCACAGAGCCAATTAGGACAACTAAGGGCCATTTTGATGGATAAAACGAATAAAAGAAATCAGCCGGGACTCATTCTGAAGGCACTTCTAACGCCTAATATCACTAAAAGGCGACACCGGAAATCTTCCCAAAAAGAAGCGAAAGCACAATAAGACAATAGAAACCATCTACATGTGCATGACGCAGTGCAGGGGCAGAGCTGGATGAGAGGAAACAGTCAGACTGTTACACCTTTTGGCACAATAAACTAACAACGGTACCTCGAAAGGCCCGTCAAGCTTTTAAGTAGATCCCTCCAAAACCCCAAAGCTGGACAGAAAGCGTCTTAAAGACCAGAAGAGTTGTTCAAACTTTGGAGGATCAGAGTGGAAACAGCAGCAAAGTAACAAAGTTAAAGTTAAATCCTGAACTCGGTAGCAAACTAGAACACCGCAATCTCTCCATCGGCCGGACACCTGTATGGAGAAAGCTACGGCGGATACGATCATCCAGGTGGAGCCCACGGTTATTTTAATAGATACAAACTATATCCTGCAGATGTTAAGTTTCATTAAATGAAACATTAGACTAAAAAATCACCACGATGAGTGGAAACACCCGAGCTGGACGAAGACAAGAAAGTCAAGTACATTTAAAAAAACAGATGCTATGTATGACAGACAGTTGGACGGGTTTAGGTTTTATCAATCAAAAAGACGGGGACTTACCTATAAAATAGAAAGGTAAAGGAAACGGATGTCTGAGAAGTTACCGTAGGTCTAGCTCGGTTCTTTCACCCTTTCTCCTTCTCTTGTCCTCCAGCTCTGTCTTCCCTTCCTACTTTCATGGCCTGTCCCCCCCCCCAGTTCACCATTACGCAACCCCCCCCCCCCATCTCTCTCTCCCTCTCTCCCTCTCTCTCTCTCTCCCTCACACACACACGTGTGATTCCATGGCCAAACAAAGTTAGGTCTAATGGAGGAAGTAATGGTATTACGTCTGACAGAAGAAGGGAGGATGAAGGGGAGAAGGAGAGAGAGAGAAAGAAAGAGAGACTTCAGCTTAACAAGGATGATTGGAGGTCAGGAATGTTCCCGAAGGAAAAGAACCATGAGGGACGTCAACAACGGCGTGTGTCGACGTCCAGTATTTGAAGTGAATCTGCACACGCCTTGCGCTCTCAGAGGCCTTAAAGTCATAAAAAAATAACACAACGTGTGTGTGGCACACCTCTATAACAGACTGTTGAGAGACATTTAACCCTCCTGTGACCTTTAGGGTCAGTTTGACCCAATTCAATGTTTAACGTCGGTGTTCTTTGGGGTCAATTTGAACCCAGACTGTTTTTCAGTTGAACAAAAAAGGTGCGTCCAGTTAAAAACAGAGATTTGCACCTATGTTTAACCCTCCTGTGACCTTTGGGGTCAATTTGACTCACATTCAATGTTTAACGTCTCCAAAAAAATGATATCTTTACTTTTTTTTCGCTTCATATTTCATGACTTTTCCTATTTTATTGGGGACAACTGGGAAAATCTAAAATTCCCATGATATGTTTTCAATGTCCTGTACACAACTTATACATTCCTACATTTGACCACAGGCTGTTTTACACTGTCAAACATATAAGAAATATTTACTTTTTTATATATTTAAAGGGCTCAACAAACAAACATAAAGTACCTCACACTTAAACTTGGGAAACAATATTCATTCTAATCATTTTCTGGAGGTTTTAATTGCTGGGGTCAAATTGACCCTGATGGTAAAATATGTTAGTAAATGTGAAGGTAACAGGAGGGTTAAATGTCTTTATGTATGAATATTGATTATTGAGGTGTTTTTTTGTCCTTTTGTTCAACATGCTAGGCCAGTGGTTCCCAACCAAGTTATGTCCCTTTATTGTATTTTACACTTGTAGTGGTGTGGAAAAAAAGTAAATAACATTTTGTAAAGTTTAGATAGTGTATGTGTGAGAGTCTGATATTGATACAAGAGTAACAGCAAATACTGTAAACGTACATTGTCCTGAAACAACAAGTCACATCCTGTTATTGACCTGTCAGAGCGACTGGTAACCGTCTTATTGAGCTTAACCGCCATGAAAGCTTTGTGAGAAACGAAGGGTGGAGCGCTGTAAGGGTGGATTAGGCAGGTGACTGGGACACCCTGGGGTGGTCACAAGGTAGTGTGTGTGTGGTGTGTGTGTATGACAATAACAAATGGAGACAACTGAAGTTGGTTGTTTGACACGGTGCCTGACTCCCTGATTAAAAAGATCTGAGAAGCATGCTGCACTTCGTATTTCATTTACGAGATTACTGCAATGAAATTATGACTCAAAACACACAAACACAGGCTGAGGTCACAACGATAATCAACATTTGTCCGTGTGATTTCAAACGTGTGAGTACGATGAGGCAACGTGGACATGTGGATTCAAATATATCATCTGATTTTAGACGTCTGAAGTCAGAGGAAATGTTATTTGCTGGGTAGATACTCTGGATGGGCGAGGAAAGGATAAGATCAACTCCATTACTGAACTGAAACTGGATATTCATTAATGCAAATAAGATAAAAAAACATTTTACAATCAGTGCTCTTGCAGCCTTTGACTGGCTATAAATATTAAACAGAAGATGAAACATCGCAGAACAACAGCTGCCAGTGTGAGCCTAAAGTTGCCATTCGATTTTAATGTTCTTCTTCCCGAGAGGGAACAGAATAACTCGTTTTAGCTGGGGGGGGGGGGGGGGGGCTGCACTCTTCCATAAACTATAAACAGCGCTGCAGTGTATCGTCTTATTACCAGCAACAGATTTAGGGATCTTTGTGGTAATAATTGCTTTGAAATTAATGTTTTTTTGTGTGCAAAAACTGTGTCTAAATAAGTAAGTAATGATGTGCCAAAATGTTTTCTGACTTGCCCTGCTGCCTTTCATGCTTCCAATAAAGTTTAAATAAAGGATGTAAATTGACGGAGGGATGCTGAGAGAACACAGAAATAATGGAGGAACTGGAGCAGGATGGAGTGAGATAAAGAGAAAGAGATATTTCTAGTAAATGGTCCATTACCCATCACTGTCAGCATCCACAAAGCTGTGTGTATGTGTGTGCGTGTGTGTGTGTGTGTGTGTGTGTGTGTGTGTGTGTGTGTGTATTAGAGTGATAACCTCAGCAGCACTCAACTTAAAACAGCCTCTGATCTGTTGTCTGTGTTTTAGTCTGATTTTATTTTCTCCAATGTTTCCAGGCAACCGTCTCTCCGTGGCTCAGAGGTGACCCGGGTCGGCCTTCAAATCAGAGGATTGGTGGGTTCGAATCCCCGGCTCCGCTAGCCCATGTGTCCTTGAGCAAGACACTGAACCTCAACTAGTCTACTTATATTTTATATATTTCTCTTAAGTTAATTGCAACTTTTCTTTCAGAGAGAGCTCTGAGAAAATAAGAGCAAGCGAGAGCGATTGAGAAAAACACGGTCATATGACTGATCTCCCACAGCTCATGCCAAACGTATTAATACAGCCGGTAAACAAGTACCGGGGGAGCGGCAGAGCGAGCGAGTCGCACGGAGGAGGGCGGAGACGAATAAGGACAAACGGGGCCGTTCGCTGCAACCCACGAGCGTCGAGACTCGGGTGTCTCCGCCTTCAGAAGGCCGACTTACGCTCGTCACCCGCCGGTAGATCTGGGCGGCGTTTTGACATTCGGAGTACGGGTACTCCGAGGTGGCCATCTCCAGCATGCACATCCCGAAGGCGTAGACGTCCACGGACTCGTCGTACTTCTCCTCGTACATCTCCGGAGCCATGAACTCTGGGGTTCCTGTGAGGAGGAGAGGGGGGAACAATCAACGCTCTGAGAAGTCATGGCGGTAAAGGTTATGGAGCATATGTATATATATATATATATATGTGTGCACACTGGGAGGTCTGAATATACAGCTGGATCACAAGCGGGTTATATCAGTTATAAGTACAACATAACTACAGTAGATCGCTGGAGATCCTGACAAACTCAACTTTACTCAGCACTTTACTTTGTTTTCCCTTGTAGTATTTAGTATTTTAGTATTAGTATTTAATATTTAGTATTTTAGTATTTAGTAATTTAGTATTAGTATTTAAGTAGTAGTATTTAATATTTATTATTTTATTATTTAGTAATTTAGTATTAGTATTTAGTATTTTAGTAGTAGTATTTAATATTTATTATTTTAGTATTTAGTAATTTAGTATTAGTATTTAGTATTTTAGTAGTAGTATTTAATATTTAGTATTTTAGTATTTAGTAATTTAGTATTAATATTTAGTATTTTAGTAGTGTGTGTGTGTGTGTGTGTGTGTGTGTGTGTGTGTGTGTGTGTGTGTGCGCATTCTTGCATGCATGTGTATCTTTGCAGGAATCTGCAAGTGTCCAAATACTTGGGGTCTGTCCAATTACTACAAACGCTGTGAGATATGCAACGCATATAAGTTACACCTCCAGTGCATGAGAATATGAACCATAATAACACTTGTGGGCGAATGTGCACGAATACCAGAATATCTGAATGGCAGCAAAGTTATTACTGTATATGGAGCACAGCCGGCTCTTTTTACTCCACCTCAGATCATATGTATGTGTAATCTGCACAGAGTGTGTGCGGTGTGTATTTTTGGTGTGTGTGTGTGTACGGTATGTAGCCGTCACATCTCCAGACAGCTTAATCCAAGCTTAAAAGCAGAGTGAGTGAAATGTGAGTGCTTCACATTTCAAATACCTGCGGTTTGCTTTCACAACCGGAAATATCAGAAGACATGTGCACGGAGAGCGATTATTGGGGTCGCAAAGTCACGTTAATGCCGTCATTTTCTGTAACTTTTGTCACGTTCGCAGATCTTAAAATTGCATCCGGCATTGATGCTAAGTCATCTTCCCCCATCAAACCTGTTGTTTGGACATACTTGCCCTACTTAAGATTATTTTTGCATTCCGGCGACTCATTTTGCCCACGGTCTTGTCTGAATATGTAAGATACTCAAAACCTTTCTTTTATTAATTCATATTTCATGCTTTTAAACTGAAAATCAAATAAATATGAACTTTTGTCACGGCGATTTAATATGATCATTTAGCATCTTTCAGTGGAATGAAATCATGACGAAATATATATTGAGATACTACGTAATAACTATGTAATAACTTGCCAATAACTTGCATATACTAACAGAAAATCATCCCTCAAATAGCCCAAAGTTCCTAATTAAATGAGGAAATAATCAGTATTTATAATCTCTACAAAACCATGTGATTATTAAATATAGACTATATATTGGATAAGCATAAACATTGACAAATACATGTTTATACATGTTATCAGAATTATTACACTACCGGCTACTCCCATTTGTCTGTAGTTTAGTTTATTATATGTTGCTATATGTGTATTATATGTTATATGTATATATGTTAGTATTATATGTATAGGTTGGTATATGTTTTAGCATATATTTAGTAAGGTTATTTGATGTTATTACATGTAAATTGTTCAGAGTACTTGTACAGAGTGTATGTCATGTTATGTTATGTTATATTATGTTTGCTATGTTATGCTATGGTAGTTGTTGTGATGCCTTGTCAGTGCCCAGTCTGACCCAGTAACATTCTGTGCATCTGACAATAAAAGACTTGTACCGTGTAACTTGTAACATGCCGTTTAAAGAGCGTGTGAGCTGCTGGAGATGAGGTGTTTCCTACCTATGACGCTCTTGGCGAAGGACGCCCTCTTGAGCGTGGCCAAGCCCAGGTCCCCGATCTTCACCGAGCCCGTGGGCCCCGTGATGAAGATGTTGTCGCATTTCAGGTCCCTGTGGATGATGGGCGGCGCTCTGGTGTGCAGGAAGTGGAGGCCTTTGAGGATCTGCCGACACCACGAGCGCAGCACTTTGATTTTCATCACCTTGAAGCGCTTCAGGTATCTGCGGAGCGGAGAAACACAACGACGTGGTGAAGAGGGAGCGGCGGGGTTCAAACCCGTCAAGCTTTTCAACAGCCAAGTGGCTTTTGTCCGCCAGCAACAAGTAAACGCTCGTCTCTCATCTCTAGAGACGTGTGATTGAGGTGTAGATGCTCTCTGGAGTGTTTTCAATGTATTGTACTGTAATAATAATATGGCGGGTCAGTGAAAACCATACATGAGGGGATGAATTATTCCAAAGCGACGCATTGGAGGCCAGGAAACACAGAGCATGCTTCAATTAAAGATGAAAAGCGTACACACACACACAAAGTGGATTACTGTCACACTATTACATCTTTAAAAGCATATACGCCCTAAATACTCGGAAAACTGGGAATGAACGGGCACATAAAAACAGAACGTTCTGTTTCTGGCATCAGTTGGAGACACATGACAACGAAATAATCACTTGAATACTGAGACAAGCAGAGATGTAACCTTATTTCACCTTTTGATTTTAATATGGATACAAATAAGATGTAAAATACTCGATTCAAGAGAATAACCATTATATGTTTTGGACTATTTGTTTACCTATTTTACCATTTAGAAAGGTAATATGATATGATATATGATATGATATATTCCTTTATTCGTCACAGTGGGGAAATTTCAAAAATCAAAGCAGCGGTGCAGAGCATTAATACAATGTATATATATATATATATATATATATATATATATATATATATATATATATATATATATACACACATGTGTATATATATATATATATATATATATATATACA